>CM072517.1:33297259-33321326 GCA_036898135.1 Oncomelania hupensis | reverse complement strand
TGTAAAGCCACTATCCACTCTGCCAGATCTTGTTACAGATAATGGTGAGGGTGTCAATCATCGCTTCTCCTCCTGCTTGAAGCAATTCCGCAGGTATGCTGTCCACCCCCCTGACTTCCCTTTCTTCAGCGATTGCACTGCTGCCTCAACATCTTTTGGTAAAAAGTAGGATTTCTTCTTCTTCTCTGTTCTGCGGACATGCTAGAACTGATGACTCTCCGTTTGGCGTTTGGTTGTCAAGGTCAGAGCAGTACTCTGATCTTAGAAGAGATTGTAAAGTATTTATTTCTTTGTTTATTTATGTATTTGTTTTATTTACTCTTACTTATATAGCGCTTTCACAGATAAAGAGCTGCTCAAGGCGATGGTTGATACAAGATCTAACTCAAACCCGCGCGAGGCGCCCACTTGCGATCTTTGGGCGCATAGTGTGACGCCAAGTCGACTGAGCACAACCCTGGACGACCAGGGATGGGTAGAAGAGACCTAGTGCGCGTCTGGGTGTATTTGTGTAGCCGGCATTCGCCGCCTAGGACATGAGCGTCATGATCTTTAAAGTCCTTGCGATGAAATGCGTGCGTGCGCAGGCTAGACCTCGGTTTAAACTCTCATCTGAAGGAGTAATTAATTACACCGGGTCGGCTTATTATATTATAAGCTCGCCTGTTGCCTATCTTGTAACGCATTGTTTGTTTGTCGAAAGTGTTTTCATTAATTGAATAACACATGTGTTTAAAACCAGGCCACATTACTGAGGTGCTAGCTTTCCGATAAGCGTATAAACAACGTAAAAAGTCACTGGGAGCCCGGAAGACGTCACGGGGCCTCACTGGCATCGCCTTATAATAACAAACTGAGTGTGGCATACCCACTGAAATTATCGGGCACACATTTATCACCAGGGGACTCACAAACAATCATTCCATGCAGAACGTACTTAGCACACAACCAACATTCTCATTAGAGACAGGCAGCAAAAACACAGATGCAGACTGACAAACAGACACACACACACGCACGCACGCACACACACACACACACCTACACACACACACACCCCCAAATTCCCTTCCGTTTATCTTTTTTTGATTTTTCCAAACCTCTTCGTTCATTCGCTCTAATTTCTCAATGGCGTTACTTTTGTATCTGCCGTGTCTGTATCTGAATTGTTTATAAATACAGGGGCACGTTAAAGCCACCAGTCATTTTGACAAACTCAAGCAAACGTAGTCACCGGATGGCAAGTCAAATAGTACATATTGGAAAACGTGTTCATCCATTTCACGCAATACTTTCAACCAGTTCCTGTGACCAATTGCAACACAACGACAATCAATTTCATCAGTTTTATAATGGCTTAGAGATATCCGGGGAGTTGGGTTACAGAAGAGATAGAAGTGATATACCCCGTGGAGGGGTGGGGGATGGTGGTGGGGGTAGAGGATTAACCATTTAGCAATTTAAAAAGTGCGTCCTCACACGAATCAACGACAGGGTACTGAAAGCATTTTCAATGGTTTTAAAATGGAAGGATAATAAACGTTGAACGATATTTTCAACGCTCTTAAAGAGTGTTGAAGAGAAATAACGCACTCATCTGTTTGTGGGTAGCTTATACACAGTGTCAACGTTGAAAAGGCTGTTCTGCGTCCAACTTTGCTTGAGTATTTCTACGTGCAAAGCAGGCATACAGAAAGTAAGTTCAATGAGGGGAGAATAGAAGGAAGGTGGGATGGATATGGTAATGAGGATAGAATGGCATGAGATCATGTAAAAGAGGGAGAGTGATGGAGTGAGAGAGAGAGAGAGGATGTGGGCAGATTGGGAGGATAGGTGGAGGAAATTTGTGTGTAGGAGGTGGGGGATGATGGGTAGCAATAGCACTATCAGAGCGGTTACACGTAATAAATCAGCAGGCGTATCAATCGTATTGTTTTGATAGCTAATTTCACGGTTCACATAAACTCGTATTGGTTTTTTTTTTCAAGTGTTAGTTGCGTGGGTGTGTGTGTGTGTATGTGTGTGTATGTGTGCTTGTGTGTATGTGTTTTGTGTGTGTGTTTGTTTGTGTGTGTTTTGTGTTGGTGTATGTATGTTTGTGTGTATGTGTTTTGTGTGTGCGTGTGTGTTGTATTGGAGTGTTGTGTGTGTGTGTGTAAATGTATGTGTATGTCTATCTGTCTGTGTTTGTCTTCATGTGTGTGACTACGTGTGCGAGAGGGAAAGGGGAACACACACAGAAGACACATTACAATCAGATAGCCAGAGCAACAAGCGTGGAAGGTAAATGGATACAAGTATTGAAGTCAACCAACACAAAACGTTTTGTTTGTTACTTTGAATTTTATTACAAAATATCTAGCATCAAATATAATATGATACCAAATATGAGCAGCATTTGTTTGCCATCAAATATGTCTTCTTTACAAACATTCAATAATATTTTGAAGCGAAGCCAATTGACGAAAACAATATCTAGCTGCATTAAAAACAAAAGAATATTGTCATTTTCATAGTTTGTGAATGGCTTCCTGTCATCACTATAAATATACACACATTAAGGGCTTTTATATATCTTTTTTTAAAAAGACATAAATAATGATTATTTTGATTTCAATATGGAAATAAAACGCGCAGACATCTGTACACTTGTAACTTCTATCCTTAAAAAGAAATTATTCTAACCCCAGAAAATAAAAACCACTACTTCAAGTACAGGTTTTAGAATCATGTTAGATGTTAAATAATAGCACAGTATTATTATTTTCATCTGCCTGGCAGTTAAAGCTATAACACATTAATATTTCATATTGCATGGCAATTATAGCTTAGCATTTATACAAGATTAACTAATATCAGCTGCATTATACCATGTCATAACCATGTTTTACAAATTCATAAAATTGTATTACATACAAAGCAGTTTTTTTAATTCAAGAAGCAGATGTTAGATATATCGACATTATGTACATTCAGTTCGACATTATGTACATTCAGTAAGTCGACAGCGTTTTCGGAACAAAGTTTGATTGGAAACATAGTCAACTTTATAAAGGCATAATTTAATTGTTATTTCAAAGTTTTAATTTAAATAAAATTAATGTACAATTCTGGTTTGACTTTATTGACAGCTCAATAAAAAAAAATTCCTATTTTTATTCAATAACTGAAGAAATTATAAAAGGAATTAATGTACAATTCTGGTTTGACTTTATTGACAGCTCAATAACTGAAGAAATTATACAAGGGTTTTAATGTATAATTTTTACAGACATTTATTCAGCAATTTTGAAAACAGTGTACATTTTTTTAATTGACAGGTAGCCTTCTTTTGAATCATTAACAGTTTCCTTTTAAATAATTCAAAAAATGTTATCAAAAATGCTGCTTTGGGTAATAATTTTTAATGAACAAATTTGACGGGCAGTCACATCATTCACGCATGCTACTTCTTTACTACTGGCACCGTTGCAAACAGGTCTTGCGAAATGTATTACAACCGTCCACATTCAAACCTCATCTTACATTCAAACTGTCTTAAAAGATACTACCACTGATCTATCGTCGCTACTTTGTTGGGACTGATAATCTGGTATCTATACAAAGTATCATTTGAGCAAAACTTGCAATCTTTATCACAGTGCCCGAAATACACCGCATATCGTTATATCGTAGCATGCAACGCATTTGCTAACTGGTTCTTGCTTTCATACTGTTTCTGACACATACGTCCAGGACACACTATAACAGGAGAACGCGATATACAAATCCCTTGAAAGGGCAGGCGGTATGCTTATACGCTGTAGCAGTTGTTGATGTAAGCCTGCAGCAGGATTTCAAGTAAGCAAAAATCAAACAAGCAATGTTGAAGATGTCATATTTGTACAGCACCAACTAAAATTTTTCAAAAGAAATATATATATATATTAATCATTTGTAACAAAATAATACATTAAACATCGAAGTGTAATTTGGTCAGTATTAAAACAAATACAAAGAAATATTTCATTTTTTTGTTTCTTACAAATGTCCATGTAAAAGCAACAAATCATATACAAAAAAAACGCTTGAGATACAATTTTCAAATGAAGATTGAATTATTCATGATGAAAAGATCAATAATATTCTTGTCAAGCTCGTGGAAAGGAAGGCGGGCAGTACAGTAAGGCAAACTATTCAGTTAGAGACTTGTTTTTCAATCAATTGTATACATTTCAAAATGCAACATGGCGACAGACAATTTTTTTTTTAAAAACACGATTTTATGTACAATGCTGCCATTCGTTATATTGCACCGGCGGTTTTGAATCGCGCACTATTTGGATATGTCAGCTGTGAATTTCTTAATTTGGACAGGAAGTGACTAAAAAATACGAAATTCTCAAGTGGTCGGGAAAAACAATTTACGCCATTTTGGGGACTCGGCCTTTGCGACTGAAAGTTATCACAGATGTGTTCACACTGCGCAGCTGAGACTGGTCGAGCTTTACGTTTCTTCTCTCCCTCTCCTTTACTCACCTCTATGGGGAGAGGCCAACTTAAGCCTCGGCCAGTCTCGGCTACGCAGTATGAGATGCGGTTTAGGTGCGGAAACATATTTTGTGCTGTTTGATATGGTCATTTAATTACTAACGGTGTCTAACAATATTTGAGGCGATCTTTTTCGGGTAATGCTTTGTCCATTCTGCATAATAATGATAACACAAAAAATAGCAATAATCGCGCGCACGCACGCACACACACACACACACACCCACACACACACACACTAAAACTAAAACAGCAGAGATCACACAATTATGCTTGTATGAAAATGAGCATTTCTTAAGGCGTTAGCAAGCAAAAAGACTTAAGTGTGGATCTGTATGCATGAAATCTGTACAGTGGGACTAGCTGCATGAGACAAATCACGACACCAAATCCTTTAGACCTTGCATAAAGCAACATACTATGGCTACATGGCCAGAGGTCACAGCATACCCAGCGACAACAGCTTTCAAAGGGCTTTAGGATTCTAGATTTATAGTCTGTGAGAGATGTTTTCCAGTGGCAAGGATAGCTAGGTTTTTGTCACACACTTGTCTTTCAAAGACCTTGGGACAAAGCCTCCACATTTTACATGTAGTAAAGGGCAGAAAAAGGTATTTGTATCTTGAGTTAATTTTAAATGTAGGTTCAAATACTAAACAGAGTCATGCGAACAAGTTATTTCAATTCAATGTTTGGATTTCATCAAGGAAGCAGTGCCTCAGGGTGCTTCTGGTAAACATTTCTGTGTTACCAGACCCTAACACAATAAACCTTATAATAAAGCCAAACTGCACCTAGTTAGCAAAATGAAGAACTTTTCCAAAAAAGGCCCTAAAACGGGATCCTTGGGTAAAACGCATTCCCATAAGTGTCCTACCCAAAGTAAATTTACGCCAGCTAAGATTGTGACGAATCTTTTTCTCTGTTTATTTTCTTTTTCTTCTCCTCACATCTATACAGGGCTTTGAGAGACAACTGTTCTTTACAAACAATAATAATTGGCTGTCCCTGCCTTCTTGGCATGACAATACAATATGACCATTATATCATAAAAGATGGTGTCAAAAACGAACAAAAGGCCCGCAAATAATAGCCAAGGCAGCAAACAAATACTTGTCATGGAAATAAACTGTGATGACCACAGCAACGACAAACGCTTGCCAAGGCAAGAAACAACAGGGTACCACCCAAGGACACCGTTGGAACCTCAGCAGATCACCTTGACTTCAGGGTGGTAACCTCTGAATAGAGACAGCTAATAGCTGACGGTTTTGCAGAGCCACGATCGACAGTGTGGCCCCAGTTTTGTGTCAGTCAACTCCTATCTGTGACAGAAAGCGGGCTTCGGCAGCAGACTCAAGTCACGTGCCAAAACTGCGACCAGCGTCAGGTACTTGGGTGCATCTGTGTCAGCAGTCTGACATACAGACCTGCCTGACAAAGATTTGTCTTACAGCGAAATAGCACCAGCTTTTGTGGCAGTGTTTATTGTTCAAAGGCGAAAATAAAATGTACATTGGGATCTATAAGTAATTGGGGCAGAACTGATAAACCAGTCTCTTGGAATGCTCCGTCTTCTTGATGATACCTTTCTTGTAGTACTGCCTGACGGAGCGGCTCAGTTTGTCGTAGTTCATGGCAGGGCGGTTCTTGCGGCGACCCCAGAGGCGGGCCACCTTGGAAGAGTCCTCGATCTTGAAGATGCCGCGTGCCCGGTCCGTCCAGCGGATACACGCGTGGTTGCTCTCAGGATCTTCCAGTAGTTCTTTCAGGAACTGCCACAAGTGGATGATCTGCTTGCCGCCCTGACGCGCAATGCGAGGAATATGAGAGTTGTTGTTGTTATTGTTGTTGTTGTTGTTGTTGTTGCTGGTGGCAGCGGTTGTTGGCAGAGTGGTTTGATGCTGGTGAAATTGCTGGTGATGGCCTGTGACAAAAAAACAGTAGAAGAGAAGACGATTAATCAGTTGCATAGACACAAGGGACAGAAGGACAAACATGAAAAATACAAAGTTCCGAAGTACCCTCATACTTGAAAAAATAACATGTTATGATCCCCGTAGAACTGAATACATTTCTAAATCAAGATTGCTTCACACAACAAAAACAAACCAAAAGAGCGCCTGAAGCCTGGCATTTTCTAATGACTTTTACTTCACAATACAAAAATAAATAACAATATTGAGAGAGAGAGAGAGAGAGAGAGAGAGAGAGAGAGAGAGAGAGAGAGAGAGAGAGACGGAGGGAGAGAGAGAGGAGAGAGAGAGAGAGAGAGAGAGAGAGAGAGAGAGAGAGAGAGAGAGAGAGAGAGAGAGGTTGGACAAAAAGATGAAGAGAGACTTACTTCTGACGGTGCCAGCTTGGAAGACGTCATCGTCCGTACTGTCATGAGAGAATTGGCCGTAAGGAGAAGTACTAAGTTTTGCGGAGTTGCTGGAAATCGTGCTGCAAGTGCTGTCCATACTGGGCGCTGGCGAGATGCTCTGTGGCCACTTAGTGGTATGGTCCGTGTTCATGGGCTCATTGTCCACCCCATACATTGGCGATAACTTGGGCTTGGTCAAACCTTTGGCAGCTGCTACACACAGAGAGAACAATTCGATTTTAAACTTTCTGTCCGTAGAATTGTGTATTTCATACAAACTTTCACATTCTCTTCACACAATTTTGCATTGTATAGAAATCACATTGCAGCAACTTCTTCTTCTCCTTCTCCTTCTTCTTCTTCTTCTTCTTCTTCTTCTTCTTTCTACTACTACTACTACTACTTCACCATTGGTCACTAAACTGTAAAAATGTGTACTGTTGTGATCATTAGATAACCACAGTGGCGTTTGACTGATCCGTTGACCCTCGGCAAGTTCAAATGTACCCAAGCCCGATATTTAGTTACTTGGTCAAGAATACTTCGACTGCGTCAACGGGAAGAAAAACCTTGACTTCCGAGATAAACACATACCGTAATAGTGGTATTAACTGTAGTGCTAAAAAGTACATCACTACCCTAAGCAATAACGATGCTGTTTACTCGCTGAGTTAAGTCACTTGATTTTGGGTAGTTAAAATGGTGCAGAAGTTACTTAAAGAACGCGCGTCGCACGGGGCAAAATGGCTGGAGTGTGGGGGTTATGGTGATAGGAACAAATAAAGAAAAAAGTACACACTAATTTTTATTACATCTATTTCAAAACAAATCATAAAGCTTCAACCTCCCCCACCCTCAACACCCACCCCCCTACCCACCACCCCACCCCACCCAACCCCTCTCCACCCCAGCCCACCCCAAAAACTATTCGCGCGGATCACACCACGAAAGATACAATCGATGCTATGGTTGACACACTTTGAAGTTCAAATCTATTGCGTTTGAACTAAGATTGATTCATATTTAATGTTAAAACGCCTTGCGTTCAGTAATATTGCTAAGGAAGAAAAAAAAATAACGACAGAAAGAAAGAAAGAAAGAAAGAAAGAAAGAAAGAAAGAAAGAAAGAAAGAAAGAAAGAAAGAAAGAAAGAAAGAAAGAAAGAACAATCCGAAAGCAATTGTAGTAAGCGTCAGGCTTAAGACATTTGTGTGGATGTGATTAATGTGACACCAAATATTTTTGTTGATATTACTTTTTCATTCCTTTTTAGGATGTGAGTCATGGCTGCATAAATAAGGCTCCCTTACTCCAATGATATTAAGATTATAAATGAATCCACCAGTACTATAATAAATATTTAAGCTATTAATCACTCCTATTACAATATTAATTGTAAGTATTTTTTTAAAAAGAAAACATAAAAGGTTTTAGACAAATTTCTTTCTATATGGCCTCGCATTTAAACACGTGGACAATAAAATATGGCGCTATTTGCATAATGTTAACGTTCAGGACCAGGTACGCTAAGTCCGAGATGGATGAAACATAGATGTATAAATTATGCAAGATCTGCACCTTTTTTGGGTAGAACAACATTACCCGTACTGAATAATTACGAGCATATTTTCGATTTATAAGTACGAAAAGAGCATCTTGGCAACATGTGAATATGCTTGGACTCGCAATCAAAAATACGTAAGTGAAAGTACTAACTCGAGATGTAAACATCACGCAGAACAGTAACTACTACTACTACTACTACTACTACTACTACTACTACTACTACTACTACTACTACTACTACTACTACTACTACTACTACTACTGGTGCTGCTGCAGCTAGTTCTTCTTGTTGTTGTTCTTCTTCTTCTTCTTGTTCTTCTTCTTCTTCTTCACAAAACGAAACAACCAACCAAACAAAAAGGCTGATATATGTCTAGTCTAGATGAAAGTGACACTGCGTATCTTTCGACTGAGGAACATCTAGCTACAAACCAGGGAGTATAATATTATAAAGTCTAACATAATAATGACATTTATAAACATCCTCCCCATCAACTGGATCACCTATTTATAGCTCTGCAACTGGGTCAAGTCACCGAAGTCGTGTCTCAAAGTTCACTGCGGTCCAGGGTGATGTCACTGAATGTGTTTGTAGCGACGCAGAAGACGAAAACGAGAGCCGCTTTAAACAACTAGGACACTCCAAACGACTTGTTTTCCTGACCTCGTTCGGGCCTTTCTCTATTATATTCTTTCTTGTCAACTGTTTACTGGACATTCTTTACCTATCAAAACAAGGCACTCGGTAGCGAACTGTCAAGCTAGCACTAACTACGTAAGAGAACCGTACACCAGCATGTCATCAACGTTAACACGTTTTTCACTTGAAATATAGTCGTCCAACATGAGGCGCCGCTGCCAACACAAATACATAATAACGATGTCCCTACTGCGCAGGACTCCGGTCATCAATATATACGAAAGACTGTTGTGTCGGGATGGCAAAACTACAGAAGGAAAGGTTAAGCAATATCAAGTGGTCATTATCCGACTGGCTAATGCTACCGGCTTCGCTGTATCCGAGACATCCACACTAAAGACTTCCACCAGGAAGGAACCATGGCTACACTTTCAGGATAGAGTCCCAGACTGTGTATCAGAGATTGCAGAGGCATACCATACTCTGAATCTGCAGACGGTGCTGGTGCAGTTCACTTCAGATACCCAGGTTGGATCGTGATCTAAAGTTGCTTCCGCGTCGACACAACCGACTCCAATATAGGGGTAGCGTGATTGTTGTTGGTGCATCTAGGGTCGCTTCATACTCGAGTTGCCACAATTAGCCCACAATACTTCACGGTGTTGTTTACAAATAACAACATATTTCTGCCTGTTCAGAGGTGAACAAACCGGAGCGCTGTCAATCGTTTGAGGGCCATTTCACCCCACACTGACATAAATAAGCCCGGTCTTTCGCATTAGGGTTATATGAGCTAATAAAATCAGCGGATTGGTCAACAACAACGGCATTTCAGTTATTGCAACGAATTTGTAAATAAGAATGTAATCTCCATTATTGCAACGAACTTGTTCATGGGAATGGCATGGGTGTATGCGTAAATACCATTGGCATGCAAACATGTTTCACTACAGCAGAGGCGAAGTGAGTTGTGGTGGAAGCCTGTAATGTCTCTGTAAGTGATTTCAAATCAAATGCTCTGACACATTGCAATCTATTTACAGAAACTGCGAGTCGCATTAGATGTTTGTCGCAAATTTCAGACATCAAAACAACCTTTAAGCCAGGGAAAATATGAAGTAATTCTCAGTTCAAAGCATAATGGCCCCGTAATGACTTATAAATCATCAACCGTTTTACCTTTATGGTAGTTGACCTTGAAGGATCGGGGTACGCCATTAATATTATTTTCTGTTTAAAACACACACACACACACCCACACACACACGCACATACAATAAACAGTCTATATTGGTATGGTCTACATTCTCAGTGCAATACGCCATTAACCTAAACTGCATGTGGTGAAACATTGTGCCCGACGGAATGCCTCAGTGAAATGGTTGAAACATGTTTCTGTGATAGCTGAGCTACTAGCTTAACAGTATAATCTAGCCATTTAGTTTTAAAACTGCTATGACGGGTGCAGAAAGGAAACATGTAAGCTTATATAGATAATGTTTGGTACTAGGGCACAGTGACATTGTTCTACCAAAACAAGACCACATTCGCCCCACCCTTTACAAAGCAAATAATAGAGTGGAGTGATTGTAGACAAAGTCACGCAATCTTGCCTTCCTGCTTGTGTGTAATGCTAGACAGTGTGTCCCTATGAGGTAGTGCAAAGCACACCAGGTGTATACATATTCCGAACTCCGCTATGCATGCAAATGTTATGGCATTAGATATGCCTGCACACTATAATGTAAACTTGCGTTTATAATCTTACGTAGTAGAGCTCCGAGGGGGGGGGGGGGGGGTGTTCTGTATTATACTGATACTTTATGCTTTGGTTAGATCAAAATATTTTTATTTGGCGTCATTGGGTAGTTCATTTTTCATCTTCATGTTTAAGTTTGTTTTTGCTTTTTTAAGCAAACGTTTTTTTTTTAATAGCTAATTTTTTTTCTTCCTCATCTTTGTCTTCGTCTTCTTCTTCTTCTTCTTCTTCTTTTTCTTCTTCTTCCTCTTCACAATCAAGACATATGTATGTATAGCGACGGTGTAGCAGGTGAGCGGGAAAGGCGTCTCGTCACATGCCAATGTTTACACTGACACACGAACTGTCCTGCTGTTGGGCCGGGTTGAGTGAGATCTGTGTTGTTTACTGCATGTTGTTTTTTACCGGGAGACCAATACATACCTCTGAGGAATGCCTCTACCTATCATACACCAAGATCTCTCTCTCTCTCCCTCTCCCTCTCTCCCTCTCCCTCTCTCTCTCTCTCTCTCTCTTTCTCTCTCTCTCTCTTCCTATCTATCAATCTATATGTGACATTAGGTTCCCATCTATGGAATTACGATGGCAGAACTTCAATACAAATAATGTTAGAATTTTTTTTTTAAAGCTTTGTTGTTGTGTTTTGTTTTGTTTTGAATGAAAAAACTATTAACCCCAAAACGAGAGAGCAGTGAATATACAATTAGACTGCGTTGAGTATGGTCTGGTGGAGAGGAGTCACGGTGTGGCAGTGGGTGTGAGTGTGGGGAGGGGATGTATGCTGTGTGGAGTGGGGGGAGGGGGAATAAGGGGGAAAGTGGAGAGTGCGGCAAATGGAGGGTATGTGACAGGTTATGGAAAACGTTTGATATCATTCAAGCGTTGGAAATTTACTTCATGTTAATGGTTCGTCCCCCTCCAGGGAGCACATTTTCTTGGGTAGCGCAACAGACGCGCACATATTTATTGCCATTTTGGGGTACGACACGAGTTTAGGCTTGAAGTCAAACTGCGACGTTATGTTGTAAAAGATAAAGAAGACTCCAACAGTAATCTTGAATTTTAGTTTTTCAACGTCTACACACAACAACATTAAATTAATATTAGTTTTTCTAGGTCTACAAACTCCAACATTTAAATGAATTATATTTTTCATAGTATTCTGTCGGCCGTCAGACAATTACAAACGCAGTGCTTGCAAAAACTTCCCTAAAACTGATAGTTCAACCTTAAGACTCTGCGTTGTAACTATTAGCTTTGATTCCCACATCCTCCCCCTCCCCACCCCCCACCCCCGCCCATTTTTTGAATTGAGAATGAATGAACAATTAAAAAAAGAAAGAAAAACAAAAATATAATCCGCCAATTAGTGTTTTTAAATTAATTGTGTTATGAAGTGATTTAAGAAATAAAAAATAAAAAGTCTTCTTTACACGTAAACAAAAGCATGGCCGGCCGCGTATTTATGTACACACGTGATTAATGCTTGGCCTTGGTGACGCCCTTACCCAGATACTGACGTCAGAGAATCACGAAGGGGGGAAAAACAATAATGTCAGTTCATTTAGATTACAACTCTTCAACATTTTTACGCCATTACTTCACGATAACCCACTCCCCTCCGTTTTCCATTATAACCTTAATTTTTTTTTTTTTTTAATACCCTCATTTTGCGTTTGTAAACGCGCTATTGCTAACTGTATACTGAAAATTTCAGAGTGTATCAGTCTGACGAGCACATAGCATCTGTATATCTTTAAACGTTTTAAAAAATCCGTACAAGCTCAGTTATCACCGATAGTCTTTGGTGCGTAGGTATTTGGACAAGGAAGGAGGCGGGGAGAGTGGGGTGGGGGAATGCAGGGAATGCAAATAAATAAGATTGATTTTGTTTTTAAATGACATCCAGACAATTTGAGACTACCCAACGCCCATGACACACTCCTTCGGGTTTTTTTGTTCTGGGTGCGTAAGGTTTTAGACGCTCTGGGTGATAAGAAGGTTGGCCGACAGCGGGAAAAGGAAAGTAAAGAGAGATAACAACAACGGAGGTATAGGGGTGATAATAAGGTAGGGGAGGTAACACAGGTGTGCTTAGGGGAGGTAATACAGGTGTGCTTTGTGGGGACAGGCAGGTATGCGCGGTTTAAGGAAACTCGCCTCGTTCTTTGACGTACATTGTGTGGGGCAATTACTCGAGTATTTGAGACCAAACACTTATCCTCCGAATACAGCCTTTGATACTCAAGAGTATCAATAAGTTTTACAATGTTACCCGGCTCCACAGCAAGGGAGAGGGAACTGGCACAAAAATGTAGGGTCTGCTACTGCTAACTTTCAAACACCAACACAATATGGAAATGCGAAACAACTGTTTTAAAGCATCTGGAATATCTTACGTAGCAAAGAGGGTCCGGGTAGCTCAGTTGGTAAGAGCGTCTTGCTAGTAACCGAAAGGTCGCTGGTTCGAATCCCGGATTGGTCAACGTGTGATCATATTATTTTCCCCTTTACCAACAACTGGCCCGCTGGTGTCAGTATAAATCGGTCCAGTAGTCACCTATATGCGAAAGTGTCGTGTGACTATAATATACAAACAACAACAAATCTTACGTAGCCACGACGTGTTTTTAACAACCCAGTCTATTTCTCTTGCAATACAAGACCCGATTAAGGACGACGGTTAGTGTTGCATTTCTAACGCCTGTTCACATTCGACAGCACACAAGGGTGTTCTAATCATTAATTTTCAATGTCTAAATTGCTATGTACTTTACGCACAATACAGCATAACTATGTGACAAAATGTTTTCATTTGTATAGCATTGCTAAGTATTCAGTATGAATAAGTACATCACTACTAGCGTATTTCAAAGCATACCATGTGAATGAGGGCTTTGTGAGAATCGTTATTACGGTACATATTCTTAAGCACAATTGTGTGAATACGACTAAAGTCATCATCAATTTTCCCGAAGTTAAGTGCTATTACAATGCCGGTGTATAAGGTCTTGCGCAATTCTGAGTTAAACCCAGACCAAAAGCAACTGCTTGAATTATGTTATAGCATCCAGACAAACAACAAGAAACCTCTATTGATACTATAGCGCAAACTCCCAGGAGGCTTCCTTCGACAGTAATAAACGCAGACGACAAATTTGAGAAAGAAAGAAAGAAAAAAAAAAAAAAGGTCATTCCCTAAACGTGCTTTTGTTCTCACAAAATCCATACAAAAAGCGACGCGAACATAGCAAAGCTAAAAAAAAAAAATTTTAAGAAGCTAAAAACTTGTTGATCACAACGACAAATCTCTTTAAATCGGATAATAAGGTTGTGGTGTAGTTTATAAGCCTACACTACAGATCTAACAGGAATGTATTTCAAAGGCGCAGACACCAAGTGGTGCCAAAAGGGCAGAAAGAGTAGGACTGAATGATAACACGTCATTCCTACTATAATGCGTGCTTTAAAGTTGAACAAGACTTCACTACAAAGAACGCTGATGATTTCAACACTGCCTCAGAAGACTGCGGTTTGAGTTTTTAATCTTGAAGTTCAGCGCCGGGTACAACAAGTACAAACCTATTAGCTGGCATTAAGTATTTGGGTAGTTAAAACAATACTTTAAATAAAGAAACGTGTTTGCATTTGTTAAACATCACCCTTTTCCGCTCCCTCCCCCACAATTGGATGGATTGGGTTACTTGGATAAAGACAAGACTTGATGTGAATCCTACATGTATGTGTGTTGTGTGCTAATGTTGTCTCTCACTTCTCTCATCCCTCTCCTCCCCATTAAAATGCCCGAAGGAGTGAAATGTACAAGACTGTCATGTGTGACCATCGCTGACTGTGACTGACACTTGAGATAAGGTACTGACGACCTATTAAACTGGCTTCTGGAGAACTTTGCTACCGTGGCCGTGTCGCGAAACTGATTTACATAGGCATCTTAGTCAGTGGGGCCTGTGTTGACCAGGTCAATCAGTGTAATGTTATGTACTGGATCATCGTTGTGCAGTATTCAGTGAAATATTTATGGCCAAAATTAAAACAAACTCTTAAAACTAACTCGAAAAATAGAAACAATCTCAAAATTAAAGCACACAAAAACTCAGAAATCATAAATATCAAACTCGGCTGTCTGATTTCTCAAGAAATATAGAGCTCTGTATGTATACATCTAATTATAATCTTTTTGTTCCTTCTCCGCCATCCCTGCCATCCCTGCTCCTCCTCTCCTCCCCTAAAACCCCTTACTTTAAAAACCCACCCCAACCCCACCCATCCCCTTATTCCCTCTTCTCATAAAGCCTATAATAACGATCTGACGTTGCAATAATGAAATTCAGTCACCCAGTCCGACAATGAAAAAACAAAGGTAACCGATAACCACCGAGATTAAAAAGACAAGCCTCTGGAGAGAACACACGGAAATGAAATGTAAAGAGCT
Source organism: Oncomelania hupensis (assembly GCA_036898135.1). Taxonomy (NCBI): domain Eukaryota; kingdom Metazoa; phylum Mollusca; class Gastropoda; order Littorinimorpha; family Pomatiopsidae; genus Oncomelania; species Oncomelania hupensis. The sequence goes on along the minus strand of CM072517.1, from coordinate 33,306,013 downwards.
CATGGACCGTCCTGGCAATTGATTGGCTCCAAGTTTTACGATAGCGCACTCTGTGAACTGGCTCGTCAGAGCTGATAAGGGAAAGAGCGATAACGAGAAAGGACAATACATGGAAACATTACCAAAAAAAAAGCGAAAGGCAAAGGTAGCACAGAACATCATGTACTGCTGAGACACGCCTATACTGCTTAGACTGTTTTGGTGTTATTCCACAGCAGTCTCACATATTCTGTATGTGAGGTTTGCGTCGTCTTTTACCTAGTAGATCGGCTTGGGACTCGGCAGTTTCAGATACTCAGCTTCAGGCGATAAGGGCAAATATTAGTGCGGCCTCGATTGCTACTGGCTGTCTCCTATCTCGGCACCTCAAGGCCAACCAGCAACTTTCACAATCTCTCTTCTTCCTGGTTCTTTGAGTCAAAGATCGACACGATCGTTTAGTCAAACAATCCAGATGGGAGGACTCTTGCTTGCCATTAAATAAATATACACACCACCTCTTAGGCACAGTGTGGTGTTTTGGTGTTTGCCATTGCTTGTAGAAGAAGCCTTGCGGGCTGCCTGGTTGGATCTGATCAAACTACTTTTGTACCCCATCCTTCTTGCGGGACTCTTGACAAGTTCTTTCAGAACAGGCACTGATTGTATTCAAAAGCTCGACTCATGGTTGCAATACGACTCTGAATATGGCCTCTACTAGTCATTTCCCCAAAACGAGTTTTCGCCATGACCTTGAGCAGTAGCGATGTTGAGTTGACTTATTCAGCATGCTAAATAATGCAGCTTAAATTTAAGCCAGTAATACTGGATTTCTTTCAAATTATCCCGAATGCACTTGAGCGAGACTTTACTGTCTATTGCTTGTTGTCTGCAATGGATAGATTTACTAAACAAAACGAGCTTCTGCAACGCATACACATAAGGAAAATGGCGCTGTTTGCAACATTAGGCTTCCTTTTTGAAAAAAAAAGAAAAGATTTAAGGCGATGCCTATAAGAAAAAGAGCGAAGGGAAGACTTAAAGGCATGCTGCTGGCAACTTAGGCTCACTTTAAAAAACGAAGGATAAATACTTAAATAAAAAGAGTGTTTTGCGATGGACGGAGTATTAAGAAATACGAGCGTTATTTGCAATGGACAGACATTTAAAAATGGCAGTTGTTTGTACTGGACAGACTCCAAAACAAAACAAAAAAGAGCGCCGTGCGCAATAAAATAAAAAAATATAGCGTTGGACTCACCATCTGCCCAGCGGCGTAGTTCCCAATACAAGCTGTAGCCGGCCTCAGGAGACCTCCAGACAAAGTCCTGCTCTGTCATGACCATCAGCGACGTGCCCTGCACGTTGAACAGCACCAGGCTGTCCTCATCGATGTTCTGGTCTACCCACTGCGGCCTGTTCAGCTGATACCTCACCCAGCGCTGGCTATCCGTGTAGCTCCACTCCATAGGATCTGAAAGGTAGCAGGGGACAAATTAGTCATGACAAAGCTGAGAGTCACAGTGAAGACTGAATAGTATGTATAAAGTAATCTTACAAAATGTTGGAGTGAAGATGTCGCAAAAGCGGTTATTGTTGTTGTTGTTGTTGTTGTTACTGTTGTTTTTACCGAGTGAACACAAAAAATAAGATGTTAAATAGATATGATGTGAAAGTTACGCATATGATATAATTATAAGTGGAAAAAGTATCTCATGCTGATAAGTGAGGTGAGACTTACTTATTGAGATGTTGAGCATGCTTGCCGTATTGTAGAGGTCTGTTGGGTAGTCAGTGTAGTTCTCTAGCGGTACCTGCACGTTGGACTCGCGCAGGAAAGGTCCACAGTTTTCGTTCTGATAGCAATAGTCACCGAACATTTGAGGCTCTGACTTGACGGCCACGACATGCTGGTTGTCGTCGTACAGCGATAGGCTGTTGTATTTGTTCAGATCGCACAAGTCCTCTGTGGGTGACGGGGCAAGCTGGTGGTCTGGGGTGTGACCGCTGACCAAAGGCTGTCGCTGCTGGTACGAACTGGAATCGCTGAAAGTGCAGCCGCCGCCAGCCATCATGTTGACGAAGTTAGAAGGGGTGCTGGTTGGAGCGGCGGTGGTGGCGCGACTGAAGGTGCCGGTGTTGCAGCTGGTAACCGCCATGTTCAGGTATTGGTCCAACGGTTCTGTCATGTTCTCTAACAAGTCTAACACTTGAGAGGTCTGCGACTGGGACACTGATGGAGACGATGTATTAATTGCTGATGACGAGGTGGTGGTTGCTGGCGCCCAGTTAGTGATATTCTGTTGAAAGGGAGCGAGTTCCTCCAAGTAGAGTTCGCCGTTCTGAAGATCACCCAGAAAGTTATGTGGCAAACTGTGGGGAACTTTGATGGCGCTCACATCACACGTTTCTGCTGAACCTGCGTTGAACTGCGGAACCTATAAGGGAAGGACAGAGAGAAGAGTGTTAAGAAACTGACTCATAACTGCATCCTTTTTGCACTCTTAATATTAATAATAGTACTATTACATATACAGCCTACTTTTGAACAGTTGGAACGGGACTATAATGCTACAAGCCGCGATGTCAAGATAAATCTTTTCAACAAAGCAACAACAAAAAAATACTACGAAACCTCCATTGAATATGTCCGGGAAATTATGACACCCAGCCTAACTGCTTGTTTTAACGTTGTGACATTCAACAGGACCAAGCCAGCCATAAACCACCGCATTGACTTGGCCGCGCGCTGAAAACCTGATTTAAAAGAGGATGAGTGTGGAAGATAGGTGAGGACAAATAAATTAGAAAGAAAGAGTGTAACAAACAATAAAGAAGGTTGGAGCGGGGGAGCGAAGGGGTGGGGGGGGGGGGAAGCGAAAGAATGTCGGTTGAGCCGTAGGGAGTGTCGCAACGTCTCCTGCTGACTCCGCCATTGAGCCAACGCGATGACAAGAACACTGCTTCGCGCATTTTATTTAATTAGCCATTCATAGACAATAAAAGAAAGTCTGTAACCTGTGTCATTGTGTCTGTGGGTCACGCACGCCCTCACTACCTGTTGTACGCACGTCTAAAGTCTTACCACGAGGAAACGGACCAGGGTTTAGCTTTTAACCTCATATTCCATAATTCATACATTGTTCTTTTTTTATATTCCATTTATATTTGATCTACATGAATGGTTGTTATACCAGCGCTCTTACCACTTTTGAAGAATTGCTCAGTGCGCTGGCCAAAACCTGGATTTAAGTCAAGCTACCCGAGACGACAGGTTACAGCATCAAGCGTTTAACATTAACTGGGATTGATTATATTTTAAATGTCAGGGGAGGAAGAATTGTTTTCAAGGCTATAGACTCCTTACACTTTACAGTATACAGTCCAAAACTTGCCATTCTTATAGTGGTAATAATTGTTTGATTGGATTGTTAATTAGTTATTAAGAGAATTGACTGCGTACCTTCTGGTCTGAGATGTTCCTGTCGTCTTCGTCTTCTTCGATGATCTGCTGCTTAAGGCTGTTGTACTCCTCGATCATTGCAAAACCTGAACACACAAAATATGCAACATTATTATAAGTACTACTTACAGTGTACTATTATTATAAGAGCGAATCAGACAGACAAAGATTGACAAAGACGCGCCTCACGGAGAACTAGCCGGAGACACGCACAAACACCCACACACGCACGCACCCGCTCACACACGCACGCACCCACTCAAACACACATACACACCCATACACACAAACACACATATGTTACGAGCGCTTTAGTCTTAGATTTCCATCTCTCTAATCACACGGATAAACAAACACCAACCCTCATTACACCATAGGGCCTATCGGATATGATATAGTATCTTTATAATAATAGTGGACTCCTCGGACACATAGAAAGATCCGATATACGTTTGCCTGATAACCTGTAAGGCGCGTGAGTTTGAAAGGACAGTGCGCGCCTCTAATAATCTGTATAACAGCGTAGGAATGAGTTTATAAGATAAATGATACGTGTCAACGGAAGTGTCGAACTGAAACACAGACATCAGCCGTGAGCCAAGTCAACAGCACATTCCAAACGGCAATTAATAGTATTTCTAGTATTTCATCAGAATTAGTTCTAGGGATGCGTAATTGGGAGTGGGTAGATGGAATGAGGGTGCACGGAGTAGAAAAGGGGGTAGGGGATGGATAAAAGGTTAAATCTTCGACAATAGCTTTGTTCAATAACTAGTCATTCACCGTTATTAAATGTGGTTTTCACAATTAAAATGCTTTGTGGCACATGCAATCATAAAATCCATTGCAATTTACATTTCTGTATCATCATTCCTTGCAGTACCAAGCAAGAAGTGACTCTTAAAACTTAAGGTTGAAAGTTCAGTCGTACTTGAATTTATTCAGGTGTGATACATAACTAGTCGCAGGATGGATGTTTTGCAACATTTAAACAATACAAAAAGCAAGCGCTTTAACAATGTAAAATAATTATAACATAGTACTGGATGCTATATATAAAAGTTGAATGTACAGTGTCCCAAAACAATAATTTCCTTCGTAACCCCATGACATGAAATTAAAGTAAAATAAAATAAATAAGATAAATAACAAGAGGCAGCAGACTTGTAAAATCATGAATGAAAAACCAATCGGCATCTACTATGAACTCCCGCTTGTTTTACAGCCACCATTTAAATTATTAAGTGTCCATACCACTAACTACCCTGTTATATCCTTATAGTATTAGTATCTATCAATGAGAATATTTAACAATGGAAGAAGGAAACACTCAAATCGCATTGTATACATTTTCATCCTGTTTTGGTTTTTTTTTTCAATGCATTTTTAAAAATCAATCAGCGGATTTATCTGCACATTATGATTGACCGAGTGAATGAGGCTTGCCTAATAATGAAAACAACAAAACAATATACTTTGCCAGATATTCTCTTCCCGGTATAAGAAAACAAGGAAATTGAAAAAAACAACACAAAAAGAATCAGTCTACTAAAAGCAACCCCTCACCCCCGCAGCAAGCGAAAGACCAAAGGGTTACTTACCAGCAGGCATGACTGACTCTATAAGGTTTAAACTCCTACACACAATCTTCACACTGTCAACAATATAACTACTAGACCTATTCACTTCTCTGTAGCTTCTCTTTACTCCCGGCTTGGGAAAACACCGAACGATAACTGAATGCTTTTCTAGGGCTCAGCTGCTCTATAAAGGCCTACGGTCGTAATAGTAGTTTACGCCATCGACGATGTTCTGAGAACTAGTGCGAAAGCCGAGGGCCCTGCTAGGGTTGAAAGTCGGGATTGTTTTTCTAGGTCACCCGATTGGTCGTTCGTCGGCGCGGCTGATTTTCATATTCATAGAGAAAACGAACCGAACTTTGTCACGTACTTGTTACTACGTGACCGTATTCATACTAATTTGTTGCGAGCATTGTGCTTCTTACATGTTTAATTAAATTTTGCTTAACGGTAAACACGCGCAAGAGTAATTTGCCGGCAAAAATAAAAACCTCCGGTGGGCCTCGACGTTTTCCATATATGGGTGACCGAACACGTGGAATGACTACTATAAATACCGCAAAGGGAGAACCCCATAGTGGATCTTATTCATTGGCTCCGCGGTTTAACCAATCAGAAGTGGCGATAAACATGCTTTCTTGTTTTTCACTGTAGGCCTGGGGCTGGGTCAACAGGGAGTCAGAGGGTACGTCGTACGCATAAAATTCGGCTGCCCCTCTTCTTTTTATTCTTCTTCTTCTTCTTCTTCTGTTTTTGCGAGAGAGTGAAAAACAGATTGTTTGAAGCACGAGAGTGCGTAATTGAATGCTTCAGCAATAAACAGTGAAAAGTCACGATAAGAGGTTGACTGCTGTTAATTCGTGTTATTTGAATGGGTGGAACAAATACACTCATATTACTGATACCTGTACAATGTCGTGCTTGTCGATATCTGTCCTTCTCTTGCTCCACGGTACCCGCACCTCACTCATTTAAGAATCACCTGTCCTCTTCCAGTTGTTATTTAGTCCCACCTAGCACACTGATACCAATAGTCCTAGCCGGCCCTAAATCCATTTTTAATCGTCTTGTTTGTGGGCTGCTTTTTTTCTTCTTTAATTTAAGATGATAATAATTATGTTTAGTAGTGGTGTTATTATGTTGTTGTGCAGTCAATAATTTAAAAGAAATAATTTGCTGTTGATGTTGTTGTGGTTGTTGTTGTTGTTGTTGTTGTTTCTTCTTCTTCTTCTTCTTCTTCTTCTTCTTCTTCTTCTTCTTCTTCTTCTTCTTCTTCTCCTCCTTCTCCTTCTCCTTCTTCTTCTTCTTCTTCTTCTTCTTCTTCTTCTTCTTCTTCTTCTTCTTCTTCTTCTTCATCTTCTTTTTTGTGTTTGATGATGAATGAGCGAACCAAGAACTCTAGATCTCGATATACAGAATACATCAAGATGAAAGTAATTCAGATTATGACTATAGCAAAGAACCGCTCAGTAACCTACCTATCTTGCTCTAGCTGCCCACTACGTCAGTCAACTGTCAGCATTAGCCGCATAAGTTGTGAGAGCTTAATTCCAATTAGCATCTTAATGTCCATTATCTTATCATTTTGTATGAAGAAGCCGTTAGTAAAACAGCCAACCACCTTACTCTCCATTCCACTTTCAGTTGGCTCCTCTTTAATTGTTGGACAGCTAAGTACAGACTGCGACAACAACTAGTCTGATACTAAACCATCGCTTACAACGTGTTTTCAACTGAAACAACAGTACTGATATTGTCTATGATCCAAAATACTTCTTTAGCATCAAACTTTTTTCTTTTTGCATTGCTTAGTCATTGTGGGAGCTTACGTATCGTATTTGAGCTTTGACCTGTCCGCTTTGACCACTGGGGTATGATGCTATCTCCGCATTCTTTATACTTCGTAGGTTACAGTAGTAGCTGGTCAGTCTATATTTATATTTTTTTAATTTACTTATTTGGAGACAAATCTTCTGATCATGCTTATAATTTCTAAAGAATTGGTTCATAGGATAAATAACAGAATAGTGACGGGTAAAAAAAGAAAGAAATTTCGCTTATATAGCGCACTTACAAGCTCAGAGAGCTTCTCAAGGCGCTGGCCCGTAATATACAGCAATCACAAAATAGTTTGCTGAAGACAGGATCGAACCCACGTCGCCCAAGACTCACTCACACAAGTCGTGCGCTCTGACCACTGAGCTATCCCTGCCGCCGGGTACTGGGGGGGGGGGGGGGGGGTGGGGGGAGCGACAAAAAAGGAGGAGGGGCAGTGTGTTATATGTCTGCAGGCCTATGCTACCTTCATATGCTACTTTAATTATTTTAATTAATTAATTAATTAATAATAATAATAATAATAATAATAATAATAATAATAATAATAATAATAATAATAATAATAATAATAATAATAATAATAATAATAATAATAATAATAATAATAAAGAGAGAGAGTGTGAGGGCGAAAAAGGGAAGAGAGAGAGCAGAGAGAGAAAGAGAGAGAAAGACAGACAGACAAACAAACAGAGAGACAGAGAGAGACAAAGGAAGACAAATAGACAAACAGATAAACAGGCAGACATAATACGGAGAGAATGAAATTTAAGAAGAAAAAGAAAACAACGGCAAAACATGGTAGTCTGAAATAAAGTAGAGGGCAAAAGGTCAAACACTAAAATAAACGATGAAATACAAGTTTGTTGCTCTTATATTGTTTGCTTTTTCGAAGATAAAAAAGGGGGAAATGAATGGATTTTATAAAATGAGAGACCTATACAAAAAAAAAGTAAATAAAAAACAAAAGCAGACAGAATACAATATTCCCTCTTCCCTCGTCGCCTCCATTCACACACTCTACCTTTACCACATCCCCCTCGCTATCCCTCTCTCCCCCTCTCTCTTCACATTCCCACCCTCACTCCTACAGTAGAAGATTGTTACTTACGAGGGGCATTCGCGGCCTAGCCTTTAGCGAACCTTTCCAATTAAGTAAGATTCCAAAGTTCAGTTGATGGAAAGCAAGAAGTCAACACTCATGTACACTACATTCATGCGACAAGCCCAGTACAACCGTAGACGCACAACTGACTTTCTTAATCTGACAAACAACCAAAGCAAAGACCTTTAGCAAGAAGAAGAAGAAGAAGAAGAAGAAGAAGAAGAAGAAGAAGAAGAAGAAGAAGAAGAAGAAGAAGAAGAAGAAGAAGAAGAAGAAGAAGAAGAAGAAGAAGAAGAAGAAGAAGAAGAAGAAGAAGAAGAAGAAGAAGAAGAAGAAGAAGAAGAAGAAGAAGAAGAAGAAGAAGAAGAAGAAGAAGAAGAAGAAGAAGAAGAAGAAGAAGAAGAAGAAGAAGAAGAAGAAGAAGAAGAAGAAGAAGAAGAAGAAGAAGAAGAAGAAGAAGAAGAAGAAGAAGAAGAAGAAGAAGAAGAAGAAGAAGAAGAAGAAGAAGAAGAAGAAGAAGAAGAAGAAGAAGAAGAAGAAGAAGAAGAAGAAGAAGAAGAAGAAGAAGAAGAAGAAGAAGAAGAAGAAGAAGAAGAAGAAGAAGAAGAAGAAGAAGAAGAAGAAGAAGAAGAAGAAGAAGAAGAAGAAGAAGAAGAAGAAGAAGAAGAAGAAGAAGAAGAAGAAGAGGAAGAAGAAGAAGAAGAAGAGGAAGAGGAGAACGCTTATTAAAAAAAAAGAGAACAAGACAAAAAGGAGGATAAAAAAGAAAAAAACATAATAATATATCTGAA
>CM072517.1:33242259-33292259 GCA_036898135.1 Oncomelania hupensis | reverse complement strand
CTGCTCTTTTTATTCTCTCCGGGTATCCAGAGCAATGCAGCTCGCTTTTTGATCCGCAATTGACAGAAGCCTGCAGGACCACATCATTGCCCTGGCTCAACTCTCTTCCATGACTGCCCCGTCAGAAGCCTGCAGGACCACATCACTGCCCTTGCTCAACTCTCTTGACTAGCTGCCCCGTTCAACACCGAATAACCCTATAAGGTCTGAATAATTATTCTGCCACAAATTCCTCCATGTTTGTACTGATCTATGACGGCCTACTAGCGCTAAAAACTGGTAATTATAAAATATCATGAGATAATTACAAATGTCATGGGATAATTACAATTATCAAGGGATAATTACAATTATCATTGAAAAATTACAAATATCTTCAGGTGATCCTGTTTAATTTTCAGTTTTGGCTCTAGCAGTCCGCCTGAAAATGCGCCAAAACCGAAAATTGTAATTATCAAATAATAATTACAATTTTCACTTTATAATTACAATTTTTACGTGATCATGCTTAATTCTGACTAAGGCGGTTTACTAGCGCCAAAACATGCATTTACAGGTATCAGTGATAATGGTAATTAATACGTGTTCTGTGTAATTCACATTATGATGGCCTACTGGCGCCAAAACCTAATAATTACAAATATCATTTCATAATTACAAATATCAACAACATCTTTACAATTAACATGTAAAAATTGTAATTATCAAGTGAAAATTACAATTTTCGTTTTTGGTTAATTTCCAGACGGATTGCTGAGCCAAAACTGAAAATTAAACAGGATCACGCGAAGATATTTGTAATTTTTTAAAATAATAATTGTAATTATCCATTGAAAATTGTAATTTTTTTTATGATATTTGTAATTATCTCATTATATTTGTAATTATCAGGTTTTGGCGCTAGGAAGGCGTAGCAAATACTGATAATTATTAGTAATGTGTGTTTTGAGTGTTTTGGTTGTGAGTTCATTTTCTCCATGCGCCTGTTGGTTTCAATTACCGCTCACTACAATCAAAAGACGATGTATTGAATGATAAATGTTTGCTAAAATTTCTGAATAAATTGTCAAAGTGTTTGTGAGTGTGTGTGTGTGTGTGTGTGTGTGTGTGCGTGCGTGTGTTTGAGCGTGGGTGGGTGGGTCTCTCTGTCTGAGTAGATGTCTGTGTGTGTCTACGTCAGTGATCACATCCTCACAGAAAGTGAAACCGATTGTTCTCAATGAGCATCGAAGTAAAGAGAGGTCAGAGGTGGAGGAAAAGAGGAAACTACAAGTGACGAGATATATCATTTAAAATGACCGTCAGCATCAACATCAATACCCAGCATCCGTCGAACACTTACTCACACACACACACAACACACACACACACAACACACACACGCAAGCACGCACACGCACGCACTCACGCACATGTTTTGTGGATCAAGTTCAGCGTTTGACATTTTGGCATGATGGAGATGAAGAGAAGAAGAAGAAGAAGAAGAAGAAGAAGAAGAAGAAGAAGAAGAAGAAGAAGAAAAGAAAGAAAGAAAGAAAGAAAGAAAGAAAGAAAGAAAGAAAGAAAGAAAGAAAGAAAGAAAGAAAGAAAGAAAGAAAAAGAAGAAGAAGAAGAAGAAGAAGAAGAAGAAGAAGAAGAAGAACAACAACAACAACAACAACAACAACAACAACAACAACAACAACAACAACAAAGAAAGAAAGAAAGAAAGAAGAAGTTACATTACATTACATGATTATTGCTTTAGGTCCAGCGGACTCTTCCTAGCCAAATCAGGACCGGACAGCCCCTAATCCGCATAAAGGATTTGCTGAAACAACCCTAGTGGTAAAACTGAAAGCTCTCCACCAGCCAGTCACTTTACAATAAAGACATCCCACGCTGGGGACGCTGAGGCTGTACTCTAATTTATCGAACCCCCGTTTACAAAAACAAAATAGAATACAAACATCATTATAAATTATCAACAAAACACATACATATAAAATTCCTACATTGCTAAATAATAACATCATAGGAAGCCCTAGTGACCACCTGGCAGAAAGCATCCAATATTCCCAAGCTGATCCAACAGACCTCATACACAAAAAAGGAGTCTTGTCCCGGAAGAGTTTTCAAGAAAAAAGGTAGATGACTGGTCTAGCGAAGAACAAGATAGTATAGCAGATTTATAGAACAGAGCAGGAATGAGAAAGAGCAAATGAGAAAGGCAGCAACAGTGGGAATTTAAAGCACTAAATTTCCAGAAAGTGGGAATACTATTTATACTGAAACCCCCGGCACCCCAACGGGGGTGAAAGAAGAAGAAGAAGAAGAAGAAAGAAAGTAGAAGAAAAAGAAACAGGAGGAGAAGGAGGAAGAAAATTAAAAGAAAGTAGTTAAGGAGAAGGAAGAAGAACAGGGAAAAAAAAGAAATAGTTTAATTTCGTTTTTAGTCTTCAGGCCTAGCTTTTTAGTTCCGCATGATTCCTCTTCTTTCAGGCATCAAGCAGAAGAAGAAGAAGAAGAAGAAGAAGAAGAAGAAGATGATGATGATGATGATGATGATGATGATGATGATGATGATGATGATGATGATGATGATGATGATGATGATGATGATGAAATAGAATAAAAGAAAGAAGGAAAAGAAGAAGAAGAAAGAAATAATATTTTATTAACGTCTACTACAACCAATGGTCATTCGAGACGACGACGAAGAAGAAGAAGAAGAAGAAAGAAATAAAGAAAAAGAAAGGAAGGAAGGAAGGAAAGTAAGTAAGAGCAAGAAGAACAAGAAGAAAAAGGTAACAACGACAACAACAAATGCTATCATACTTTAAGAAAGACTAGTTGAAGGTCGAATCCATTCAATCATTGAGCAATCACTCAAATAGTAAAACATACTGATAATAACAATAACAATACAAATTGAAATTTTATAGCACCCTTACTCACTAGAGTTCACAATGCTTTAATTACAGAAACGAAATAAAAGAATAAAACAAATTTATCAAACAATATAACCTTAAGTCAAACAATTAATAAAGTCAGGCTAAAATACGAACAACTTGCCTGTCACCGACAGATCTTCATGTCTCTCAGTATAAAAATCTCGCCAGACTTTGAGAGCTTGGTTTATTTGTAGTGACAGTCAAGCACGAAATTCTTAGAAACACTCAATCAGTCAATGCTTCGCTATAATTGTTGCGTTTAGGTTACTTCAAGGAAAGTTACTAGCTACAAATAAACCCGTGATTAATAACATTAGCACTACATGCATCTCAAGCAGAGCCACATAAGTCATAAGTCACATAATAAATAAAAAAAAAAAACATAGAAATATCCAGTTTATAAACACATTCAAGCGAACTATTATGCAAGACAGACAGACAAAAGTGCTGTTGTTGTTGTATCAAATTTTATTCATCAGATTAACAGAAGAAGAAGAAGAAGAAGAAGAAGAAGAAGAAGAAGAAGAAGAAGAAGAAGAAGAAGAAGAAGAAGAAGAAGAAGAAGAAGAAGAAGAAGAAGAAGAAGGAGGAGGAGGAAAGAAAGAAAGAAAGAAACAAAGAAAGAAGAAGAAGAAGAAGAAGAAGAAGAAGAAGAAGAAGAAGAAGAAGAAGAAGAAGAAGAAGAAGAAGAAGAAAGAAAGAAAAGTGCAGAGACAGACAATCAGACAGAGTGGAGGAGATAGGTGGTCGTGGCGAAGAGACAAGCAGACAGACATTGTTACAAACAGGCGGACATACATTATTGAAAGATAAACAGACAGAGAGAGACAGGCAAACAGCGAGAAAGAAAAAGTGCCATTTCATGCAAGTGCCATATCATGCACGTGTAACAAGATCCATTAGTTCGCCACACGTCACGGATGAAGAGTGGTGGTTACTTGTTAATACCGAGCCCTCAATTTCCCAGAACTGGCCGAACAAATAAACTGTGTCATGCCGGTGGTGAATATAGGTGTGGGAGGCGCAAGGGTGAGAGAAGAGGTGGCGGGGGTGGTGGGGTGGGGGGGTTGTAGTGAAAAAGATTAACCGCACTACATCCGTGTTTAATCGGACACGTGCACTTCTGGATTGTTTGTTCTTTTGGTCTGTGAGGGTGAACAATACTAATGTGTTTTCGTGCTTCAGAGTTTTACAGGTCTTTTGAATGTATTGTAAATAAATAAAAGAAATGACTACAATACGAAATAAATATATATAAAGATATGACATGGCGATTCTTCCCGGATTCTTGGATTATCCCTACTTTGTTTTGTTTATTTGCGTGAATGTACGCATGCTTGTTAAATGAATGCATGTCAACTTTCTCAACGCAAATAAACGCGTCCACACCCCGGAAGGAATGCACACATGTTCACGTGCTGCATGTTTGACATGTTGTTCTTGTTAGTTTTCTTGTTTGTTTGTGTTTGTTGTTGTTTCTAATTTCTTTTTCTTTTCTCTTTGTTTTGTTGTTGTTATGGTTGTTGTTGTATTGGTTCTTTCTTTCTTTCCTTTTTCTGTCTTTCTTTTTGTCTTTCTTTCTTACTTTCTTTCTTCTTTCTTTCTTCTTTCTTACTTTCTTTCTTCTTTCTTACTTTCTTTCTTCTTCCTGTCTTTCTTCCTTACTTTCTTTCTTACTTTCTTTCTTCTTTCTTACTTTCTTTCTTACTTTCTTTCTTCTTTCTTTCTTCTTTCTTTCTTCTTTCTTACTTTCTTTCTTCTTTCTTACTTTCTTTCTTCTTGCTGTCTTTCTTTCTTACTTTCTTTCTTCTTTCTTACTTTCTTTCTTCTTGCTGTCTTTCTTTCTTACTTTCTTTCTTCTTTCTTTCTTCTTTCTTACTTTCTTTCTTCTTTCTTTCTTTCTTTCTTCTTCCTGTCTTTCTTCCTTACTTTCTTTCTTCTTTCTTACTTTCTTTCTTCTTTCTGTCTGTCTTTCTTACTTTCTTTCTTACTTTCTTTCTTCTTTCTTACTTTTTTTCTTTTTTCTTTCTTCTTTCTTACTTGCTTTCTTCTTTCTGTCTTTCTTTCTTACTTTCTTTCTTCTTTCTGTCTTTCTTTCTTACTTTCTTTCTTCTTTCTTTCTTCTTTCTTATTTCTTTCTTCTTTCTTACTTTCTTTCTTCTTCTTTCTTTCATTTTTCTTTCTTCTTTCTTACTTACTTTCTTGTTTTCTTTCTGTCTTTTTTTCCTTACTTTCTTTCGTTTTTCTTTCTTTCTTACTTTCGGTCTTTTTTTTTTTTTTTTTTTTGGGGGGGGGGGGGGGAGATTTTTTGTCTTATTTGGTTTTCCTTTCTCTTTCTTCTTTTTGTTTGGTGTTTTAGTCTATCTATCTATCTATCTATCTATCTATCTATCTATCTATCTATCTATCTATCTATCTATCTATCTATCTATCTATCTATCTATCTATCTATCTATCTATCTATCTATCTATCTATCTATCTATCTATCTATCTATCTATCTATCTATCTATCTATCTATCTATCTATCTATCTATCTATCTAACTATCTATCGCCCTGCAGCGACAGGTTGAGAATAATGAGCTATATAAGGTGCCAAAGGACGGGATGGTGTTAGGATAGTTGACTAGAGAGAGATTGTGCACAACTGAAATCATGTAGAAATGGTATTTAGTGTGGAAAAGGGGGATTAGCTTTGGATTCACAATGACAGAGCGCAATTTTATACTGCTTCTGTAATTACTATTATTATAACTACTACTACTATTATCATTACTACTACTACTACAACTATTATTACTACTACTACTATTCTATCACCACCACCACCACTACTACTACTACTGCTGCTACTACTACTGCTGCTGCAACTACTACTACTTTATTTACCATTACTGCTATTACTACTACTACTGGTACATTATTTACTATTACTACCACTATTACTACTACTGCTACTACTATTACTACGCTACTACTACTACTACTACTACTACTACTACTACTACTGATTAAAGATGCTATATGCGCGTTTTTCCCCAAGTCACCAATCAGACTCAAAGCGCGGCGATCTCTATCAACACACCCGCTCATATGTTCCACATACTACTGCTACTACTATACTACTACTACTACTACTAAAAATAATAATAATAATATTAATAATAATAATAATAATAATAATAATAATAATAATAATAATAATAAGAAGAAGAAGAAGAAGAAGAAGAAGAAGAAGAAGAAGAAGAAGAAGAAGAAGAAGAAGAAGAAGAAGAAGAAGAAGATTTTGTAAAGCGCGATTCCAAACTAAAGAGTGTGATCAAAACGCTCACACGCCTTCTCCCACACAAGCACTGGCGTACTTAAGAGACTGCATGGTACATCAAAACATGGAACAATATAAATACAGATACAAAGTACATCACAAAATAATGCAAAGAATTTTGCTACAAATCGCGCTATCATGGACTCTATATGTAGTAGTATCCATGGTGCTATGGTCTGACCACAGCACAGTTTAATGCCTGTAGAGGTACAAACCTCTTACAGTGGATTTGCGAAGCGTCCTGGAATAAGGTGTTTGTCAAGTCACAAACAGAGGCAAAACGTGATGGAATATTTCAAATGCTCATAGGATAGGATAGGAAAACGATGACCGATAGGCTGGACTATCTAGAGGGGAAAGCGGACCTAGAAATAAGAACTGAAGAGATAATTGAACAAAAGGTAAAATATTATAACAAGAATCTGAGAAGGAAAAGCGAAAGCTCAACGCTGTGGTACAGATAACTAACAACCTAGCGCTAACAACATAACTTATATAAATAGTTGTACATAGAACACCCTAGCGCTAACAACATATCTTATGTAAATAGTTGTACAGAGAACTAACAACCTAGCGCTAACAACATATCTTATGTAAATAGTTGTACATAGAACACCCTAGAGCTAACAACATATCTTATGTAAATAGTTGTACAGAGAACTAACAACCTAGCGCTAACAACATAACTTATGTAAATAGTTGTACAGAGAACTAACAACATAGCGCTAACAACATATCTTATGTAAATAGTTGTACAGATAACTAACAACCTAGCGCTAACAACATATCTTATGTAAATAGTTGTACAGAGAACTAACAACCTAGCGCTAACAACATAACTTATGTAAATAGTTGTACAGAGAACTAACAACATAGCGCTAACAACATATCTTATGTAAATTGTTGTACAGAGAACTAACAACATAGCGCTAACAACATATCTTATGTAAATAGCTGTACAGAGAACTGACAACCTAGCGCTAACAACATATCTTATGTAAATTGTTGTACAGAGAACTAACAACATAGCGCTAACAACATATCGTATGTAAATAGCTGTACAGAGAACTGACAACCTAGCGCTAACAACATATCTTATGTAAATTGTTGTACAGAGAACTAACAACATAGCGCTAACAACATATCTTATGTAAATAGCTGTACAGAGAACTGACAACCTAGCGCTAACAACATATCTTATGTAAATTGTTGTACAGAGAACTAACAACATAGCGCTAACAACATATCTTATGTAAATAGCTGTACAGAGAACTGACAACCTAGCGCTAACAACATATCTTATGTAAATTGTTGTACAGAGAACTAACAACATAGCGCTAACAACATATCTTATGTAAATAGCTGTACAGATAACTAACAACTTAGCGCTAACAACATAACTTATATAAATAGTTGTACATAGAACACCCTAGCGCTAACAACATATCTTATGTAAATAGTTGTACAGAGAACTAACAACCTAGCGCTAACAACATATCTTATGTAAATACAGTGGAACCTCCGGTATCCGGCTCTCTGGTATACGACTCCCTCCGTTATGTGACCTGAAAACTTCTGACGGATTCACTTCCAATAATAAATGACCTCTGGTATGCGACAACCTCGTTTATGCGACCAGCGAACGTGTCTTAAGCCCTTTATACGACCGTCTTAGGGCAATTTAAAAGAGATATCAGTTAATTTGCTGTCTGTACCTTTCGTTTTTTCTCTCATGTTAGTGTACGCCTGGTGTTGTCTGCTATTTCCGGTTCGCAAATAAGGGACATTACTTGCCTACACTGGCTGTCATAATGGCGTCGCGCAAGAGGAACGTTTTGAGTTTGGCAGAGAGAATGAAAATGATTGAAAGAAGTGAAAATGGGGAGAGTTGTTTGTCTATTGCAAGAAGTTTAGACGTTGGGAAGACCCAAATTCAGCTCATCATAAAGGATAAGGAATCTGTGAAACTACGATGGGAGAGTGGAGAAAGTGGCGAAAAGGGAAACATCGAAACTGAGAGTTTCTGCACTGACAGACTTGGATGAACGCGTCTGGCAGTGGTTCGACTGTTTTCTATTTTTGAAGTTGTGAATAAAAGACAAAGCTAAAAATGAAACATGTTTTACAGTTTCCTTTGTCAGAGAATACATGCTGGTGAGTGTGAAAATTATGACTACATACCCCTCCGAGCCTGACCCCCTTCCCGCCCCACCCCACCCCTTGTTTCCGGTATAAGACCACCTATATTATACGACTGTTTTTTCTCAGATTTTGGACGGTCGTATACCGGAGGTTCCACTGTAGTTGTACAGAGAACTAAAAACCTAGCGCTAACAACATAACTTATATAAATAGTTGTACAGAGAACTAACAACTAGCGCTAACAACATATCTTATGTAAATAGTTGTACAGAGCATGAAGCACTTTTTCTTACTTCTGATCAAAATGTTCGAGTGAATTCGGACTTTTTTCCTCTCTTGACTCATCTGATTCTTCCTATTCATCGCCAGATTGTGCTTGTGTGGGGGGTAATGAGTGTTATACTGTTATTTACAGCATGCTTGTGTGGAGGATAATGAGTTTTATACTGTTATCTACAGCCTGCTTGTGTGGGGAATAATGAGTTTTATACTGTTATCTACAGCAAGCTTGTGTGGGGAATAATGAGTTTTATACTGTTATCTACAGCCTGCTTGTGTGGGGAATAATGAGTTTTATATTGTTATCTACAGCTTGCTTGTGTGGGGAATAATGAGTTTTATACTGTTATCTTCAGCCTGCTTGTGTGGGGAATAATGAGTTTTATACTGTTATCTTCAGCCTGCTTGTGTGGGGAATAATGAGTTTTATACTGTTATCTTCAGCCTGCTTGTGTGGGGAATAATGAGTTTTATACTGTTATCTACAGCATGCTTGTGTGGAGGATAATGAGTTTTATACTGTTATCTTCAGCCTGAGCTCTGTGGGTTCGGGCAAAGAGAATAGACCCAACGTTTCCCGGCGTGTCGTAAGAGGCGACTAACAGGGGTGATGTTAGCACGGCATCACTGGGCGAAAGTCTTCTACACAGAAGTCACCGGCCAGGGCGGAGGAACCTCACGTTACTACAGGTTCAACGACCACGTGCTCAGGGCAAAGGCGAGCCACACTGTATTCGTGGATTTCGGCTGTGGCCAACAGCCTGGAGAGGATTGGGCCCTGCCAGGTCTTTTTTGCCCAAGACACAACACATGATGAGGCTATCCACTAATTCCATGCCGGATCGGTCGTCGCCCGGCTACACAAGGACCGCGCCTTGCGTTGGCCACCAGGACGGAGGTGAAAAGTATGCTACTGATGGACAAATTAGCAAGATCCGCACGAGAAACAACATCGTCATAGGAACCTGGAATGTCATGACCCTAACTGCGGAAGGAAAATTAGAAGAACTGGCCCACGAGCTGGACCACTATCGATGGAACGTTCTAGGTATCAGCGAACTGCGCTGGAAAGGCCTAGGTGAAACAACGACTGACAAAGGCCACAAGCTCTATTTCAGCGGTAGAGATGACAGGCACGAACACGGCGTTGGATTCTTGGTCCACAAGAACATTCTAGCCACTGTCATGGGTTGCCGCCCAGTCTCCAGTAGACTCATTACCATCCGTCTGAGAGCAACCCCTTTCAACATTACCATCATCCAGGCCTATGCCCCAACATCAGACTATGAAGACAGCGAAGTGGAGGATTTTTATGAAAATATACAGGCGGTCCTTGACCAAGTGCCGAAGAAGGACATAGTCATAGTGCAAGGCGACTGGAATGCCAAGGTTGGCCAAGATGCGCACCACAACTGGGGAGACACATGCGGACCCCACTGCAACAACGAGACAAATGACAGGGGTCTGAGGCTATTTGAGTTTGCCAGATACAACAATCTGGTACTGGCAAACACGCTTGGTCTCCACAAAAAATCCAGACGATGGACATGGCACAGTCCCGGCGGGGAACATCACAACCAGATCGACTACATCATGGTCAAGAAACGCTTCAGATCAAGCATCAACATTGGCAGGACACGCACTTTTCCAGGAGCAGACATTGGAAGTGACCACGATCTCGTGATGATGTCTTTCCGGCTCCATTTGAAGAGAGTAAATACAGCAAAGTGCACTAGGCTGAAGTTCGACCTGGACAAACTGCAAGACCCGGAGGTGGCAAAAATATTTCAGGCCACAATTGGAGGGAAATTTGCACCACTGCTTATTTGGGGGGCAGGCGAAGTAGATGTCAACACCATGACCAATACCTTCAACTCAGCTGTAACAGATGCCGCCACTGAGATCCTTGGCAAGCACCGACCAAAGAAGAAGCCGTGGATCACACCTGAACTTTTGGATCTGTGTGATAAACGAAGAGAGTTAAAAAAGAAAAAGAACACCTCACAGGGAGCTGATGTCTACCGAAAAATCAACAATGACATCCGAAAAGGCATGCGCACAGCAAAGGAGAACTGGATAGAAGATCAATGCCAGGAAATAGAGAACAATCTGAACAAGAACAACAGCAAGAAGGCCTACCAGACTGTGAAGCGGCTGACAAGTGTTAAACAGCCCAAAGTCTCCACTATCCAAAGCAAGTCTGGCATTTGCCTTACAGAAGAACAAGAAGTCTTGGACAGATGGACAGAGTACTGCTCTGACCTTTACAACCATACACCAAATGGAGACCCATCAGTTCTAGCATGTCCCGAGAGCAGAGAAGAAGAAGAAATCCTCCCAATTCTCCGGGAAGAAGTTGAGGCAGCAGTGCAATCGCTGAAGAAAAGGGAAGTCAGCGGGAGTGGACAACATACCAGCGGAACTGCTACAAGCAGGAGGAGAAGCGATGACTGATGCTCTCACCATTATCTGTAACAAGATCTGGCAGAGTGGGTAATGGCCTACACCATGGACCCAGTCGCTTGTCATCACTCTTCCCAAAAAAGGTAACCTTCAGGAGTGTGAAAATTACCGCACCATCAGCCTCATCAGCCATCCCAGCAAGGTCCTCCTGAAAATAATACTCAACAGGTTGAAACCACAAGCTGAACAAATCATAGCTGAAGAACAAGCAGGATTCATGGCAGGGCGAAGTACCACTGAACAGATTTTCAACCTCAGAATAATCTGTGAGAAATACCTACAGCACCAACAACATCTATATCATGTGTTCATAGACTTCAAGAAGGCATTTGACCGAGTCTGGCATGCAGCTCTATGGGCAACCATGAAAGTGTACAACATCAGCCCTAAAATTATAGAAGTCATCAAAAGCCTGTATGACAAGGCTACCAGTGCAGTCCTCCATAACAGCGTCATCGGGAACTGGTTCAGAACAACAATCGGTGTGCGTCAAGGATGCCTACTCTCTCCAACACTCTTCAACATCTTCCTAGAGCGCATCATGTCAGATGCTCTTGCAGATCACGAAGGCACAGTCAGCATAGGGGGCAGAGCAACCTCCAATCTTCGTTTTGCGGATGATGTTGATGGATTGGCTGGAGAGGAACAAGAACTTGAACAGCTTGTACAGAGGCTTGACACCACCTCCAGAGCTTATGGAATGGCAATGGCATCAACACGGACATCAAAGTACAAGGCCAATCCCTCAACACAGTGCACAGCTTCAAATATTTAGGAGCCATTGTGTCAGACAATGGGTCTCGACAGGAAGTCCTCTCCAGGATCGCACAAACAACTGCTGCCCTGACAAGGTTGAAGCCCATTTGGAAAGACAGAACCATCAGTCTACATTCCAAAGTAAGACTGCTGCGCTCTCTGGTCATCTCCATCTTCCTATATGCTTGCGAAGCATGGACCCTCACAGCAGATCTCCAACGAAGAATACAAAGCATGGAGATGAGGTGCTACAGAAGACTTCTGTGCATTTCCTATACCCAACACATCACCAACGTTGAAGTCCGACAGACCATCACACAAGCCATTGGACAACACGATGACCTGCTCACAGTGGTGAAGAAACGGAAACTCCGATGGTATGGCCACGTCACCAGATCATCAGGCCTTGCAAAGACCATTCTGCAAGGCACAGTGCAAGGAGGTAGAAGAAGGGGGAGACCGAAAAAGAGGTGGGAGGACAACATTCGAGAATGGACTGGTTTGACACTGAGCGAAGCCATGAGGACAGAGAAAGATGGAGTATGCTGGTTAAGCGATCATCTGTGGTGCCCCTACGACCTTCGGGTTATGGAACAGGATAGGATAGGATAGGATAGGATCTTCAGCCTGCTTGTGTGGGGAATAATGAGTTCTATATTGTTATCTACAGCATGCTTGTGTGGAGGATAATGAGTTTTATGCTGTTATCTACAGCTTGCTTGTGTGGGGAATAATGAGTTTTATACTGTTATCTACAGCTTGCTTGTGTGGGGAATAATGAGTTTTATGCTGTTATCTACAGCTTGCTTGTGTGGGGAATAATGAGTTTTATACTGTTATCTACAGCTTGCTTGTGTGGGGAATAATGAGTTTTATATTGTTATCTACAGCTTGCTTGTGTGGGGAATAATGAGTTTTATGCTGTTATCTACAGCTTGCTTGTGTGGGGAATAATGAGTTTTATACTGTTATCTTCAGCCTGCTTGTGTGGGGGGTAATGAGTTTTATGCTGTTATCTACAGCTTGCTTGTGTGGGGAATAATGAGTTTTATACTGTTATCTTCAGCCTGCTTGTGTGGGGAATAATGAGTTTTATACTGTTATCTTCAGCCTGCTTGTGTGGGGAATAATGAGTTTTATATTGTTATCTACAGCATGCTTGTGTGTGGGGGGGGGAGTAATGAGTTTTATACTGTTATCTACAGCAATCTGGATAGCATGTTACATTTTTAAAGAAGTAAAATCCTTCCTCGCATCAATGACTTAAAACCAGATGCTATAGAGTTCACTGAACTCAAAGCTAAAAATATTATTTTCACTCCACTTGATTCTGAATATGGATTGCCGAACTATGACGGGTTCCTGAACAAAACCCCAAACGAGGTATTGCCCTTTATTTGGGCAGAGAACAAAATGATCAAGAATGCCAGCTTTTGTGTGATAGTAGTTTTGATAACCTGTGGTGCACCTTTGTTGGTGGAAGTGGTGAGAATGTTCTTATTGGCTGTGAATATAGAAGTCCTAGTTCCTCTTCTCAAAACAACGATCTTTTACTGCAGTTGTTTAAATCTAGAGAAAAACAAAAATATGACAAGGTGTGTATATTGGGGTATTTTAATTTTCCTGATGTAGAATGGTCGGGGGACAAAAATAATCAGTTTATAGAATGTACAAAAGATGCATTCTTAACCCAAAAGGTGACACAACCCAGAAGACATAGACTAGGTCAAAGATCAAAAATGGATGATCTTGTATTTTTCAATCATGACTTCTTGAGTACTAAAATCGCATATTTGGAGCCCTTTGGCAAAAGTGACCACGATTTATTAAATTTTAAATTGTATGTTTCAAAACGCAAGGGTTTAGAGCAAAATAACAAGTATACATTTAACTTGAATAAGGGTGACTATGATAAGTTAAGAAAATATGTCGCCAGTTGTGATTCCTCACTGGTTGAAGAGCATAATGAAGTAGAATCTTTATGGACTATAATAAATGTTATTTTTAATGGAATGGGTAAGTGTATTCCTAAGGTCAAAACTACATCAAAAAGAAAGGTAAGGCCTATGTGGATGTCCAAAACCGTTTTGAGGATAATAGGAAAGAAACATAAATGATGTAAGCGTTATTTATCAAGCAAACAAGGCAAAGATAATCAAAATTTTATTATTGAACGCAATAAATATAATACATTTATTAAACATGCCAACCGAGAATACGAAAAATGTATTGCACATGGGTGTAAAAAAAATCTTTACAATTTCAGGAAGTATGTACAAGAGAAAACTAAAAGCAACCCTGGGGTGAGTACACTAAAGAAGGAGGATGGCACTTCTGCAGTGTCTGATAAAGATAAGGCAAAAACGTTGAACAATTTCTTTTCAAATGTCTTTACAGCAGAGAACTTGGGAAATGCACCGATTCTCGACGAGTGTTGTAAATCGGATGGCATATCGGTAAGTGATATTAGAGCGACACCTGATGCAGTTAAGAAAAAAGTTGAAGGAGTTAGACCCTTCTAAAGCACAGGGTCCTGATCACATTACTCTAAGAGTTTTAAATGGATTGAGTAAAGAATTAGCTGCACCATTTAGTAAACATTCTAACCTTTCCTTAGAAAATGGCAAAGTACCAGCAGACTGGAAAACAGCGGAAATGACAGCAATTTTTATAAAGGGGTCAAGATCTGTTGCTAGAAATTATCGACCAGTAAGTATTTAAAGTCTTCCCTGCGTGCACTCATTTCAGAGACTGCGGCCAAAATAATAAGGAAAGGGAAGAGGAGAAGAAAGAGAAGGAGAAAGGGGTCAGATTGTCATAGTCGCTATACCTATACAGTCGTACACAAAATGTTTGCACTTAACTTGGAATGCCGAAGGGAATGTGCCTATTTAGTGCGCCTATCTGTTAAACCGGTTTTTCTGTACACCGCATATGTGTGAGATGAATACAGTAATGAACTGGGGTAAGTTTTATGAACGAGTGTCATAAACGAATGGTATAACTTACGCCTCTATGTATAAAGTTAGAGGTGTAAATCTCCTATTTATTAACCTCGTCCCCTATACGCTTTGGTGTTGGGGACGCTAATTTAATCCAGAACAGTCCTATTTATTCCGTATACAGGGGGTCCTCGGGTTACGACGTTGATCCGTTCGTTGGACGCGTCGTAACCCGATTTCATTGTAAGTCGGAACGTAAGTCGGAACATAAAGAAAAATACCTGTACTGTACGTACAGTGCTATATACTGTAATGTAACTGTTAATGACATTTTTAAAAAAAAAAGTATTAAAAAGAAGAGAAAACGATTCCTTACCACATGAATTAAACTAGCTCCCGTTTGTTTACGTCGCTTACGACGCTAAACCGCGTAAGACGGAACGACGCGTAATATTATTTATTGTATTTTAATGGGGAGGTAAAGGTTGGTAAAGGTAGTCCCATAGCCTTGTGGCCGTAGGGGAGCGTGATGTTGGGGATCACACTTATCTTGGGCCAGCGTAATGAGGGTGATGCCCATCTCTCTCCCTCGCTGCTTTACCTTCCCCACCCTTAAGAGAGTAGGTACTCCGTCACAGTTGAGTCAACTGGGGGCGTTGTTATTTGTCGCATCACGTTTTGCGGTCACCCATCCAAGTGCTAACCGCACTGGACGGTGCTTAACTTGCGACACAGTAGCGAGTGCTCCAACCACTGCGCTATCCGACACCCCACGAAACAACGTAAGTCGAGACCGGCGTAACCCAAGGACTTACTGTACTCGTTCATAAAATTGGCCCCTGACTTGTCCCTTGCAGCTCGTCCCCTATAGCGCTGTTGCAAAATTAGTGCAGATAGAGTTATCCGGCCCTGCCTTCACCTATGCCAAGGACACCGGCTAGTTCCGGTTGAGTATTAAGCATAGCCGAACGTAGACGGAAGACTTGTGGCGGAGGAAAACAGTATTGCGTTTGCTGCCCTAATTTCGCAGGAAAAGTAATTGAAGGGCGCATTGTCAAGTTACACACATTACCAGCTAACAAAACACTGAAACGACTGTGGGAACAACGTTTGCGACTGATTCGGAAAGATTACAACAGGCTCTGTAGTTTACATGTTGTGCCACCTATACTATAGGCTATACACCACCCAAGAAGAAATGCAATAAACCAAACGTCTGCATGTTTTGGGATTATAAATAGAATTCTAATCAAAGCAAACTTTAACCAAACAAATATAATGCCACGGAATGTTCTCATTACAAACAATTTGGATTCCGTGGAATTCTTGATTCTATTTGAAAATCTGAACAGATGCCTATTGAATATTTACTGAGACTAAAAATAATTTAAAATATATTATTTTGATTCTTGCTCACATTGGATCAAGCACAATTTCTGCCTAGGTGCAACGCAACTCAGTTATTAATATTGAAAATGATTTTTAATGAATTCCACGTGTATGAAAATTGTAATACCTGCTGTTTCATCGGCAGGAGATTCGACCGGAACTAGCGAACCCAAGGGCCGCAACCGATCCGCCACTTTCGCTTTCATTATGAAACAGCGCTATACGCCCAGGTGTGCGGGGACGTTAATTTTACTCTCCCTTGCAGTGAGAAAAGGAGCGCTTGTAGCACTAAGGCAAACGAACGGGAAATTCGTTGGTAAAATCTACCACGTTTGTCAAAACTCCGTTTTCAAACAAAAGACACGGTGTTCTTAAAGTGCATTTGAGGTTGAGATCAAAATTGCCTCAAAACTTATAAAATGTGTAATCCACGCTTATAGATGATTAGATAATTTATTTATTATTATTTAGACTCACAGACTATACCCAGACGGAAAACTCCAGTCATTTTGAGTTGCCTTTTATAAGAGTTGCGTCCCTTGAAAATGGGTTGATTAGGGGTCATAGTGGCGGCTGTGAAGTGAAGCGCAGGTCAGGAGAGAATCACTGGGTGGCACCGCAACAATGTGTACACTTTAAGTTGCAAATAGAACTATTAATTTTGTTATGCGCTCGACGAATCAAGTTATGTGTGATAACTACATATAATTGCATGCTATTTGCTAAATATTTTACCTGTGCAAAAAGCCTACGCACCCAAGAAAAAATGTGGATTAACTCCTTTGACAGTTTAAAAAATTCCTTTGGGCAGTAATTTGTTAAAACAAAAATGGCCAAATTTGTTTAAAAAATAAATAAATAAAAATTAAGGCGTTGTCTCTTCATGCAGCTTTCCCCAAAACACAAAAGGATGGTGTTTGTGATCCAAAATGTAGCAAAGCACAAACTCATACAAAGGTATCTTAAAAAATGTAAATTCTATGTTTACTCATTGTATGTAAGTCCAAAACAGCTTAGTTTGAGACCGCTTCTCGTCATACCATCATTTTAACATATGGATTTTTATATTTGTTTAAATATTTATTATTGTGAATGTATGTGTGCATCCGTGTGAGCGCTTAAAGCAGACTTTAATTTGGTTTCGCGTTTTATAAAATAATATTTTTTCTTCTTATTCTCCCTTTTTTCTCCCACCTCCCCTCTCTTTCTCTCTTTATATGTTTCTCCGGGTATGGTTTCTTGTGTTGTTGAAATACAATTCTTGTTATTTTTAATTGAACGTTACCATTGACACACATACCAAAATTACAACCAAAACATTTTTTAAAAATCAAATAAATCAACTGATCCAAGTGAAAGGCAGGAACATAAAAATAATTAGAACTAAATTCATTCATTAAAAAATGCAACAACAAAAGCACTTAAGTTCAAGTTGAATTTATTGCCAAGTATGCATTACGAATACTAGGAGTATGTTTTGGTACACTGGCCAATTGAACATACAAGTTGAACATTACAACGCAGAAACCGAATACATTGAAATATATATATGAAATAAAAGAGGGGCTTTACGTGTATGTGTGTGTTTGCGCGCGCGCGTATGTGTGTGTGTGTGTGTGTGTGTTAGTGACCGTGCGCGCGTTTGATTCTTAATGTTTGTTTTTTATTTATTTAGCGGGTCGTCCAGTCCGCGTGGACATATTAAACTCCACAGTCATTATTTCTTATTCTACATAAGCTATATATGTTTTTATTTATATTGGCATTTTAAAAAATGCTATGTACGGTTTTGAATACTGGTTGTTGTTTCTTACTACTCGCATATATTTCTACTATTTTGTATCACTAGTGCTTTTTTACTTTTCAGTGGTTTTATCGTTGCTTCATTATGTATTATTACCGTTGATGTCTTTGTTGTGTAGTTTATTATTTCAAATTAATAATAATAATAATAATAATAATAATAATAATAATAATAATAATAATAATAATAATAATAATAATAATAATAATAATAACGTATTATAATAATGTATAAAAATAATAATAATAATAATAATAATAATAATAATAATAATAATAATAATAATAATAATAATAATAATAATAATAATAATAATAATAATTCTTTTAAGCGCAAAACCAAACTAAAGTCTGCTCTGGGCGTTCACACGCGCACACATCTACACAAAACACCAGTACTCATTGAACATAATTAGCTTATTATCGATCATCGTTCTGTAGCGTTACAAAAGTACAGACACATGAGTTCATTCGCATGCATAGACCGAGTCTTGCACAGCCATTAAACAAATTACAATAATTAATAATAGTAATACAATTCTTGATAACTAACAATTTAGCATAAACAATTAATGAATTATACATGTAGTAATTCAAAATCCAAAAGTGAGAAGTTTTGGGCGACACAAATGCTATCGGAGAGTAACAGATCTATTGATCTCTAGTAGCGTCTGCTACAACGATCAACCCATTCGTAAGGGAGGTAAGCCTTAAAAGTAGCTTGTAAGCGTTATATAGGAGTTTTCCGTCCGGGTATAGTCTGTGATAGACTTTTCTGCCAAAGCCTTACAAAAAGTACACTAGCTATTTAGGCAGTGAACGGTATGAGATCAGATGTCTCTTTGCTTATTTATGTAGGCTACAGACATTTTTGTGAGTGCGTCTAATATTGGAGAAAATTGAATCTAAACTTTCGCGTCCGACCATCCAAAAGGTCGTATGTTGTAAGCACTTACCTTCCCCCGTGGAGGTGCCGGGGGTTTCAGTATAAATAGTATCCCCACTTTCTGGAAAGTTAGTGCTTTAAATTCCCCTTGTCACTGTCTTTCTCCTTTGTTCTTTCTCATTCCTACTCTGTTCTATCAACCTACTATACTATCTTCTTCTTCGCTAGACCAGTCACCTACCTTTTTTGTTGAAAACTCTTCCGAAACAAAACTCCTCATTTGTGTGTGAGGTCTTTTGGATCAGCTTCGGAATATTGGATGCTTTCTGCCAAATGGTCACTGGGGCTTCTTATGATGTTATTATTTGGCAATGTAGGCATTTTATATGTATGTGTTTTGTTGATATTGTATAATGATGTTTGTATTCTATTTTGATGTTGTAAATGGGGGTTCGATAAATTAAAGTATAGCCTCAGCGTCCCCTGCGTGGGATGTCTTTAATGTAAAGTGACCGGCTGGTAGATTGCCTTCAGTGTTACCACTAGGGTTGTTTTGGCAGATCTTTTGTGCGGATCAGGGGTGAGTTTTCTTTCACTTCTCTGGTCCTGATTTGGCTCGGAAGAGTCCGCTGGACCTAAAGCAATAACCATGTAACGTAATATAGGCACTTACCTACCGCCCTTAGAATGCATACACAGGCGCGGAAAATCTGGTTTTAAAATGTGCGTGACTGCCCGCAATTACGCTGTCATCGGCTTCGCTTTGGCTGTCGCGTCTATGCGGCTTTGTTCTCGGCCTGTTGTAGCGTTTGACGCGAAATGACGTCAAAACGGGGAACTCGCGAGGTGTCGTGAAACTAAGGACGGAATGTCGTCTTTAAAGTTGGCGTACACGCTTATTGGAGAGCCTAAACCTCGATAATGGGATTGAGTTACACTCTTCTATGACCATGCTATTGCTAGTGTAAACATTTCACCAAAATTACATCAGATTTACTTTAAACTTTTTGTCGCCGCCAGTATTGAAAGCAAAACCACCATTACCTTGGACTTGCTAGGTATACTAGTAATCATTCAAGAAAAACATCTAGCACATAGATCTAATGCATTTGAGATTGAACAAAAAAAATCATCAAATGTTACATGAGGGGAGGGAGGGGGAGGGGGATGGAGAGAGAGAAAAAAAAGAGATTACTAAATTATAAAACATAGATGCTGATTTGCTGATAAAATAAAAAAAATTTAATTAATTAATTATTAAGGCAATACGGTTACGCTAGCGCTGTTAACGTAGTTGGTCCTGATTTGGCTAGGAAGAGTCCGCTGGATCTAAACCAATAATCATGTAATGTAATTATGTTAACGTAGTGCTTTGAGTACACGCTACATTTGTTTTGTTAAGCAACGTGCAGAGTGGGTTAACCGACTTGGTTGTGAAAGTTAGTACTTGGATGCAACAGGGCACAACACACCCCCAATCCATTCAGATCTAAATGGGTATCTGGCTCTGTTTAGAACATGGGAAGGCAAGGCAGCAAAAGGAGAGGAGATGAACGTCGCCCTCGATGAAGCTGACTCAGAGAAAAAAGCGTGGCCTCAAATACCTGTCTCACATACCTTCAAAGATTACAGGAAACCCCTTTGCCTTTATTATCAATGTTACAGCCCGTTACAGCATTCTGGGCATTTCCCATACCCAGCACATCACCAACGACGAAGTCTGACAGACCATCACACAAGCCATTGGACATCACGATGACCTGCTCACAGTGGTGAAGAAACGGAAACTCCGATGGTATGGCCACGTCACCAGATCATGATGTCTTGCAAAGACCATCCTCCAAGGCACAGTGCAAGGAGGTAGACGAAGATGGAAATCGAAAAAGAGGTGGGAGGACAACATTTGAGAATGAACTGGTTTGACACTGAGCGAAACAATCAGGGTTGCTGAGGACAGGGAAAGATGGAATACGCTGGTTAAGCGATCATCTGTGGTGCCCCTAGGACCTTCGAGTTACGGGATAGGATAGGACAGGATATGACATTGAATAGGAACACTTTAAAAAAAAAAAAAACAAGGTGGTGCCCGACCAATGTTGTTGTTTTAAAGCTTTTAGCCTTCACGCTATGAATTGAAGTCTTCCTAGAATTGAAAAGACGAGGCTAGGTCCCTTAAGATCCCTGCTATAATTATGTGGATCTATCTATTCAGTAACTTTGAAAAAGGGACATTTTATGCTATTATTACGTCTCTATTCAGTGACTCGGTCTTTTTCAGATCTGTGCTTATCAATTTCTCGAAGTCCGTTTTGCTCGTAATCTGTTTGATGAATGAGTTCACTATTTACACTCCAGATTGCACTACGACAGGTCTGGGGAAAGGTGGAGGGGGAATCCCCAAAATCCCCCAAGCTTAGCGAAAAGGTCTATTCATCCTCTACGAACATACATGAAAGTGTAATTAATAATCCATTTACAAAAGATTGTGGAAATTTACATAACCTGCACCATGAATGAATAAATCAATGAATGAAGTATTGGAGTGTACTTATTCATGCTAATATCCGTGTTATTACTGTATAATTAATACTGTAAGTGGTGCGGATTACCTGGCATACGCCAAACATTGAGAATAGCGTGGTATAAACAGCAATTATGAAGCCAATACGATTATTGTCAAATCGGGTTTATTCTTGAGAAATCTTCATTGGGGTAGTGAGTTGTCAGTTCTTTTAGAGAGAAGAATGATGTTATAGATTAGAATAATGTTTTAGTATAATGTGATACTAAGTTATAAGTATACTGTTGTTGTTGCTATTGTTATTATTGTCACGCACCGATCAGACATTAATACACGCGCAGGCACTCACATATTAACACACATTCATACAAGCGCTCCTGATCGGCCGGACGTCCTTCAGTTACTGAGACGAGAAATGAAAGGACATATAAACACGTACAACATGTAACAAATGACAAAGATTTATGATTTTAAAAAAAACGTACAACATGTAACAAATGACAAAGATTTATTATCACAATTCCAATCACACTTTATTCATACAGCTAAAACAACCAACATTCACTGACACAAACTAAACTCAATAAAAGTGATGAACAATGAACGATCACATAAGCATCAACATGAGAATAGAGAAAGTCAAAGTTACAAGGAGAAGGGAGAAGGAAAGGGAATATATAGTTGATGGGAACGATTGCACCTGGTGGGGGTCAGATGATAGGTACTTGCCGCTTGCCCGGAACTTGCCGCTTCCGGTGTCACCAAATGTCGTGCACGTGGTCAGGAGAGAAGACCCACGCAGGTTAGTCGTCACGAAGAAAGGGGTAGACGACGATTTGAACGAAGACCCGCGATCACGTAGAAACCACGTCACAATGAAGAGCAGAGGCGAAGTACGTAAAGTAAAGAAATGTAAGGTAAGCCTGCAACAGTTGATGCATCCGAGGTAATCGCAGTCTATCCCGGATGTATCCAACGTTCCCACTATTCTCCCTCTCATTCCTCCCCATCTCCATCTAACTCAGTTGATCTAGCTCTGTGCATCACTAACTATAGTCCTTCGTGATGGCACTAGCTAACTACACAGTAATTCCACCAAAATCGTCACCATACATATTCAATTAACATCAATATAATATCCGCAGGTCATCGTGTTGTCCAATGGCTTGTGTGATGGTCTGTCGGACTTCGTCGTTGGTGATGTGCTGGGTATGGAAAATGCCCAGAAGTCTTCTGAAGCACTTCATCTCCATGCTTTGTATTCTTCGTTGGAGATCTGCTGTGAGGGTCTATGTTTGGCAAGCATAAAGGAAGATTGAGATGACAAGGGAGCGCAGCAGCCTTCCCCTTCTTCAGCGATCATCGGTGGTGCCCCTACGACCTCCGAGTTACGGGATAGGATAGGATAGGATAGCATAGCATAGGATAGGATAATATCCGCACATTATTATAAACACAAAATGAAAATAGAATACGTGAAGTTCAAATGGAATTAAGTACTGCATGAAGGATGACTAAATAACTGTCATATGCATTCACGCCTGTACTAATCACCACCCATGCTTACTACCACAGCCCTGCCACAGCATAGCGGAACCTCACGCAAGCATGCGCGCACAACACAGAGTCCCCGACAAAATAAAATGTATTCTAAGTTTCACGTACCAATTCGGCTTATGGTGAGCAGAAACCACTGCCGAGTTTCCCGGTGGGGCTACTGGGGGTGTCTGTATAAATAGTATTCCCACTTTCTAGAAATTTAGTGCTTTAAATTCCCACTGTTGCTATATTTCTCCTTTGTTCTTTCTACTCTGTTCTATCAATCTACTATATTATCTTCTTTGCTAGACCAATCACCTACCTTTTTTCTTAAAAACTCTTCTAAAACTCCTCATTTGTGTATGAGATCTGTTGGGTCAGCTTGGGAATATTGGACGCTTTCTGCCAAATGGTCACTGGGGCTTCCTATGATATTATTATTTAGCAATGTAGGCATATTCTATGTATGTGTTATTATTATCATTACTAGCAGCATTGTAGATGTCATCGTGATCATCAGGGTGCACTGTGGACTGTCCTATCCTATCCTATCCCGTAACTCAAAGGTCGTTGGGGCACCACAGACGATCGTTTAACCAGCGTACTCCATCTTTCTCTGTCCTCAGCAACCCTCATGGCTTCGCTCAGTGTCAAGCCAATCCATTCTCAAATGTTGTCCTCCCACCTCTTTTTCTGTCTCCCTCTTCTTCTGCCTCCTTGCACGGTTCCTTGCATGATAGTTTTTGCAAGGCTTGATTCTCTGGTGACGTAGACTGTAGTGCACGCTGGTTGGGTGGTGGAGCAGTTGGTTAGTTAGACGTCGGTTTCCTAAGCCGAAGGTCGCTGGTTCGAATCTCGCAGGGGACGAACTTTTAAGTGAATTAAAGTACGAGACTTCTCAGGTCACCGAGGGTTTAGCTCGGGGTACTCTAGTTTCCTTCCTCCTTTAATAACGGTACTGGATGCAGTCAATGCATATTTTCAAAATAAAATTCCATTTCCTTTCGGTTCGTTAGTCGCGATCTCTCTGAATAAGCCTGTACGCAACACCACGTGATTGAGTTATAAGCTTATATGAGTTTGTTGTGTACTTAGTTAATCATTGCTTACAGGGTCCAGCGGACTGCAAAGAGCCGAATCACGACCACAAAATCAAGACCACAACTTGGACTTACCCCTAATCCGCATAAAAGATCTGCCGAAACAACCCCAGTTGAAACATTGAAGGCACTCCACCAGCCAGTCACTGTATAATAAGCTTGGAATATTGGACTCTTTCTGCCAAATGGTCACTAGGGCTTCCTATGATATTATTATTTAGCAATGTAGGCATTTTATATGTATGTGTTTTGTTGATATTTTATAATGATGTTTGTATTCTATTTTGTTTTTGTAAACGGGGGTTCGATAAACTAGAGTATAGCCTCTGTTACAAAAATCGGAGATTCCCGTCCATGGGCCATAGACCTAGCACCCATCAACTTCTCCCTGATTGCCTCCATTTTCTCGCGAAAATCATCAGAATCAAAACGTGAGTAATATGTATTCAACTTATCAGTATCTGTCTGTGTAAGAGTACTTTTCGCACATCCCATCTTCCCCTATGAGCCACTCATTATGTTGAACCCTCCAGGCTTTCTTCATGTTGTTCCCTGTGAAATAGCCCTCCACCTTCTTCCTGTACTCCTCCTTTCACTTCCTAATCACATTCTTCATATCCTATCCTGTCCTATCCCGTAACTCGAAGGTAGTTGGGGCACCACAGATGATCGTTTAACCAGCGTACTCCATGTTTTTCTGTCCTCAGCAATTTTTATGGCTTCGATCAGTGTCAATCCAGTCCATTCTCGAATGTTGTCCTCCTACCACTTTTTCTGTCTCCCTCTTCTTCTGCCTCTTTGCACTGTGCCTTGCAGGATGGTGCCCAAAGTCCTGTTTGCAAATGTATCCTAACTTGTGGATTAAATAAAAACTGTCCTATCATCATCATCATCATCAACATCATCATCAGCATTATCATTATTATTTATCACCATCACATCACCACCACCACCACCATTATCGTCATCTTTATCCTCATTATCATCATCGTCGTCGTCATCGTCCTTAAATTGAGCCTGGATTGCTTGTTGTTAAGTCCAAAGGATGTTTATTTGTAAGGCATCCGTCTCACTGTTAGTGAAGTAACATCGACATAAGTGACATTATTGGTCTCCGTTACTAATACTACAAGTATTTCCGATGTCTTTGTGGCGGTAGTACATAATTTGGTCATTATTTCATTCAGAAACTATGTCGAAGTCGTTAAGTTCATTTGTAAATGTGCCGTCAGTGTCCGTCTTACTTTTTTCTGTCTTGGGTGAATGCATTGGCCATTATTCCATGTAGTCATTTGTTCATTTGCAAATTTATTGACAGTATCCGTCTGTGCTGTGTGAATGCATTTGCATGTAAGGTCGCCGGTACTGTATTTTACTTTACCCAGCTTCAACCTAAACCCCAACCCTACAATGGCCAGATGGACCTCGTCGTTTCGACTGACAACAATTATACTGACAATCTTTTTATTATTTTTTTTCTGGCTTCCATGATAGTAAGTTTATGGCTATGGGAGAAAAAAAGGATCCTCCACCCATGAAATCTTTGAATGCTTTCCTGTCTGCCTGAAAATGTAAATCTATAGACGGGAATGTGAGGCACGAATTTGCAAACGTCAAAAGAAGACAAAAAAAGCTCAACCGAAGTATTTCATGTAAACTCCCAGGATTGTGCTCAGTTTTCCGGGCGTCAGACCATGCGCCCAAAGGCTGCGGGTGGGCGTCTCGGGCGGCTTGAGTTAGATCCTGTATCGGCCAGCGCCTTGAGCAGCTCTTGAGCTGGAAAAGCGCTATATAAGAACGATTAAATAAATAAATAAATAAATAACTCTTCTTTGGAGTGGATTTACCCAGGGAGAATAACTTTGAACTGTTGTTGTTGGTTGTTGTTGTTTTTTTAACACTGTCCAATTGAATTGTTGTTCACATTCGGGTCTTTGGGTTAGAAGCTTTAAGCAGTCGCTACAACAAACGTGTCAGTAACGAATAAATTATCAATCACCGTAGAATTAAGAGGAAGTCGCAAGAGCTGAGTGGAGAAAGAAATGGGTAGGTAGGGGTTGGGGGAAGGGGAGGCGGGAGAAAGAGCGGCAGCAGCAGTGGCAATAAAAGGACTAGGGTAGGTATCCCCATTTGCGGTCAGCCAATTTGCAGACATGTACGCTTTCGGTCGTCATTGGTAACGACACTATTTTTCTTCATCCAGTGTCATCTTGTTTCTTTGCAATCGACCAAAGATTCTTTTATTTTTTTTAGGGTAGTTTTTCATGTATTTTGCAATATTTTTCGCTGTCAGTTTTGTATACTCGTGTTCACCGGTTTCAAAGACTGTCGGATTTTATCCTATAAATGAAGGACAATGACAGCCCGTCCGCAAGTGCCAGCAACCTTGCCCGGCATTTCCAACACGCACCCTTTGTTGACACAAATCCTATGTTTGTTTGTTTTTTACAGAAAATTCGTAACTGCCTCTAACTGAAACACATCAAGACATACATTTTTTTTTTAAATGTCTGATGATCGACTAGATGAAATAAATCAAAATAAAAGTTGTGAGGGCGGTTACGATGGAGTAATGTAGATAGAAACTATGTCTCAGTTGGTTATCCT
The DNA here is from genome assembly GCA_036898135.1 of Oncomelania hupensis. Classification (NCBI taxonomy): domain Eukaryota; kingdom Metazoa; phylum Mollusca; class Gastropoda; order Littorinimorpha; family Pomatiopsidae; genus Oncomelania; species Oncomelania hupensis. Next base: position 33,265,574 of record CM072517.1, on the reverse strand, counting down.
TATTATAATTAGTACAACTATTATTATGTACGCACTCCGTTGCAATGACCAATCAGAACTTGATAGAAACAAAGGAAGGGAGATAGAGAGCAGCAGCTGCAACAACAACTTGATCCTCAGAGACATAGTAGGCTTATTAATAATTATTGTCTGTGTCATCAATTATAGGGAAACCAATTTGATACATTCAGTTTGAGATAGCTGTTTACACGTTCAGTTCAGCTGTAACTAGCCAATCAGATCCTACCAGGTTTCCTGCTTACACCGACCGATGCGGCGTTTGGCGTCATTTCCGCTGCCGTACTTGTATGGATAACTTCCCTTGTCTAAGAAAGTTCCTTCCCCTGTTTGATAATCCACTCGACTCGATATCACTTAGTGCCGAGTTCCTTCCCTTTGCGGCACAGAGTTTCTAGTTCGTTGATTACGAGTATCGCCAGTTCTCATCGTAGCTGTAATGGATGGATTAATATTAGTGCAGTAATAAGTTAGGTTCTTTTTCTTTCTTTCTTTCTTTCTTTCTTTCTTTCTTTCTTTCTTTCTTTCTTTCTTTCTTTCTTTCTTTCTTTCTCTTTTTACTTCAGTAAAATAAATCACTGATACTCAATAAGAGTTATTAGCCTATATATTCTTTTACTTTCGGATCATTCTAAATAGCCTACACCACTAAACCAACATACATTGATTACCTATCAGATAATGCATTGGTTTGTGGATATGAAGGAAATAAATTATACTAAGAGGATTGAAAACTGGGACACAGCGCGCTCATGCACATTGCTGGCTCTGAGAAAGGCGTTGTTACTAACGCCTCTCTTTCCGATACAACAGGCAGGATGATCTCATTTCTTGCCATAAGGTCATAATTTCCAAGAGTGTGTCTGTCAGTCGGTCGGGCTTTTTTTTTCTCTCAGTCTGTCTGCCTATCAATCTGTTGCACGCCATATCTCAAGATCCACTGAACAGAATTTGACCGTACTTCCTAAGAATTGGGTTGGTTGTCAGCTTTCCCTAGCATAGTATTTGCTCTTTCTCAAAGCTCTAGATAGTTAGGCCTATCTCTCAAAACGTTTAAGCCGATTTTGATTATTGTTGGTGTACAGAAGAACTCATGAACAATCATTTTGTGGCAGTCCATTGGTCAATCAGTCGCTCGGTCGAGCTGTCGATCCGTCGTTCCGCTTTTCTGTTTCGTATTATTTTATTTTATTATGACTTGACCGATTCCGATTCCTTTTTCTATACAGATACTTTAACTACTACTCAGCCTTGTATTTGCATTTTATCAAAGGTCAAGGTCGCTGAGGTCTATCTTTTTTAATTGTTTTTTTTTTAAATACGCGGTATTTAAAAACTGCCCAAACGATTTCTGATAATTTTTAGCTTACAGGTAGTTATTCATGTTGTCCAATTGCTTCTGTAGGATAACGCCGACACAGAACAGGCCCACGAAAATGAGTACTTTTGAAAATACTGGTACTCAACTATAATAATTATGTGTGTGCCTGTGTCTATGTGTGTATATATATATCAAAGAAGTAGGCCTACTACGTTTGATGTCCGGGCTTTTCACATTACTATCAACACGTCCTTGAAATATCTGTAAAATAGTTGATTGAGATAAACAATGTGATAGGGGGGTGGGGGGTGTATATATGAGCCTGTGTAGGTCGGGAAACTGAAGGTTTGGTGGGGAAGACGGAGGGGGGGGGGGCGGAGGAGAAAGGGACACTGCACAGAAGGAGGATGTTTAAAAGAAACTTGTAAGTCATGGTTTTCACTACAGCGTAGCCGCGTCTGCGGAGGCGTATGTCCAAGTCAGTAAAGATCATTGTTACAATACGGCGAACGGTTCAGCAGGCTCAGACAATGTGTATGTAGGACCGTTCACAGTACTTTACAGTACCGGGAGATGAAAGATATTAAGTTTGTACCGCCTTGCTCAAGGTTGCTTTTATTTCCATTTGAGGTCAAGGCCTGTACATTGATGTAAACAGTTTAGAGGGAAGGAGGGAGGCAATCACAAAGGAAAAAAAGGAGAATGAGATAGACATACACACAGCGATACAGAGAGACAGACAGATACATATACAGGCAGAGAAAGAAGTTGTATGATTAAGTATTTGAACAATCAAATGCACTGAGAAGCAACACCATGTACTTGTCTGTGTGTGTGTGTGTGTGTGGGTGTGTGTGTGTGTGTGTGTGTGTGCGTGTGTGTGTGTGTGTGTGTAGGAGTGTGTTTGTGTTTGGGCGCGCACATTTATATATATATAAAAGTTGTGTCGAAATACCAGTCCATTCTAGTCAGCATAGCATTAAATAAACATACTTATCATGTCAACATTTCACCCATACAAGGAAAAAATATAATTACTTATACTTGCACAGCCTGATGTCAAACCTTCGCCGTATTTATGTTAAGAGTATCGTATTCACTCATGCAACCTCCCTGCGTTCGATTACAAAGCAAAGCAAGGCCAACGAAGCTATAGTTTTAAGAAAATGTCTTTTTGTTTCTGACCTTACTACTACTACTGACCTTACGTATGTGTTTGCATTTGACTTTCTTACCCATGCCTAGATCTCCCCACTTAAGAATGCCTGATTTTCAAAATATAAGTAGGGATGTTTTATTTTTGTTGTGTTGTGTTTTGTCTTTTCGATGAAGAGATTGACTGCAAATGTTGCATTGTGTTGATTTGTCTTGTTTGTTTTAATTGTTGTATTGTTTTGTTTTTTGTCCAAAAAGAGCGTTCTTTTAGTTTATTTATACCACTTATTTCTTGTTATTGTAAATGGTGAATGTTAAAAGTTTTCTGTTTTATTCTTTATAGGCACGTAGTCTAGGCCTAATAATCTCAATTTTGACACACACACACACACACACACACACACACACACACACACACACACACACACACACACACATACCCACACACACACACACACCTATCCCCACCCCCAAGAAAAAAAATTAAAAAAAGGAAAATAAGGATTTACTTTTTGTTTTGCGTCACATTGCATTGGAGGTTCTTCTTCTTCTTCTTCTTCTTCTTCTTCTTCTTCTTCTTCTTTTTTTTTTTTTCTTTCTTTCTTTTCTTATTTGGTAATCAGAATTGGATTTACTATACCTTGTCATCAGACGTCGGGACGATAATGGATTCCAAAAGAATCACTCGTGATCTTGCCGCTCTTTCAAGCAAGCTTTATTGATGGCTATTTGGTATAGTATTGTGGCAATCTAGCGTGCTCGCATCTGGCATTACAACTGGCTAAGAGCCAAATTACGGCCTGAGGTCATATAAACCCCCCCCCCCCCCACCTCCCCCACCCCCACCCCCCCAAAAAAATTATATTAGACACAAGAAGACTGCTTAATGAGATAAAACACGGCAGATTAAAAAGTTCTTTATACGTTATATTTCGCTAAAATCTTCTTCAGAAGTACAAAGCCAACTGACAGGAAGGGATTTCCCCTGTTGTAAAGGTACATCAATATCACAGCTTTGACCCTATTTCTAAATGAACCACACGGCTTGAAATACCAACCCAAGTAACACAAATACAAGCTACAACACTGAGCTAGATAGTAATACTGTATAGGATGATCGTAGAGATAGTGTATTAATCCACCTTGCTGGAGCGAGAGTTCCCAAAGAAAGCATCACACCGTTAGCACCTTATAAGGCCCCAATTCACAGGCTGTGTTTACTTTTGACCATAACGTGTTTACTCTAAAATTCGCATTGTTATTACATTAAACAATGATAAACGGGCTTTCTGTAGTTAACATTTTGGCCTATCAATAGCCACCGCTAGTCAGCATTCTTCAACTAAAGACAGGAGCTATCAAAGCTGGTAAAATACTGAACCCATACACGAATGAATGAACATTGAGGTTTAACGTCTACACCCACCATTGGCGATATGGCCGACGGGGATAACCATCCCAGGGAAAGAAGGGTAGGGACCTAAATCAACACTGAACCACAAGAGCAATCATACTGCTAAAATGGACAGTGAAAATGGCCACATTTTATATCGCCAACCACGGGATTCGAACCTGGGTCATCGGTGTGCCAGGCTAACGCTCTACCACTTGAGCTACGAAATAATTCGGTAAAGTTTTTCCGTTTTAGCTTGATATAACAGATCCTACCCTACGCAAGACACAAAAGACGCGGTCTTCAAGCCGTGTGGTTTACTCAGAAAAGAAGGTCAAAGCTGTGATATTGATGTTGTTGTTGTTGAAATAAATTAACGTCACCGGACACAAAAGCATATAGGGGACCTGTGATATTGATGTATCTCAAAGACCTTATATATCAAGATCTTTGTATACCTTTACAACAGGGGAAATAACTCCCTGTCAGAACCAAAATTGATAAACCTAACTCCAGCAGTTAGTTTGAGCAACGAAAGCCCATTTATCATTGTTTAATGTAATAACAAATGCTCTGAATATTACACTATTAGGATATTACTAACTTCCGTAATTATCCTAATATGAATAGTAGTCCCTTCTTTGAATGTAGGTAGGGAATTATTGTATGTGTTTCGCTGTCAGTATAGCTAGAACGAGTGCGTGTGTATGTGGGGTGGAGGGCCATTTGTAAATTAAATGATTATTTGTATCATAGCTATAGTGTATGTTGCCATTGGTCATTGTGTAATAATTATGTTTGTATGGGGCTTTTTATTCACCACACTGTCACCCTTTCTGTGAATAACGTTTTCTTGACTTGACCTGCCTTGACAATACAACTATAGTTTCACTGTTTCTTTACCCCCCAAAAATTGGATTGCATCCCATCCAGAAATGTAACGTTGATTAAAAGATTAGTAAACAAGTGCGTCCTGCTTGCTTGAAAAATTATTGCCACGCAGTCTAGTTTGTCTTTAAAATTAACTTTTAAATGACAATTTGGGTCACCTTAGAGTGGGGTACCGGAGGAAGTTGGTGCAAGAAGAATACATAGATAAGTACATGGTATTTATTAACTATTGTTAATGTTGATGGTGCGGATTCTGACCACTTGAAAAGCCAGTTTATCCATTGTTTGGTTGTTCGTTGCTTTCCTATCCTATCCTATCCCGTAACTCCAAAGTCGTTGTGGCGCCACAGATAATCGTTTAACCAGCGTACTCCACCTTTCTCTGCCCTCAGCAATCCTCATGGCTTCGCTCAGTGTCAAGCCAGTCCATTCTCGGATGTTGCCCTCTAACTTCTTTTTTCGGTCTCCCTCTTCATCTGCCTCCTTGCACTGATCTGGTGACGTGGTCGTACCATCGGAGTTTCCGTGTCTTCACCACTGTAAGCAGGTCATAGTGTTGTACAATGGCTTGTGTGATGGTCTGTCGGACTTCGTCGTTAGTGATGTGCTGGGTATAGGAAATGCCCAGAAGTCTTCTGTAGCACCTCATCTCTATGATTTGTAGTTTTCGTTGTAGATCTGCTGTGAGGGTCCATGTTTAGCAAGCATATAGAAAGATGGAGATGATAAGGGAGCGCAGCAGTCTTACCTCGGAATGCAGACTGGTGGTCCTGTCTTTCCAAATGGGCTTCAACCTTGCCATGGCAGCAGTTGTTTGTGCGATCCTGGAGAGGACTTCCTGTCGGGACCCATTGTCTGATAAAATGGTTCCTAAATATTTGAAGCTATGCACTGTGTTGAGGGATTGACCTTGGACTTTGATGTCCGCGTTGATGCCATTGGTGTTGTTGGTAATCATTTTGGTCTTCTCTGCAGTTATTTCCATTCCATAGGCTCTGGATGTGGTGGGTGTCAAGCCTCTGTACCTTCTGTTCAAGTTCTTGTTCCTCTCCAGCCAATCCATCAAAGTTTGGAGATTGCTCTACCCCCTATCTGACATGATGCGCTCTAGGAAGATGTTGAAGAGTGTTGGAGAGAGTAGGCATCCTTGACGCACACCGATTGTTGTTCTGAACCAGTTTCCGATGGCGCTGTTATGGAGGACTGCACTGGTAACCTTGTCATACAGGCAAACAAGGTTATACATGGCTTCAATAATTTTAGGGCTGGCCTTGTACATTCTCATGCTGCATGCCAGACTCGGTCAATCGCTCTCTTGAAGTCTACAAACACATGATATAGATGTTGTTGGTGCTGTAGTTATTTCTCGCAGATTATTCTGAGGTTGAAAATCTGTTCAGTGGTACTTCGCCCTGCCCTAAATTTTGCTTGTTCAGCTATGATTTGTTCAGCTTGGGGTTTCAACCTGGTGAGTATTATTTTAATGAGGACTCTTGCTGGCATGGCTGATGAGGCTGATGGTGCAGTAATTTTCATACGATGGCTGATGAGGCTGATGGTGCTGTAATTTTCACACTCCTGAAGGTTACCCTCTTTTGGAGGAATGATGTCAAGCGATTGGGTCCATGGTGTTGGCCACTCTCCACTCTGCCAGATCTTGTTACAGATAATGGTGAGGGCATCAATCATCGCTACTTCTCCTCCTTGAAGCAGTTCTGCGGATATGTTGTCCACTCCCGCTGACTTCCCTTTTTTCGGTGATTGCGCTGCTGCCTCTTTTTCTCGGAGAATTGAGAGGATTTCTTCTTCTTCTCTGTTCTCAGGACATGCTAGAACTGATGGTTCTCCGCTTGGTGTGTGGTTGTAAAGGTCAGAGCAGTACTCTGTCCATCTATCCAAGACTTCTTGTTCTTCTGTAAGGCATATGACAGACTTGCTTTGGATCGTGGAGACCTTGGGCTGTTTAACACTTGTCAGCCGCTTCACAGTCTGGTAGGCCTTCTTGCTATTGTTCTTGTTCAAACTGTTCTCTATTTCCTGGCATTGCTCTTTTATCCAGTTCTCCTTTGCTGTGCGCATTCCTTTGTGGATGTCATTGTTGATTTTCGGTAGGCATCAGCTCCCTTTTTCTTTTTAATCTCTCTTCTGTTATAACACAGGTCCAAAAGTTCAGGTGTGATCCACAGCTTCTTCTTTGTCCGGTGCTTTCCAAGGATCTCAGTGGCGGCATCTGTCACAGCTGAGTTGAAGATGGTGGTCATGGTGTTGACATCTACTTTACCAGCTCCCAAAATGAGCAGTGGTGCAAATTTCCCTCCAATTGTGGCCTGAAAATTTCTGTCACCTCGGGTCTTGCAGTTTGTCCAGGTCGAACTTCAATCTAGTGCACTTTGCTGTGTTTACTCTCTTCAAGTGGAGCCGGAAAGATATCATCACGAGATCGTGGTCACTTCCGATGTCTGCTCCTGAAAAAGTGCGTGTCCTGCCAATGTTGATGCTTGATCTGAAGCGTTTCTTGACCATGATGTAGTCGATCTGGTTGTGATGCTCCCCGCTGGGACTGTGCCATGTCCATCCTCTGGATTTTTTTGTGGAGACCAAGCGTGTTTGCCAGTATCAGATTGTTATACCAGGCAAACTCCAAGAGTTTCAGACCCCTGACATTTGTCTCGTTGTTGCAGTGGGGTCCACATGTTTCTCTCCAGTTGTGGTGCGCATCTTGGCTCACCTTGGCATTCCAGTCGCATTGCACTATGACTAAGGGCGCTATATAACGCTTTAGAACCAAATATGTTAAACATGTTTTATGGGCATGTAATGGCATTATTTCTCAACAACATAATACTTCAGCCCTACTTTAAAACACTATATATCGGTATTGCAATCAAATACTGAATCTTTCATGGTCCGCGGTTGATTTCTGAACTGTTTAATTCATTGCTAGATAGTCATAATCCTTTTGGAACAGTTTTGTAGTACCTTGTTTAGGCCCCCCCCCCCCCCCACCCCCATCCTGTCCCGTGTACCCCCCTAAAAAATGTTTGCTTACGGTATCCCGACGACCCCTAATTTTTTCGCCCGATCCTAAACCTTTTTTAGGGATCGTCTGGAAAAAAAATTGAAAAAAACAACCAAAAAAAAAACAACTGCAACCAAGGTGGAAAAGGTAAAAAAAATGATAAAAAGAAACCGACCTACCGGCCCTATTTTTTTTTTTAATGTTACCTTAAACAGACATATAATTTTGGAGGGCCTTATTATGATTTGTTAATAATCAAATTCAGGCTGGGTAGTTGTGTTCGCCAATGGCTTAATATCCTTATTTTTGATGCACTGGAATAATTAAGACGAACATATATAAAAATCTCTGTGTTGGTGTAAATACATTTTTATATAACTGTTGTTGTTGTTTTGTATGATATGTACTTTTGCATACATGCGCGTCTGTCCTGGACCTAAAGCAATAATCATGTAATGTAATGTAATGCGCGTCTGTATCTATATGTCAGTGTATTTTGTGGATGTATGTTTACTTGTGTATATGTAAATGTATGTTGTGGGGGTGTGTATATATAAGTGTATGTTGTGGGTGTGTGAATACATGTGTATATATAAGTGTATTTTGTGTGTATACATGTGTATATAAGTGTATATTGTGGGTGTGTATATACATGTGTATATAAGTGTATTTTGTGGGTGTGTATATACATGTACATATAAGTGTATGTTGTGGGTGTGTATATACTTTTGTATACATAAGTGTATGTTGTGGGTGTGTACATATATAAGTGTATGTTGAGGGTGTGTGTATACATGGGTATATGTAAGTGTATGTTATGGGTGTGTGAATACATGGGTATATGGAAGTGTATGTTATGGGTGTGTGAATACATGGGTATATGTAAGTGTATGTTATGGGTGTGTGAATACATGGGTATATGGAAGTGTATGTTATGGGTGTGTGAATACATGGGTATATGGAAGTGTATGTTATGGGTGTGTGAATACATGTGTATATGGAAGTGTATGTTATGGGTGTGTGAATACATGTGTATATGGAAGTGTATGTTATGGGTGTGTGAATACATGGGTATATGGAAGTGTATGTTATGGGTGTGTGAATACATGTGTATATGGAAGTGTATGTTATGGGTGTGTGAATACATGGGTATATGGAAGTGTATGTTATGGGTGTGTGAATACATGGGTATATGGAAGTGTATGTTATGGGTGTGTGAATACATGGGTATATGTAAGTGTATGTTATGGGTGTGTGAATACATGGGTATATGGAAGTGTATGTTATGGGTGTGTGAATACATGGGTATATGGAAGGGAGAGGATGAGTGAATGAAAGACCGTTTAAAATCAAAATGTATATAGACGTAAAATGAAATAAATAAATTAATTTTTAAAAAAACCACACCCACACAGTACACACACATACACCTATTAAAAAAAACTAATTGAATAAACCAAAGCCACTGGGTAAAATCAATCAGCTTTTAGCTAATCTAACGCTTACTTTAAAGTTTAAATTCATACTTTATACTAAATTAATATGTATTCTAAAGGTGCTGAATATTAAATTTGATGATTCCGGTTGTTGTAAAGGAAGATAATTTTACAGGCTAAAACGACAATGACAAAAATCTAAGGGTAAGAATAAGATTTTATTTTAGCAGAATAACGGTAAAATTAAACCCAAAAATGTCGTATAAAATGTTTACAATTTTCGCAATTTTTGTAGTTTTTACTTTTGTTTGTTTTGTTTGTTTGTTTCTTTGGTTGTTTTTTTTTTTCTAAAAGAAACCTTCTTCGGTGTCAAACGTCGCAGCTTAAAATGGGTCACATAATTAACATTCAACCGCAGATGTTAAAATGTATTCATTGTGCATTGTTTTATTATCTTCGACATTCTTTCAAACTAAAGGCTTTAAACAACTTTAAAACATATTTCTACTTTCCCTTATAACGGATGAGCTATCGTTTTGAGTTTTTGAGCATCATCACTTGGCATACATTTTTATTCAGATGAGCCATAAGATTCTCCACTTGTAACGGCATCATTACAAGTAAGCTGGGTTTTCCAGCCCGCTCCACTCTATGACATATGACTTCAGGGTTACAGCATAGTTTTGCTTGCTCTCTGACGTAGTGGTCGTGTTTTTCGAGACCCTGACCTTGTGACGTCAATGAGTGGCTTGTCCAATCAGCGGCAACCAAATAAATAGGGTAACCTAGTTCTATATTTAGCTCCAGCAGTACTAAGAATCGTGGCTCAACGTAGTACCCAGAAAGCATATTAAGCATCTTCTTTGAATGCGCGGTTGTTTGTTGTTGTTGTTGAACAGAACACATTCCACCAGTTGTTAAAACAAAGCTGAATTATTTATGACCGTTGTGTATGTCTTTTTTATGTTTCTCAGCAGGCATTGCCTCCTCTCTCTCTCTCTCTCTCTCTCTCTCTCTCTCTCTCTCTCTCTCTCTCTCTCTCTCTCTCTCTCTCTCTCTCTCTCTCTCTCTCTCTTTGCTCTTTCTCTCTCTCTTCTATCTCTTTCTCTATCTCTAAATAACCAAATTAATCATATCGCCAATTACACCAATAAAACACATAATACGCGTACATAATTAAGCCCGCAGGTATGATTAACGTTGATCTTTCTACCTCACTTTCTTTTCGACATGTCTCGATCTCTTCTTCCTCTTTCATCTTCATCTTCTAATTCTTCTTTTATTTACACACACACACACATACACACACACACAAACACACACACATACACACACACACAAGCATGCACACACACATACAATAGCATGCACACATGCACACACACCCACAAGCATGCACACACACACGCACACACACACACACACACACACACACAAACTAAGTCAAATGAAAAAAATATCCCCCAAGTTAGGTCATCACCCGAACAATGTCTTGAACGGATAATTTTTCCTCGTTTGGTGAACTTTCGACTGTCCTATCCTACTAATTCACCATAAAATCATCATCAACATCACTAACACCACTACGACCACAATCACCAACATAAACATTATCATCATCATCATCATCATCATTAAGAAAACCATCACCCCACAACCATCACTATCATCATCATCGTCATCATCATCATCATCATATAAGTCAAGGAAAAAGCTAATGCAAGTTGTTACTGAATATACAGACAGACAGACAGACTGACAGAGATAGAGAGATAGACAGAGACAGGGAGAAACAGAGACAGAGAGAGACACAGACAGCGACACAGACAGACTGACAGAGATAGAGAGATAGACAGACACAGACAGAGACACAGAAAGACTGACAGAGATAGATAGATAGACACAGACAGAGACACAGATAGAGATAGAGAGATAGACAGAGACACAGAGAGAGAGACACAGAGAGAGAGACACAGACAGAAAGAGAGACATAGAGAAGAAAAGTAACAAACAAAGAAATTTCTAGGAAAAGGAAATACTCCAAGTGGAGAACTAACGTTTTTACAGAGGCGAAGAGAGAAGCCAATGAGAGCAAAAATCTTCAAGGAAAAATGTTAGTAAAAACAATGATGATAGTTCGTACAATTGTTTGGGGGCATTTTGTATGTAACCTATTTTCTTTTTTTAATTAATGTATCATCCATTATTATTATTATTATTATTATTATTATTATTATTATTATTATTATTATTATTATTATTATTGAATGAACATTGAGGTTTAACGTCTACACCCACCATTGGCGATATGGCAGAGGGGGATTACCATCCCAGGGAAAGAGGGGTAGGGACCTAAATCAACACTGAACCACCAGAGCAATCATACTGCTAAAATGGACAGTGAAAATGGCCACATTTTATATCGCCCACCCCGGGATTCGAATTATTATTATTATTATTATTATTATTATTATTATTATTATTATTATTATTATTATTATTATTATTATTATTATTATTATTATTATTATTATTATTATTATTATTATAAAACCCTTCACTCTACTTTGTGGAAATAAGAAGTCACAGTCACCCGTTGTTTTACGTTTGGCAAATGACTAGTTTGGTAAGCATATATATGCAGTAGTACCGAACTTGAATCTTAGAGGTAGCAACTATTGCAGGCAGTTTCTATAGTTTTGACACACAAATCCAGTCAGGCACAAATTTTCTGTAAGTTAATCAACTGAGACATTTAAAAAGATAAAGAATGGAGTCTCAGACGACGCAAAATCCTACACTGATCTTCTTTATACCATCCTTGCTTATGACACGAAGACCGTGTTTGTTTGGGCACACTTTAAACTAAAACTCAATGTTACGCCATTAACCATCAATCATCATCAAGCATGAACAAACATTAAGCATCAATCAACATTGTTGAAATCGGAAATCAATGGTTACGTTCAAACTTGCAGCTCTAATCTGTTAGCACACTCTTTTCTATTCTATCCTATGCCGTAACTCAAAGGTCGTTGGGGCACACTCTCTGTTTTCCTTTCCATGGAGAGTGTGCTAACATGGGGAGCAGCTGAGTAAGTTAGATTTGCAAGTTTGATAGTAACCAAAGATTTTTAGAGAACTATTGTAGTAAGTTTAACGTCCCCGGACACCTCAAGCGTTTAGGAGAGGAACTATTGTGTCCTCGGAGTTCCTATTTCAACCAAATTGATTGGTGCTTTACAATGAATGGTGTAACACTGAGTTTGAGTTTTCGATATGCCCAAACAAACACTGTCTTCGTGTCATGGGCAACGTTGGTATAACTGGAGATCAATATAGAATTTCGCGTAATCTGAGGCTCCTTTGTTTCTCTTTACCTTTGTTAAATGTTTCAGTTGTGTCCCTTTAGTGCTGCATTTACGCTGCACTTCCTTTGTTAAAAATGTTTTGGGTCACGCAACATAGGCCTAAAATGCTGTTTACTACTGCAGCGTTTGACATCTGATGCTTATTCCAGGAAAAGCTGGTCGGATTCTTATGAATGCAGCCTGCTTACACATGCATTTTCCCCCTTGCAATGCAAAATGTAGGCCTGTGTGTGTGTGTATGTGTGCGTGTGTGTGTGCGTGGGTTTGATGGTGTGGGTGTGTGTGTATGTGGGTGTGTATTTTAATAAAATTTGGAATTTAGATATTGCCACCATTATTGTCATCTGCACAATTAAAACCATCTTTTTTTTCTTGTGTGTGTGTGTGTGTGTGTGTATATATATATATATATATATATATATATATATATATATATATATATATATATATATATATATATATATATATATATATATATATATACACACAAGAAAAACAGAAAATTATATATATATAGTTTCTCCAACCCCCCTCCAACACACATGAGCACATACGCACATACAGACAAACACATAAATCACACCAGTACACACACACAAACACACACACACACACACACCTCAATCACCTTTTTTATTATTCTTGATCGCACGTTGTCACAAAATCAGCCTAGCTTGAGAGAGGGAAGGGGTGGGGGGGGGAGAGATTCACCCAAGTTATTCTTTTACACCACAAAACCTCGCAGACTACCGCAGATTATAACAATAGACTGAGGCTGGGATTCCTATTCTATCCTATCCTATCCCGTAACTCAAAGGTCGTTGGGGCACCACAGATGTTCGTTTAACCAGCGTACTCCATCTTTCTTTGTTCTCAGCAACCCTCATGGTTTCGTTCAGTGAGGCTGGGTTTTAACTAGACCCAATTCATAATATCATCATATACTAGATTCATGTTAAAATCTGTATTTTCTATGAATAATCGGCTGACTGATTATTCTGAGAAAGTTATCCATAATGTTGCCTACATCCATTCTTTTCAGAACAGTGCGATGCCTTTATAGAAATCTACCGCTGCTAATAAAGCTTAGTTTACAGAATGTCCTTCGTGTGATAAATGAGGTATTGTTACAAGTTGCCGATACACCCTTTTCAACTTAGACCCAAACCTAGTTTTGCAAAACTACATAGACATACCCTAAGTTGGGCGGATCCTCGATGGCGCAGCGGTAGATAACACACAGTCTTTGCAACGGAAACAGAAGGAAGCTTACAGAGAGCATTGCTTTGGCGAAGCGCATGCACCGCACTGAGGAATAATAATAATTATTATTATTATTATTATTATTATATTATTATATTCAATCCTCGTTATAGCAGCAAGCTGCGTGTTATGAGCGGGTGTGTATGTATGGAATGGAATTAGTAGACCCATTACGGTTCGAAATCCTTATTATTTCCATTTCTTCTCAAGTGAAGTTGTGTATGAATGGTTGGAACTTTTCGGTCGGTTTCTTGGAATTCTTTGTCTAATATTAACGATGTGAATAGACGTTAAATTACACAAATAAATAAATTATTGGAATTTTCATTGTTTGATTCTTAGTAGTGTTATTTCTAGGCACGATGACCATATTTCTCATTCTTATTGGCACTTCAAGATCACTGCTTTTATTAGACAAGTACCATTCTTGCATGTCCGTTTAAGTGGCCTAAAGTTAAAAATGGGATTATGGGCGTTTATGGTTAAGCCAAGATTAAGTACTTTGAAACTCCACCTAGTGCTTGGCGCTTCACCGTAATGTTGAAAATGAAGAAGGATAAAATACTGAGCTAGTATACGTGTGAGCACGCATGTCAACAGTTGTGCGATGAACGATCTCTAGTAATGTGAATGTCTTGAAGTGAGTCTGAGAGTGTTGTTGTTGTTGTTTTTTCCCTTTACTTTTGCACTAGATAGTAGATAGCATGACAATGTATCAATTTAAATTATTGAGTGTAAACTCTCCAATGGCAGCGTAAGCAGCTTAAAAAGTAATTTGAGGACACTGATAACGTCACAGGCTTCGCTATCAGGGGGTCTTCTAATGCACTCTTTCAAGGGTATGGGAGTCCCGATAATTATATATCCTTACATCAAAGTCCCTAATCTGCGCTTGTGCTTACGGGCTCTACGTTTTCATTGAAGACAACAACAGCATTGACAGTAAAATATATCTGTCTGATGGCTGTTGCCTATAAAGATCTAGTACTTGGAATTCTTGCTATCCCGTCTGCCATATCGCCAATGGTGGGTGTAGACGTTAAACCTCAATGTTCATTCTTGCTATAGGGGCTTTAAACTCATTACGCCATATATTATGTCGCTTTTATAGTGATTGTTGTGACACTGTTTGTTTGTTTGTTTGTTTGTTTGTTTGTTTGTTTGTTTGTTTGTTTGTTTGTTTGTTTGTTTGTGTGTGTGTGTGTGTGTGTGTGTGTGTTGTTTTGATAATCTACATCGCCTTCGGTGAAAAGGCGTAAAAAAATACAAACAATTGTATTAGGGTTCTCATTTGGTATCATGACTGTGATCGCGATCCTGATACTTTATTTTGAAACTTCGAGGAAGTAGAAGTAGGCTTTAAAAAAATTCTTTAAATAATGTAAAAACCATAAATCTTTCCAAATTAGAGAGAGATTTAAATTGTTTTTAAGAAAGTGAAACTGTTACACTAGATTGAATGATGATGAAAGAGTATATTAATAAAAATTTCTCCAAAAGTTCTCCAATAAGTGTGGAAGCAGTTTAATTTTACACCACATTGGAGTCTTTGATAACGTCACATCGCGTATCTTACCAGCACGGGGCTCCGCTGCTTTAATTTATTGGGATTCTGTGCCTCTATTCTAAGTGAGATAAGCCCATTACCTATATAGCAGACGACCTTTTGACACCAAGTTTAGATTCCATTTGGGCAAATATTAGAAATATAAGCATAATAGTCAGCTCTTAGCGTGAATGAGATATTTCATACGTTTTTGCGCAATATTGATCCCGACTTCAGAAGTACTTTAATATACACATAGGCTTTTAAGATCAACAACAATTCTCTTCCCTCCCCCGTCTCTCTCTTTCCCCTCTCTTTCCCCCCTTTCTCCCCCCCCCCTCTCTCTCTCTCTTTCTCTGTCTCCCCTCTCTTTCTCCCCGTCCCCCCCTCTTTCTCTCTTATTTTGCTCCCCTCACCATCTTCAGTGCAGTTCGGTTGTTTTAATCTTTTTCATTGAAATAATACAATTATTTTTTCAAGCAGTGAAAAAAAACGATTTAAAAAAGTATAAAAATAAACATTAAAGGCACAACCAGTAGCATAACTAACATACCTACTCATCATTGCATCACCCATCTTCATTTGTCAGGATTTCGGGGATTTTCTTGAATGCTTTTTCTTTTTTTCTAGGAGCTTTTTGCGTGGAATATTAAAATAAATAAGCCGGAACCAATCAGTCTCACGTTTGCTTCTAATGTTCTCCATTTTGTAACCACTGGTCCATTACTAATGTTGAAGACTTCTACGGAGGTGGGAGAGGTGGACAGAGAGAGGAGGGAGAGAGAGGGGGAGGGAGAGAGAGAGAAGGAGGGTTTGATTGATTGATTGATTGTTGCTTTAGGTCCAGCGGACTCTTCCGAGCCAAATCAGGACCGGACAACCCCCGATCCGCATAAAAGATCTGCTGAAACAACCCTAGTGGGAAAATTGAATGCCCTCCACCGGCCAGTCACTTTACAATAAAGACATCCCACGCAGGGGACGGCTGAGGCTTTACCCCAACTACTCGAACCCCCGGTTACAAAAACAAAATAGAATACAAACATCATTATAAATTATCAACAAAACATATACATATAAAATGCCTATATTATTGCCAAATAATAACATCATAGGAAGCCCTAGTGACCACCCGGCAGAAAGCGTCCAACACTCCCAAGCTGATCCAACAGACCTCATACACAAACAAGGAGTCTTGTCCAGGAAGAGTTTTCAAGAAAAAAGGTAGGTCATTGATCTAGCGAAGAAGAAGATAGTATAGCAGAGTGATAGGACAGAGCAGGAATGGGAAAGAGCAAATGAGGAAGACAGCGACAGTGGGAATTTAAAGCACTAAATTTCCAGAAAGTGTGGATACTATTTATATACTGAAACCCCCGGCACTCCAACGGGGGTACTGTTGCCGCAGTGAATCAGTCATGCCTATAAAGGAAAGACAGGTTTTCAACTGGGGCTTTCACTTTTCCCTTTATAGGTTAGAACAATCTACAGTGGCAAGATTGCTCATGACCCCAAGGGGTGAGAGAAGGAGGGAGAGAGAGGGGGAGAGAGAGGGGGGGAAAGGGAGGAGAGAGGGGGAGAGAGAGTGGGAGAGAGAGGGGATAGAGATAGGGGGAGAGAGTGGAGAGAGAGGGGAGAGAGAGTGGGAGAGAGAGGGGGTAGAGATAGAGGGGGAGAGAGAGAGCGAAAAGCGCACCGAACACGTCATGCGCGCAACACAATGAATGAACATTGACGTTTAACGTCTACACCCACCATTGGCGATAAAGCAGGCGGGGAAAACCATCCCAGGGAAGAGAGGATAGGGACCTAAATCAACACTGAGCCACCAGAGCAAGTATGTTGCTAAGGTAAACAGTGAAAATGGCCACTTTTACCTCGCCCACCACAGGATTCGAATCTGGGTCATTGGTGTACCAGGCGAACGTTTTACCACTGAGCTAAAGCTGTGCGACTCGCGCAACACATTCTAGTCCACCCGGTTGTGAATGGGTGGGGTACATAGTTCTGTTTAAAACCCGGGGGAGGTAAACTCAACAGCGGGGAAGAAGTGATAGACACTGCCCTCCAAAAGTTGGCCCTGAAGAAAGGGTGGGGGGGGAGGTCCATAACATACATCTCGATCCTTATACAAACACAAGCTTGCCAGAAAACCTATTACCTTTTGGCTTAGGAAGGACCTTTTCATGATTCTGGCTTGGTGACAAATACGACGTCTGATTCTTACAAAAGTAAAAAGCTTGGTCGTAAGGTGAGTAGAATCGACCGGCCATTCACCCGGCTATCGCAGGTATTGAGATAGGTAAGGCAAAGGTAAAGGTGTTCCCGTATCCTTTCGCTCGTTGGGGAGAAAAGCGTTTGAAATCACTTTTTCCTAGGCCAGCTTTATGAGGGCGGGGCCCATCTCCTCTCCCTCGCTGCTTTATACCTTCCCCGGTTCTAAACGGAACCAGGTACCCATTCATAGCTGTGTGGACTGGTGTGTGTTGTGTGCTTGTTTTTATTACGTTTTGCTGTTTCCAAGCATGTCCACCCATCCAAGTACTAACTGGTCCCGACGTTGGTCCCGTCCCATTTCTGTTACCCACCAGCCAAATTGTGCATGAAGATATTTATTTCCTGAGAACTCCATTCAGGAATCTTCTTATGCTTTGGAAAATCAGTCTCTTGGTTTTCATCAAGCCCAGCTGATACACTGACGAACTGAGAACACAACGAAATGACCATCTGAATGTATGGCACACATCCACAAATGCAAACCTTTGACAGCCGAGAATGGAAGATAGATCTTTGATATCATTCCCTCATTCCACGGAGGATAACATCTCATATGGATTATATCCAAGATCCTATCCTATCCTATGCTATCCTATCCTATCCTATCCTATCCTACGGATTGTATCCAAGATGCTAACAATAAACCCCAGTCTCTTCGATCCCTTGCTGTGTTCTGTCCCATCGCCGTAGCTCAAAGTGGTAGAGCGTTCGCCTGGCACACCGATGACCCACGTTCGAATCTCGTGACGGGTAAGATAAAAGTGGCCATTTTCGTTGTCAATTTTAGCGGTATTATTGCTCTGGTGGTTCAGTGTTGATTTAGGTCCCTACCCCTTTTTCCATGGGATGGTTATCCCTGTCTGCCATATCGCCATTGGTAAACGTTAAACTGCAAAGCCCATTCATTCATTCTGTGTTCTATACAAACTTGTGTCTCCCCAGTAGTTGTCTCCCCAGTAGTTGTTTCGCCTAAACAGATGGAACTGGAGTTGAGTGATGCATCTTGGATACAATCTTTGTTGTTAGATGCATATGGTTTGCTAGTAAACGTCGTCGAACCTGGTTTACCAACTTGGATGAGAACGCCTGGCCTTTTGGACGCGACCATCGAGCCACATTACAGCGAACACGCACAATACGCGCCGGTCCAGCCAGCAATAACTGTAGATTATAGTCACACGACACCGAAGCGTATAGGCGACTACTGGTCACATTATTCTGATACCAGCGAACCAGTTGATGGTAAGGGGAAAATAATATGGTCACACATTGGCCAATCCGGGATTCGAACCAAGTACCTTTCGGTTACTAGTAAGACGCTCTACCAACTGAGCTACCCGGCCCCCCAAACCAGCAGTGCCTGGGTACTTTTTATATATCTGGCCCTGTTTAGACCCGGGAAAGTACAGCAAAGAGGACATGGTGGTGGGCAACGCCCAAGCTGTCAAAAAAGAATGTCCACTAGTCTCTCAAATGACCACAAAAAAATAAAATAAAAAAACATCATGGAAAACCTTATCTTTAACTCTATCTCTTCTTTTTTCTCTCTCCCTTCTCTCTCTCACTCCCATTTCGGTTGTCTGGAACTGCATGGGAATTCTTGTTAAGGCTTTGAGTGAATAGAAAAATCAGGTTTAATTAATTGTCTACGACACTTTATACAATTATATAGCTTTCAGTTAAAGTGAGCCTGACCTCACATTTTCCCCCTTGTACATATTATAGAAGAGCATTATTATTCAAAGTATTGCGATGAAAGCTTTCCGAAGGAGCCTTAGCAGCTTAGAAAGACAATAGGCTACCTGTTAACGTCACGGTTCGAGTCTAGCACCACATTGCTCTCACTCAATTCATTGACAACGATGCCTTGTAGTGTGTTGGTCACGCTCAACCGCGTTTTAGCTTTCTGCGCTTACTAAACGCTTGGTCAAGACGTTTACATTCTTCAAATTTCGCCCATATTAGACACTCAAACAAACAAAAATGTATGAATATGTATGCATATAGTCATCTCTTAGCGTAAATTTGAGATTTTATTTATTTATTTATTTATTTTAAATTCTCACTTTTGATCAAGATCACAGACGCACTATAAATAGTTTGTAAATTTACGTGCTTTTATTTTATTTTTTTTATTTGTGGGCTTTATAAATTTTTTTAAAATATTTATTTAAAAAAATAAATGTTCTTTTATTCTGCAATTGCTAGCTGAAAGGCTTAGCTAGTTTCCTATAATTATTAGAAACCCCTTTCACCGTGCAAGTCTCTTTCATCATAGTTAGACACTTCGGATTGTGTTGTGGGTTTTTTTTTTTTTTAGGTCTGATGAATTGTTTTGTCCCAACTACGTTAGCCTCCGTTAGCTTTGGTCAATCTTTCCTTGTCAGGATGTTATTTGGTCGTACCAAGCCGCGCGAGGAAGCCTGCTGCAGTGATTTGTAGGTCTATGTATGGTAAAACATGCACACTTTTAATTAAAGCTGCATGCAGTAGGCGTTGCAAGTTCTTTCCTCCGTCCACGCTGCTCCTTGTTCAGTCAAATATTTTAAAAACATATATATATACACATATATATATGCCCATCCTCCACCCATGTCTCTCTCTCTCTCTCTCTCTCTCTCAATGGTAAAAATTTCAATAGCCTTTGTCAATTATACTAAGACGTTTAACTCTGGAAACGCCTGGGAAAACGTAAAAACATCACCAAAAATGTTTAAAATTATAAAATATATGTATAAGGCTGTTATATTTTAATCTCACTGTTGGGGAGCAACATTTGCTGACCTTTTTGACCGCCGTGTGCACTCGGGGTAAAACAATGCTGCTTGCTCAACCCTCTAGGTTTTTTTCTCTGCTAATTTCAGAAGACGATTTTGTTAGATCCCCCGGTATACATAGGGTCCAGCTACTGCCTGGGCTTGACGAAATCTTTTTATTTGTAGCTGATGATGTAGTCCTGCTTTCTTCTACGCTAGCAAGGTTGCCGAATCAAATCAACAATCTTCAAATGGCTTCAAATTCATTGGAATTATCAGTAAACTTATGTAAAACAAAGGTCATGGTCTTTCTGAAAGCGCAGCAAATGAGAAATAGTTCCTAGATAAAGAGGAAATAAAAATAGTCAACCGTTACAAAAATGTGTGTGTGGGTGTGTGTGTGTGTGTGTGTGTGTGTGTGTGTGGGTGGGTGTGTGTGTGTGTGTGTGTGTGTGTCATAGTCCTCTATATGTAGCTTTGGCAAGGGTGTATGTTTATGTGTTTGTTCAGAAATGAATTTTTAATAGTACTTTTTTTAAAAATTTATAAATATATTTCTTATTCTTATTTTATTTCTATTAACTATGTCATGTATTCTGTTTTCCTTTCACAGATGATGATGGTCATGATGTAGTCGATGTCGATGATGGATAATGTCGATAGCTACTACCCTTAACGAATTTATTGGATAAAAACAGCAAAACTGTTATCTTAAATGTTTAAGACTAACAACGAACTTCTCCAAGAACTGGATCGTTCACCCCATATATCCATGAACACGTTAACTTTAGAAAGCCTCGTGTGTGTCTGCATAGTCTATTATGCGTGTGTGTGCGTGTGCATGAGCGTGTACGGACGTGTGTATAAACATTTGTAACGGGTCATCGGCCTAAACGAATTAAAACAAAGTGTCCCCAAAGTATCTCTCTCTCTCTATGCTTTTTATACATCTCCACGTAAACACACACACACGCACGCACACTCACACAACCGTGCTGAAACGCCGTTGTGATGACTGTCGTGAAACTCTGCATACATTATTTTGACACACTTAACATTATTTTGACATTTTTCCATTTTTTGAAGCTAACCCTAACCCTTAACCTAACCCTAACACAGCCCTAACCCTAACGGAACTCTGGTTTGACGTCAAAATATCGGGGCCGTCAAAAGAAAGTACGTAGAGTTTCAAGTGTATGTCAGAGTAACGTCGTTTCTACCCAGCCACACGAATCACACACATAAACGCTTCATACGATACGTACAATCTCTCTCTCTCGACCTAAACCTATCTCACTTTTGCAAGCACATCCACGTATACACACACGCACACGCACACGAAACACGCACAAACACGCACACAAAACAAGCTGATACACTGACGAGCTGAGAACACCGCCAAATGGCCATCTGTATCTATGGCACAATCCCACAAACCTAAACCTTTGGCAGCTGAGAACACCGCCAAATGGCCATCTGTATCTATGGCACAATCCCACAAACCTAAACCTTTGGCAGCTGAGAACACCGCCAAATGGCCATCTGTATCTATGGCACAATCCCACAAACAGAAACCTTTGGCAGCAGAGAAGGGGAGATAAATCTTTCCTGTTTTGACCTTTAACCCAGGAGGATAGCTTCCATTAAGGATAGTGTCCAAGATGCTATCATTTAACTCCGGTCCCCCTTTCATAGGCGAGACAATCTCAAACTAAGGTACTTTTGTCTCCCTTATTCGTTCTGGCCAGCGGTCGCTCTTCATTATAACCCCGGTGAAAATAAATATTTTGCAAAGGGAATTTCATATTTGCACTCGCACAGTCTATAGGGTATTATGAAAAAGGGATGTTCAATTAATATAATAAGTTAAGTTTTAAAGTGTGGAGGTCGGGTGGTGTTTTTTGTTGTTGTGTGTTTGTGGGTTTTTTTTTGTCCAAACTTTTACATTAAATAGTATGATCATAGAAGAGTTTAGTGATCCACATTATTGAGCTGAAAGCTTTCCAATGGACGCGTAAGAAGGTTAACAATGATTGGGACCCCTGATAACACGGGGCTTTTTCACCATGCAGTGGGGCCCCTAATGCCGTCATTGAGCGTCACCTCAGACTAAAGGCACATAATTGTTTTCACCTGGCTAATAATCCACAGCAACGATTCGGAACTTTCAGGTCACGACTCACGCTCCAATGGGTTGGTTCATGTGCGCCCGTGCCTGTATTCTAAGGGAGATAATGTCACCCACTTGCATACAGCAGACGACCAGTTGAACGTCAAACACGACTCTTAGATTAAATTTAGTAAATGAATGTTTGAATATAAAAGCAAATAGTCTTATATCTCTTAACGTTAATTAGGCATTGTGTTTATTTATTTTTCTTAAATAAATAAATAAAAAAATTTTAACGCAATTTTGATCTGGACTCAGACTCACTTCAAAAGCAATTATTGCTGAGCCACTACAAACAAATAGACTGCACTATAATTGTTGTCTTGACTCTTCACATAGTTGGCGTAGGCATTTTAGAAGTTCATGCATAGCTAAAATATTAATGTGTATCAACTGTAAATGTAGACCTCAATACACACTGAACCCTCTAGATTCCACGGTCTTGATAGTAAGCAATAAAGCAAAACATATTTCTGAGGGCACAAAATTGCGTGAACCACCCCCACCCCACGTCCCTCTCCCTTCCCTTCCTCTCACCACCACCCCCAGCATGTACTTTCACTATTAGATAATACACGTTTTGTATTCGTATACTTGAAATTTCACCGTCACTTGAAATGTAGGGAAATCGCAAATATCACAAATATGGGGTCCTCTTCATATTAAGTGTGCTTTGTAAGTACTTACAATTTCTCTTTC
>CM072517.1:32907259-33239759 GCA_036898135.1 Oncomelania hupensis | reverse complement strand
TATCCTATCCTATCCTATCCTATCCTATCCCATAACTCGGAGGTCGTAGGGGCACCACAGAGGATCGTTTAACCAGCGTACTCCATCTTTCCCTGTCCGCATCAGACTATCGAAACAAATTCGTAGATGACAAATAAAATCAATGCTGCCATTTTACCAGACAAGAAAACACACCAACACCACAACAACAACAACAGCAACAACAAAACCAAAATTCTCTCGCTTTGAAAATGTTTGTCTGATTATCTTCCTGTTTGTCTATATCTGTCTCTCTTTTTTTGTATCTCTCTCTTTCTTTCTGTTTCTCTCTGTCTGTTTTTCTTCTCTCTCTCTCTCTCTCTCTCTCTTTCTCTCTCTCTCTCTCTCTCTCTCTCTCTCTCTCTCTCTCTCTCTCTCTCAATGTGCGTTTATTTTTGCTACAGAATGGTTTTGGTGATGTATGGTACAATCAAGGTGTTGGAAACGTGAATGTTTTTATACGTGTGTTGAGAGAACGATTGATTGATTGTAGATGGCAAAATTGGCATGAACATGTAAGTGAAAGTGATCGTTTTAGTATGTACACTAGATTTTGTACTCTAGATTTTGTACTTCCACATATTGTGTTCCTAGATATTTGCAACTTGGTTTAGATAAATATTTAACATTTATTATGGCAAAATTTAGGTTTGGTATTTCTGATTTATTCGTGCACTTTTATAGGTACAGGCCTCATACACCAAATATTCTTCTATGTCCTTTGTGTAAAACAGCGGAAGATAATGAATTACACTTTGTATTTTGTTGCCCAAATCTGGATGATTTAAGAAAAGAATTTATTCCAGCTAAATACTATAGAGCACCAAGCACTTTTCATCTGTCTTTACTGTTCACTACTACTACTAGTTGTACGAAAACTATGCTTTTTTTTATATACAAAGCCTTTAAATTACGTGAAATTGTCAGGTCTTGATGCCTTTTTTCCGTTCATTAATTTGTTGATTTGTTTGAATTTGTATACACACCCCTTCCAAGTGGGGCTATGGCCTTATACGGAATAAACTCGTTCGTTCGTTCGTTCGTTCGCTCTGTCTAAAGGTGTCAATTATCTAAGCTTGGCTTTTTGTCTGCCCTTTATGTCTTTCATGTTTGGTTTCCTTGTCTCGTCAATAATAATAATAATAATAATAATAATAATAATAATAATAATAATAATAATAATAATAATAATAATAATAATAATAATAATAATAATAATAAATGTTATACGTGCCTTATTCCTAAATCAGACTAATACGCGACGATCTGTAACCAACGTACACGCTCACATGTTACAAACACTCCTACATACACAACAAACATTCATCACTCAAACATGTGGTGTAAAGGCAAGTAGCTATAGAAGACGGAAAAGAAATCCTATTTTGATTTGTGACAATGTAGATTGACTGCATCCAATACCATTATTGAAGGGAGTTAGGAAACCGGAGTGCCCGGGGAAAACCCATGGTGGCCTCAATAGTCTCGTACCTAAGTCACATAAGTTCGCCCCTTGCGGGAATCGAACCCGCGACCTTCGGCATAGGAAACCGGCAACTAACCCCCACTGCGCCACGAGGCCACCCCAATGTTTAAACACATACAAAACAAAACAAATCAAAACACAAAAACAAAACGGTGTAAATTGTTATTTAGTCATTGTTTAAAGGGTCCTGCGGACTACAACGAGCCGAATCAGGACTTCAACTTCAAGAGTAAAAAATGGAGAGGTGGGTGGTGTGGTGTGGTGTTGGAGTGCGTGTAGGAGTGAATAGCACCGGGGAGATTCGTGGGCACTATCCATGTCAAGAGAAGAATAGTAACCAAGCCGAACAGTTGTTTGTAGATTATAGTCACACGACACTTTCGCATATAGGTGACTACTGGACCGATTTATACTGACACCAGCGGGCCAGTTGTTGGTAAAGGGGAAAATAATATGATCACACGTTGACCAATCCGGGATTCGAACCAGCGACCTTTCGGTTACTAGCAAGACTCTCTTACCAACTGAGCTACCCGGCCCCAAGCCGAACACGAACAGCCTGTACTAACCGCCTTTATACTCCCATAGTACCGTGACATCGTTCACCTCGTCATTCCTATTTAATCACGTTTTTGCATCAGTGCTTTCGTGGTTTAAAGCGTTCGATAGTAATAATTTTGTTAGCACACGTGTAAAAAGTTAAAGGTGTTACCGTAAACGTTCGGTCGTTGGGGAGGGAAGCGTATGGCACCTCCCTTTTCTCTAGCCCAGCTTAGTGTGGGCGGTTCCTATCTCCTCTCCCACGGTGCTTTAACTTCCCCGGCTCTAAACAGATCCAGGCAGGCCTCCACATTCACACAGCTGGGTGGGCTGGGGTGTGTCGTGTGTACCTATAAAGGTCGAAAAGACAACTAAAGACAACTAAAGACAGCTAAAAACAACTAAAGACAACTAAAGACAGTTAAAGACTACTAAAGACAACTAAAGACAACTAAAGACCGGTACCTATAAAGGGCAAAACGACAACTAAAGACAACTAAAGACGGCTAAAGACAACTAAAGACGGCTAACGGCTAAAGACAACTAAAGACGGCTAAAGACACCTATGTATAGACAACTAAAGACAACTAACCCTAACCCTAAACAACAATAGCCTCAGTTTCGAATCGGGCATTGCATTTTCATTAAATCCGACTACACAATCACCCAGAACAGCTTTCACTTTGTATCTAAATCAATTATCTTATATAATATACTTGAAAAATATTATTGTTTTTTTTTTTAAATCCGTTGTACTTTCTACGCGGCATCAAATTTCTGCCATAGCCAATGTCTTTCAAAGATGGCAGGTGTTTTGGGGCTCTTTAAGTTGTTTGTAGCCTTGTATACCCTCTAAAATTTCTACCCCGGGTGTCTTTAGCCGTCTTCAGTTGTCTTTAGTTGTCTTTAGGGGTACCTATAAAGGGCGAAAAGACAACTAAAGACAACTTTTAGTTGTCTTTAGTTGTCTATACATAGGTGTCTTTAGCCGTCTTTAGTTGTCTTTAGCCGTCTTTAGTTGTCTTTAGTTGTCTTTAGCCGTCTTTAGTTGTCTTTAGTTGTCTTTTCGACCTTTATAGGTACCGCTCGTTTAAATCTTTTTGTGTGGTTTGGTGGTTGCCTTCCATGCATGATCACCCATCCAAGTCCTAACCCTTCCCGACACCGCACTCTTGAGTCTACGTCAATACAAATTGTAACATACTAACTTCAAATACGATCAGTCAAAAATTAGACTAACGTAATATCTACTATGTTAATACTGAACTACACTGGCGAAATGGTTTTCCATGCACAGGAAACGAAGCGAGGGGACCATAATTATGGTTTAAAACCCATCCCCGTTCGTCTGCCGCCCAAAAAAAAGCATAAGAACCCTAAATTTAATATGACTGGTTTGCAATATCACACCAACCATGGAGCAAAGTGATTACTTTATCATTTTGACTTTAATTATTGAACATAATTGCACGCTCATATAGCAACCAAAAAATCAAATACTTGTAAAATATATAGTAATCAAATTGTATTGAGCTTACAATAAAGGGATTTTTATACCGCCATAGACACCAAGAAACTAACGAAGAAGAAACATTGTTATTATTCTCAGCTAAGACGATCGTTTATAACGTAACCATAGGCACCAGGAAATATAATTAAGTAAACTAAATGCACCAAAAATAGTTGTGTACTTGTTGCTGGTGACGCCAGGAAACAACTGTCTTAGGAACGGAGTGCTATTTTGAAATGAAAATTGGACATTCAGTATAATATATAGACTTATAACATCAATATGATTATTTTTAGTTAATTTAAGACATAAGACTTAAGAAATGTATTCCTCCAAGAGTTTACCTAGGTTTAAAAAAAATGATAAGAAGGGGTGATGGTTCACGCTCTTGTACTGCTTGTATACAGGACACTAGACAAGAAAAATATTAGTCCAGCGGATTACAATGTAGATGGTTTACAGTGTGGGTATGAAAACTAGATGACGTACATTGTAGACCTAATGATATATTTGGGTTTGTTTGTTTTTTTTACTTTGTTGCTTGCTTGTTTTACATTTATTTCAAGTTCTAAGAGCAAGTTTTGTATTTTTATCTGTAACTGTAAGATGATCTCAAGTTTACATTCAATTAATTATTAAATTACATTAAACTCAGTAAATATTTGCGATTTCCTTTAGAACGTTTCCGTTCCCTTTAGGCAGTAACTTTGAACGCACTCAAATGCTGTCAATAAAAAATGTACGTAGACTGTTATCTCAAAAACACACGTGCACACACGAGCAAGCGCTCATGCGGCTTCACTCTGCCCCCAATCTTCATCTCACCCACACACCCTACACTACACACACTTTTTCTCTCTCTCTCTCTCTCTCTCTCTCTCTCTCTCTCTCTCTCTCTCTCTCTCGTTTTCATTTTTTATAATATTTGATTCTCGTTTTCTAGAAGATATTTGATCAGTATATCTCATACTTAATTAATAATTCATGTTCATGTTTTGTTTTTTCTCTTTCATCCACTTCTAGGCCTATTGGTTGTGATATGCGGGGAGTCTTTAGTATTTGCTTTTTTGTGTGTTTTAACGAATACATGTTTTAATTTATTAATGTTTTCATTTAGTCACGTTTTAATTTATCCATATTAGTGCGAAGCCTTTCCTTAATGACGTTTAAAGTTAAAGACAAAATACAATTATCAAAGCGTCTCTCTCTCTCTCTCTCTCTCTCTCTCACTCACTCTCTCTCTCTCTCTCTCTCTCTCTCTCGACTTTCTAATACAGGTACACGCGTTTTTCAAAAAGTATATTAATAGACCATGAGTCAAGGGAATTCCTCTGCGCATCCCACGCAATGTGGCTTTTTAGAGCAGCGGCATCCTTGACGACCGACATCGTCACACCACCTACCGTGACCTTTGGTCTTGGCAACCATCAGGTCATCTCAGTGTCCCAGCCTAGCGTGTCCACACCTGGCCAGGAGTGGTCATATTAGCCAGTGCCATCGTTGGACCAGAACGCACAACACAAGCGAAGAAGATACAGCAGCGTGTAACACAGGGTACGAGTTAAGACTTCTAAAACTACCAGATAAGATAAGATAAGATAAGATAAGATAAGATAAGATAAGATAAGATAAGATAAGATAAGATAAGATAAGATAAGACAACTTTATTATCTTTTACAAGAAATTACATTGTGGTGTACAATTACAATCAACAAGGAATACACATCACAATAATAATAACAACAATCATAATGACAATGAGGATAAAAATGCACAGTTACATATGAATATAATTACACTTATGCATGCTAACATTAAACGACAGCAAATGTGAAATGAGATTATTTTGGGCAAACAAAACACACACACACACACACACACACACACACACACACACACACACACACATGTCATTTATTAAGTAATGAGACAGCCTTTGGAATAAAACTGTTTTTCGTTCTGAGAGTTCTGACCCTTGGTGTTTGGTAGCGCCTTCCAGAAGGCAGGAGCTGGAAGTGGGTGCGCAAGCACATGAGTGCTATCCAGCACAAAGCAACTAGCTTTCCGCACAACACGTCTTTCATACAACACCTGCAGACTCTCTTGATTCACTCCCACAACCCTCCCACAGACTTTCACTACTCGATCCAGCATACTTTTGTTTTTTACACACAAACTTCCATACCAGCAGATAAAAGAAAAGGTAAGAACGGACTCAATAAAAGAAGAGTAAAAGGTCTGAAGGATGCGGCTACTGACTTGGAGATTTCAAAGTTTTTGAAGGCAGTAAATTCTAGACTGACATTTTTTGTGTATGGCCTGGGTGTTTGCAGTGAAGTTCAGTTTCTCGTCAATGATGGTTCCCAGGTATTTGTATTGGGTGACTCTCTCGACTGTAACACCATCAATGACAAGGTCTGGAATGAGAGTGTTGTTTTTACGAAAGTCAATGACCAGTTCCTTAATTTTCTTGACATTTAAGTCCAGATAGTTTTGTTTGCACCAGGAGCTGAACCTATCAACTGCAGAGAAATACACAGCATTTGAATTGGACAGGTCCACAAGGCAGAGTCATCCGAGTACTTTATGACCGGTGAGGCATCAGTTCCTCTGCAGTCGTTTGTGTAGAGCGTGAAAAGTACCGGAGAAAGAACCGTACCCTGAGGAGCTCCTGTGGACGTTTGTTTGAGAGATGAGACAGCAGAGTGAAAGCGGACAACCTGAGATCTGGACACGAGGAAGTGAACGATCCACAGGACGAGTCTAGGAGGGACAGTGTAAGACAAAAGCTTCTGAGCCACGAGGTGTGGCTGTATGGTATTGAAAGCAGAAGAAAAGTCTATAAATAGAATACGGACAAAGGAACCAGAGGTCTCTAAGTGATCATACGCATTGTGGAGAAGCGTCAGAGTAGCGTCGTCGGTACTACAATTGGGTTTGTATGCAAATTGAAGAGGATCAGAGAAAGGCTGAGTGTGACAAAGAAGACGAGAAAGAAGAATCCGTTCGAGACATTTCATAGCTATGGATGTCAGGGCAACAGGGCGGTAGTCGTTGAGTTCTTTGGGTTTACTGTTTTTGGGCATGGGACAGATGATAGAGTGTTTCCATACACTAGGTACAACACAATCCCTGACTGACCACGAGAATAGCTGACTGAATACTAAGCACAACTGTGCAGCGCACCACTTCAAGGTCCTACCCCCTATACCATCAGATGCAAGATGATCCATAGTCCCCATTTTTTCATAAGGATATTTGATCTGTGGGCAACATAGCTCAAAGATGAAACATGACAAAGACAATAATCATCATAGTGAATTAATAAAACATCGGATATAACATCACCATTCACACACATAAACATTCTCAAAAACCCCAGCAATCAAATACTATTAATTAAGAAAGCAACAAACATTCCTGAAGACAATGAAACATGTATACTGATGTCATATAAATACAAAGCAGCAAACAATAAGGCATGGCTAAAAATGGATGTATGGTATTTTTTTTTTTAGTAGCTAGTTATTTTAAAATTAATTCATTTTTATTTAATTTTTTGTCTTTATTTTATTTTCTTGCAAAGGCAAAGATTAGCCTACTTTAAATAAGATTCAATTTTTATTCTTTAGTTTGGTCAAATTACATTAAAACAATAATCATTCTAGGTCCATACATATTTTAAAAGATCCCAAAACCGTGATTTACCTTACCATTAGAATATACTGTAAAGTACTATTTTCATACACCGGTAATCTTAACAGACCTACAAAACATTTTTTTAACGGTCGGACAGTTCTTTTTATTATGTCTAATAAGAAATATGTGTATGTTAATGGTGACTTCTATTTTGACATCTTCTTGCATATCTAAATGGCCGATCTGAATAGGAAATGAGGTAATCCAGATAGTGCAGTTTCTAGTTTCAGCGCGCTTGGGAGCAGTATGAAATTCCGTGTATTAAGAGGCTTTTTGGTATTAATTGGCCAACACAAATAAGTGGGATAAGTATGTGCGGTTACAAGGTCGGGATGAAACAGCGAACTTTTATCCTTTTTTCTTCCTCAATCTTCAGGGTTTTCCCAACAACAAGGAGTAATACTGAGTGCAATTTCGCTTGCGCGATTTCAAGTGATGGAGAGAAAGAGCGGAAGAAGAGGAAAGAGAAAGATGGAGAGATAGACAAGGGAGTTGGGGGAGAAAGAGAGAAAGAGACAAATGAGTGAAAATAGAGAGGGTGAGAGAAAGAGAGAGAGAGGGAGAGAGAGAGAGAGAGGATGAGGAGAAGAAGAAGAAGAAGAAGAGGGGGAGGGTATGCAGTTACTTCAGCTTTTAGCAATTACCGCATCTGACCTAGTAGTCTAATGAATAAATTCAAAATAAATTAATCCAGTTTAAACAGGGTTTTCTTAGCCTTCTTCTGCCTCTACTCCTCCTCCATCTTCTTCTTCTTCTTCTTCTTCTTCTCCTCCTTCTTCTTCTTCTCCTTCTTCTTCTTTCTTCTTCTTCTTCTTCTTCTTCTTCTGAGTGTTGTCAATGTAAGTTTGTATATATCTCTTTTTATGCATGTGTAAATTTAGGCCTACTGTGTACTCGATTTAACTGTTTTACTGTTGTTTCTGTATTGCTATTTTATTCACACTTTTAAATCCCTTTTGTATATGTCGTTTCGAATGACCTTTGGTTTTAGCAGACGTTTATAAAATATACTACTACTACTGCTTTTTCTTCTTCTTCTTTAGGCATGTCAAGTAAGCTATTGTATTTAACGGCTATTCATTTCTTTTTCTTTAACGTTATTAGACACCCAGATACTCTCAATTTTGGGTAGTTACCTCGTGGACATATTATTCACGGTCGTTTACCTCTTCACCTTTCAAAGGGTATCATGTTCTTCTACTAGGGAAAAATGCAGACCTACTTTAAACTACCTGTTTCCGACTTATAATAAAAACTGTTGTTGTTGTTTGTAGATTATAGTCACACGACACTTTCGCATATAGGTGACTACTGGACCGATTTATACTG
Source organism: Oncomelania hupensis (assembly GCA_036898135.1). NCBI lineage: Eukaryota > Metazoa > Mollusca > Gastropoda > Littorinimorpha > Pomatiopsidae > Oncomelania > Oncomelania hupensis. The sequence goes on along the minus strand of CM072517.1, from coordinate 33,231,177 downwards.
ACACCAGCGGGCCAGTTGTTGGTAAAGGGGAAAATAATATGATCACACGTTGACCAATCCGGGATTCGAACCAGCGACCTTTCGGTTACTAGCAAGACGCTCTTACCAACTGAGCTACCCGGCCCCTCTTTAACAACAGTTTAGTATCAAGTAACGTCTGTTGGGACGTTCTGTTCCGGAAGTGACGCAGAACGATAAAAATGGCTTCTGAAAATAGATTGCTCGTGTTCGTGCATGAAATCGATCATTGCATACTGATTGTCTAAAGATCTTTATAAGTCCAACACTTACAACGCTGTATCATTGTATGCCTCAGCAGTCTTCAATATTCGGCGTGAACCTACTGTTAAGTTAAACTTCGCAAAACAGCTCACGAAATTCACTGATCCTGCTATCTTTTATCTCCAACTTGACGTCACACAGGCTTCCTGGGAATAAGCGGGGGCAGCGTGGAAGCACACACTGAGTCTCAGAGTTCAATCAGTCCCAGGCTTGACACCTGTTCAGACATAGGCGGCGATAGGCCTCCATGTTTTTCCTTCTCAGAGCGCTGATCAAGGCGATTGGAAAGGAATGACGGCGGGGACAGTGTAAAAGTACACACAAAGTCTGGTCTCAGGGAGCAAATACCTGGAGGAACATAGGTAAAGATGTTCCTGTAACCTGTTTGGGACCCCTCCCTGTTCTCCGGGCCAGCTTCGTGAGGGCGTTGCATATCTCCTCTCCAGCCCCCTCGCTGCCTTAACTTCCTTTATTTTCCTCAAAAGAGCCAGGTACCCAGACACCTAGTCACAGCTGGATGGAGCCGAGTGTGTTGTGCGCTGTTTAGTTCTTTGAGTCGTTCAGCGGCTGTATCCAAGTGCTAACCGTTCCCATCCAAGTTGGTAACCAGGCTCGACGACTCTTAACGTGGGTGTGTATGCCTTCTAGCAACAACGCTGGGTGGACTGGGGTGCTTAACCCATTGTTTCGATCATTGTGTCGCTCATGGGTAGCATCCACGTACTAACTGCGTTCCCATGACTCGACGATGCTTTCAAGAAATAATTCTAGTTTGTGCCCAATGCGCATCGAGACCTGGGGTAACATGGACATGCGCTCATGATAGCGTGGGCAGTGTTAAAGTGCACCGAGGTCTGTCAGGTCTAGGCTTGATCATTATCACCCGACACTGAATCAGATGTAAGCGTGTCGAACGAGATCTGATGAAATTTAACTATGCTTACAAGCATCTGATGAAATCTATTGATTGAAGGCTTTCGAAATGAATAGTGAGGTTTAACCCGCCATGGGCGCTAACATGGGGGACCGAGATAGCCATGCCAAGGAAGAGTGAGAAGGGACTTTAATCAACCCTGAACTTCTGAGCAATCCCACTGCTAAGATGGACCGTCAAACAATTGTCACTTGCCCACCAGAGGGTTCGAACGCGGGTCATCGCAGTGCCAGGCGAACGGTCTACCAGTGAGCTAACACAGAGGGACCCAAAGACTTCCGTCGGCCATCATGTAGACATGCATGCCTCGTACATAAATCTGATGAACTGTATAGGCCTACTACATGTATGTTTTGTTTTTAGGAGACAAGGGACTAACACGACTTTCTGTACACGTCATTCGCTCTTTCATAAAACAGTCTGTGGCGGAATGGGAAGCGACTGGTTCAAGCTTGGGAGAGAGGTTGTCTACCTTGCATTTTTTGATTAAACTAGCCTTGGGTGGCTCCTGCTGTGCAGAATTCTTTGGAGAGGCCATTGGGTTATGCAGGATAAGGCGACGCGACATTTGTTCTCAAAGGCTGACCATTCGTCTTCTGCTTTTGGTGGTGAGCAGGACTACATTGTCGGCTGGCATTTTAGGCATGTCAGTGGCAGTGGCAGTGGCTTGTATGGAGTGTCGTGGCACTAGTCGCCGGCAACCCGGTTTACTATCAACACGCTTCCCCGCCTTGCAAGGGAAAATTGTGTTATGGCCCTCCTACGAGGGATAATAGAAAATAACAGCTCTCAAAATGGTGGCCGAGAGACGGGAGTCAAATACTCCGCTCGTCTACAAGTAATTGCTTCGACGTATTATATCCATAGTTATTTTACATTGTTGGTTTAAACAATGTTTTATTCAGTTAAATTTCTGATCTGACAAATACATAAATACAGTAACAGGAATACACAAAAGGCAAAGCTTAAGTGAGTGCATACCTGTATAAGTTACAATAATCTGTTTCAATTTAGGCGGAATAATTACATCATGGAGATACAAATACATTGCCATCAACACAAGAACAATAACAATAATAAGGAAAGCATAATCATTACATTACATTACAAATGAATTAAAAAAGATATACACAAATATAATAACAAATAAAAACAGAAACAATTAGAAAAAGATAATGAAATAATACAAAGTAATAGCGAGAGATTCACTAGGAAACAGTTGCAGCAAGGAGTTTGCGGGAGGTAGCTAGGTACCAAAAAAAGAAACAACAATAACAACAACTATCTTTAATATACCAGACAAAAAGGCAAGTTAACTAGTTACTATTAGTGAAAACGGCCAGACAGTCGCAAAAATTCGTGAACAACAGCCACAATAATACTATTCTCCTGCACGGACAAACATTCGTTGCCATGAAGTAATATTATAACATCTTGAGATTCAAGATTCAGAGTATGTATTGTCTGTGTTCTTGCATTAATAAATAGTGGACAGGAGAGAAGAAAGTGTTCTGATGTCTCGGCTGGATAATTACAGTTACAAGTTGGATCGTCCAATAAATGGCGGCGGAACAAGTCATAATTAAGGTCGCTCATACCGAGCCTCATTCTACAGTGCAGAGCCTGTTGGTCGCGTTGACCATAATAATAATGAAGTGGGACTACAGGATCATCTCTTGACAAAAATCTTTTCAAACTACTAGTTGATTGACTCGATTGGAGATTTTCAGGCAATTCGTTGAATAAGATGGTTGCAGAAGGTATAAATGATTTCTTGTACATTTCGGTTTTATGAGTGGGAATTTTTATTTCAAATGGTCTTCTACGGTGATATGGATTAATACTTCTAACAAGCGGTGGTAGCAGGGCACATAGGTGTTCTGGGCAATTATCATTTATCATTTTATGGTAAAGTATCAGTTTGTGTCTCTTCCTGCGTTCTTTAAGACTACAAAAACCAGATTCCTGGTAAAGCAGTTCATGACTAGTACCCTTTACAGCTCCTATAATGGTTCTGACAGCCTCTAGATGAATTTTTTCAAGGGAATATGAAAGTAGTTCGGTACAGTTGTCCCATACAACATCAGCGTAATCAAAGTGAGGAAGGATAAAAGATTTACACATAGTTTCAAGAGCTTTTCGACTTAATTTATGTTTATATGACCGCAGACATGAAGATAACAAAGTAACCTTACGAATAACAGACCTAACGTGTTCGTCCCATTTCAAATTGTTCTGAAAGTAGACACCCAGGTGCCTGTGAGATTCACTGTTTTGTAATATACTATTTCCAAAAGTTAGGTCAGGATCAGGTGATGCGTCACGTTTGACAGTCAATAACTCGGTTTTTGCTTCATTAAATGTGACCTTCCACTGCTTTGCCCAGTTACAAATCTTTTCCAGGTCGGAGTTTAGTATTTCAGCACGAACGTCTGGATTTCTCAGTGCTAATGATATACTTGTATCATCAGCAAACAATTTGATTGTGGATTCAATTTCAGAGACAATATCATTAATGTAAATCAAAAATAACAATGGCCCAATACAGAACCTTGTGGGACACCAGCAGTAATGTTACTATATTCTGAAGAGCATCCTTTAACAACAACAGCCTGTTTACGATGTTCTAAGTAGCTTTTGAACCAGTCAAGAAGTTGTCCTCTAATTCCTACATTTTACATTGTTCCACTGTATCGAGGGGGTTTTACAACAGCTTTTTGTGTTTAATATAATATATTAGTCCAATATGTCAATTAGTCAAAAAACATGCACTGAAAAATAAAGTATATTATTCTGTATTTTTCACTGCATGTTTTTTAATGCTGTCTTCTAGACAAATAATAATTCCATCTATATTGGACTATTATTTATTTATTTAATCAATCTTATGTATTAATTTAATCAATCTTATATAGCGCTTTTTTAGTTCTAGAGCTGCTCAAAGCACTGGTAGATACAGGATGTAACTCATGTCGCCCGAGGCGCCCAGCTGCAACCTTTGGGCGCATGGTCTGACGCCCAGACGACTGAGCACAATCCTGTGCGAGCGGGGATGGGGAGAAGAGACCTAGTATGTGCTGGATGTATTTGTGTAACCGGCACTCAACCGTCTAGGACATGAGCGTCAGGATCTTTAAAATCCATGCGATGGAATACGTACGTGCATAGACTAGACCTTGGTTTATATTCTCAGCCGAAGATATAGACCTACACATTATGGGGATTGTATATTAGATTATGTGATGGAGGGCAGTAAAATGTTATTGTGGAGTCCACGATCAGAATAATTCAGTACTAAGCATTGTTGGCCTCGCCGCCCTCCACCACCGCCACCGCCACCTTCGCCACTTCCATTTCCAGCTGTCCCTTGGCGGAGGCGAGAGTGATTTACGTCACCAAGTCACGTGACATTCAAGGTTACACAGTGGCCTTTACCTTGACGGAGAAGCGTCAGAATGATAATGATTACGATTCATCATTGTTGAATGACATGCTAGGAGAACATGTGCACGGACTTCATGTAAACTACCAACCCTACGTCAGCAGTGATCTCACGCGGTGCTCGCATACATGTTAGCCTAGTTGACTCTAAATCCAGGGATCTCTCTCCTGTACTGCGATGCATGGATATAATAATTTAACCAATAAAAATAAAAACATGAATACATAATTCAAAGAAGTTTAACTTGCACAAAACAACACAATGCAAATTTTCAAGCTAACATCTTCGTCAGGCGGGCAAAACATAAAAGAATCCCTTGTTCCCACGTGTGTTTTTTTTTTTAACGTCAACAGCTATATGTTATCACTCATCGCATGTGCAGACGTAACGTGAGTGCAGGGCTCGTGCTATGCACGCGATACTCTGGGAAAACCCCAATTTCTTCGAATCAGTTAAATTAGCGCGATCAAGACCGTTTTATTGTCACGTAAGCTTACTGATTTGCAGTAACGTTCAAGTATTCTGCTGTCAGTACATTTATAGTCTGAGGAATCGGCTTAACGTAACCTGTAGACTTCGCGTTATCCAAACAAATGTAGGTATGAAAGCTGGGTCGAGCGAACAGAAGGGTCAGTTTAGCATGTTTTATTTTAATGTTCAATATTTTAAAAAATAAAAAAAAACAAAACAATATAGACTTATCACAGAGACGACAAGTCTTTGAAAGAAATTAGCAGAAAGAAAAAAAGATAGAAACAAACCAACAAAATTCTCAGGCCTACCTACGGAAAAGAAAAAAAAAAGAGAAAGAAGAAGGAGCATGACGACGAAGTCACGCCGTTAGCGCACCTTAATTTAACTGCATGACGTCATGGTTGTGACTGTCAACAGTTTGTTGAGGGTTTTATCTTCATAATTTAGGCAGCGACTATATGTTGACCCTATTAAATGTCTGTGTTGAGACTGCATTTGCTCGGCTTGTAATCTGTCAAGTTTTAAATTACACACACGCAAACATACACGCGCACACACCCCTCACAAACACAAACCCCTCACACACAAACACAAACGCACATACACACACTCGCACGCACGCGCACATAAAAACACACTCGCACGCACGTGCGCAAATGCGCACGCCTACACACACGCACACACACACACACACACACAGAAAGAGTGGACTTGACTTTTATTTTCCAGCTGGAAAATAAAAGTTAAGTCCACTGATTGTCAACTTAACCTCATATCATAAGCTGAATAGTGGCGACCAACCCTCTTTTACCTACTTTCTGCAACCGGTCAAAATTTATGAGTTTGTTTATTTGTAATTCTTGAAAGCTGTCGACATTCATTTTAGTTATTTTCGTCATGTAGAATGTTGCGTCAATATAAAAAAGTAATAATTCAAACGGCGCAAAATGATTTAATTGCGTCATTTTGTATGGAATTCACATAGACGCACATGCATACACACACACACACATATAAACACACATGCACGCACGTAGCACCTGCACACTGATACACTCGATCACCCACGCACTCACGAACTGACCAAAATACTTCTCTCTGGGGTCATATATCTTTTAGTTCCAAGCGTGTTCATTTTTACAGCAATAGCTGTATTCAGCTTACCCAGTCTTCAAAAACTTCCCGAGCCCGCCGAGATTTTCTGGTTGTGGAGGTGGTAGGGTGTGATGATGATGATGATGATGATGATGATGATGATGATGATGATGATGATGATGATGATGATGATGATGATGATGATGATGATGATGATGATGACAACGATGATGACAACGATGATGACAACGAATGGATGTCTTTTATGTCCTTGCTACTGTTTTCTTCGTCGCGGCCTTGCTGAGTACTGCAGCAACAGTAATGTTGTCAGACCTACAGCAGTAGATGTTGTAGTGGTAATGATGGGGATGAAAAGGGAAGTGTGAGCAGCAGCAAGAGCAGTTTGAAAAGTAGTAAGTGTAGTGGTAGTTGCTTTATCAGCAGAAGTAGAGAATACTGATGACATTATTCCGTAGTAGTAGTAGTAGTAGTAGTAGTAGTAGTAGTAGTAGTAGTAGTAGTAGTAGTAGTAGTAGTAGTAGTAGATTATAATAATTGTATTAATTATAATTATAATAATTGTTGTTTTGTAGCGGATACTCATACCGAGTGCGCATGCAAAGCTATTTTCGTGTTCGGGTTCTTAGCACTGGTTCTTAGCGCCGCACCTTATCGTGACGAAGCAGGGGAATCCCCTGAACTACTTAGTCTGGCCTCCATTGGTTGGTTTTAGGTCGATACCCTGCGACCTATTGTATGCATGTTTAGTCAACAAGGGAGATAATGTAAGTTACTTACATTTCATTATCGGGTTTATTTATAGTTTTCAATACAGGATTTTTTTTTTTTTTTTGGGGGGGAGGGTTAGGGGAGAGTGGTGGGGGATAGGGGGAGGACGATGGGGAGGTAGATTTGATTGTTGTGCGAAAAAAAAAGAGAAAAAAAAAGAGACTGGGGTGCGGCGGACAGTCCCATGCATAAACACCTTGCAATGAATCTTTAATTTGTGTTTTGTCTGCGCAGGGATCATCGCGAGCGGAAGATAACCTTATAGTAGACCAGAGAATGTGTATGCAACTGCGCTTTTCTACACAGCATTCCATTGCATTACAATTAGGGTAGGCCTACTTTACAAGTGAGGTTCAGTCATTTTTAAATCTTGTGATTCAGACCTCTTCTTCCAATAACCACTGAGGATCAACGGGCTGATCGTTGGTAGTTACAGAGGGGATGGGGATAATGCACCTAGTGTGACGTGGGGTTTTATTGTTGCTGGGCTCGGCACAATGGAATGCTATTACCCACTCGTCTTTAGTCTATGGAGATCGCTAGTAATCGCCCTGTGACTTAACTTAATCCATTTATTTGTTTAACTCTGTCTGTGTTTAGGTTGGGGTACAGAGATAGATAAAAAATGGTAAAAGATGACTGTCACACTAGCTTTCACACGGCTATGAAACATGTAGTCCAGCCACTTGATAACAGTAAATATCACACATTTATTTCCTCTACTCTATACACGATCTTCAATGTACGAAACTAACTTAAAAGTCCAAATGTCACTGCGAATGGTTCGCTTCTTGAGAATTCTAGGCAGCTACTTTATCCTCATCGGGCACTGGATACTTTCTGCCCTACTGGTCAGAGTTCTGGAAGAGTGGACTACTGTGGTCCTGTGATACCAGTTTTAGTGCACTGTTTCGAGGGGCACTTAACTGTGTGGTTGAAGCGCTGCGTTGTGGTTGCTTCCTTGATATGCTGGGTTATGGTGGAGTCTTCTCCGTGTGGCTAGACTGGTGGGCTCTCTTAGCTCAGTGCTTTAGAGGCCTCTCCAGACCAACTTTCAGCAACGACTTGTTCTTGTCTTTCGCCGAGTTGGGCTCACGATACAATGCCTTCTGGTCTGTAACATATGAGACGAAATTTTGCACAACCCTGTATAATATGTGTGTGCAGAGCGTCTCACTGAAGCCGAAGTAGCCCTCAGTGATTAGCTCCACATCTCTATATATAAGCGATGAACATTCTGCTAAGTCCGTGGTCCACTAGAATCTCCACTCTAATTTCCTATACATATATAAATATAAAACATGGCTAACTATACACATAGAGAAAGAACTAATATTATACACATTCTCTGGTACAGCCACTGGTCTGCAAGCATACATATAGGTTAAACAACAGTGGGTCCATACGGATTTCAACATGGCGTCAAACCCGGTCGTGTCCGACACGTGGTCACGCAACGTTGGACTAACAATTCAATTCTAAGCAGCCATTGTATCAGACAGTGGATCCCAATAGGAAGTCCTTTCTAGGATCGCACAAACAATTGCTGCCCTGACAAGGTTAAAGCCCATTTGGAAAGACAATACCATCAGTCTACATTCCAAGGTAAGACTGCTGCGCTCCCTTGTCATCTCCATCTTCCTATATACTTGCGAAACATGAACCATAACAGCATATCTCCAACGAAGAATACAAAGCATGGAGATGAGGTTCTACAGAAGACTTCTGGGCATTTTCTATACCCAGCACATCACCAACAACGAAGTCCGACAGACCATCACACAAGCCATTGGACAACACTATGACATGCTCACAGTGGTGAAGAAACGGAAACTCCGATGGTATGACCACGTCAACAGATCATCAGGCCTTGCAAAGACCATCTGCAAGGCACGGTGCAAGGAGGCAGAAGAAGAGGTAGACCGAAAAAGAGGTGGGAGGACAACATTCGAGAATGGATTAGCTTGGCACTGAGCGAAGCCATGAGGGTTGCTGAGGACAGAGAAAGCTGGAGTACGCTGGTTAAACGATCATCTGTGGTGCCCCAACGACCTTCGAGTTACGGGATAGAATAGGATATGAAGGAATATAAACGATAGGTTTTTTTGGTTGTTGTTGTGTTTTTTGTAACTAACACTTACATCAATAAATATTAATTTTAGAGAATCATTTAGTTTTCTTAGCCACACACACCTTATTGATCTACATTCCTACCACATATGTATGCCATAATAAAAACATTAAAATATATTAACATTCGATATTAATACATTCATTAAAATACAATGTCAGGAATACAGTAATAAATTGCACAACAAAGTATTAAAGTAAAACAATTCAGCAAACGTATAACATAGCAAACGACAAATCTGTGAATAGCTGGACTTTTTGAACTAATAGCATGTCTGGGTTGGTTAAATAAAATTAAAACATTCTTATACAGCGCACTTACCAGCTCAAAAAGCTGCTCAGTGGTAAATGTTTTACTGTAATCGTTATTTATTTTAATGTAATCGTTTGTGGTTTGCATAAGATCGATCATGGAGGTTGGGGATGGAGGCGAGATAAGGCTAAGCCATCAATAATCGAATGGATGTGATAACATTTACATTGATAATTATAGGCTAATTAACAGTGTGTTAGGGCAGAATTTAAATAAGCGTACAGTTTCTGATTCTCAGATTAAATATGTAGTCTATATTGGCACCAGTTCATTTCACCTGCAACCCGTTATCTTTGGTAGCAACTGCTGTTGGGAGATAGCGGTGGTATGCTGCACAACTAGGTCTGCGTATCAGTATTCATTTGCCTTTGTTGGAGAAAAAAAAATCATGTTGAATATAGCTTACAGATCAAATATAATTATTCATCACACACACACACTCATACACACACATACACACACACACACACATACACAAACACACACACCTCACCTAAACACAGGAAACAATGACCGACTAGCATAGCACCATTTTATGCAAAACACTCCGTCAAAACTGTCTTGTTCATACAAGAAGAATACAAAGCATGGAGATGAGGTGCTACAGAAGACTTCTGGGCATTTCCTATACCCAGTACATCACCACCAACGAAGTCCGACAGACCGTCACACAAGCCATTGGACAACACGATGACTCATAGTGGTGAAAAAACGGAAACTCCAGTGGTATGGCCACATCACCAGAGCATCAAGCCTTGCAAAGACCACCCTGCTTGGCTTGACTCTGAGTAAATCCATGAGGACTGCTTAGGACAGAAAAAGATGGAGTACGCTTGTTAAACGATCATCAGTGCTGCCCAAACGACTTTCGGTTTATGGGATCGGATATGATAGTATAGGCTCCGTCCAGTATCTCAATCAGTATGCGAAACGCCACTATGCAAAACACCGATCGAACACTACTGAGTATGGAGAAGATCTGAGATCATTTTTCTTTTTCTTCTCTTGAACTAGACCCTCATCGTAGAAAACATAATCCACAGGCTCCAGCCTCCGTGGCCAAGAAAGAGGAGGGGAAATTGGGGTGAGGGTAGCGATGGAAGCTTGAAGTAAAAGCCTAAAAGGGAGATAACCCCAAATGGAAATAGGTCTATACAAATCAAGAAAGCAAACTCCCTTGTCATCTCCATCTTCCTTTACGCTTACGAAACATGGATCCTCACAGCAGATCTACAACGAAGAATACAAAGCATGGAGATTAGGTGTTACAGAAGACTTCTGGGCATTTCCCTTACCCAGCATATCACCAACAACGAAGTCCGACAGAACATCACACAAGCCATTGGACAACACGATGACCTGCTCACAGTGGTGAAGAACCGGAAACTCCGATGGTATGGCCACGTCACAAGATCATCAGGCCTTGCAAAAACCATCCTGCAATGCACAGTGCAAGGAGGTAGAAGAAGAGGGAGACAGAAAAAGAGGTGGGATGACAACATCGAGAATGGACTGGCTTTGACACTGAGCGAAGCCATAAGGGTTGCTGATGACAGAGAAAGATGGAGTACGCTAGTTTCACGATCATCAGTGGTGCCCCAACGATCTTCGAGTTATGGGATAGGATAGAATAGGATAGGATAGTGATAAAACTTTCTCGTCAGAATGAATGAAATGAATGAACATTGAGGTTTAACGTCTACACCCACCATTGGCGATATGGCAGACGGGGATAACCATCCCAGGAAAAGAGGGTTAAGGGCCTGAATTAATACTGAACCATCAGAGAAATCATACTGCTAAAACGGACAGTGAAAATGGCCACATTTTATATCGCCCACCACGGGATTCGAACCTGGGTCATCAGTGTGCCAGGCGAACGCTCTACCACTTGAGCTTTACCTTCTGAATCACTGACTTTGCTACGCCAATGAAATGCAGAGTTGTATACAATGAATACAGAATGTAATAATGCTAAACACAAATTACAATTTTCTATCAAAAATCAGTAGAAGGTTACACAGAGAAAAGTAAATAAGGATCGAGTAACAAACAACATGAGTAAGCACGAATACGAATATGAATACGATCACTTTATTATCTCAATCAAAGAGAAATTCACACGTGGTGCCACATATAAATGTTACGAGACGATAAAGGACAGTATAACAACAAAAAACAGTAAACAGTAAAACAGGATAAAAGTATATCAAGAAAACATTACTGAATTATCCACTTAAAACTGTAATCATAAGAAGTTACATGGTGAAAACAAATACCTATCACAAGATTTGCGTTCAGTGTCATAATCATGATAGAAGGTATTGCAACATAACAATCACTGTTGGCAAGCAATAATCGCATCAATATACAACAACGTAAGACTTTTAGATAAATATGTTCATAAAAGAATATAAAAATTGCTAAGCACTTAGGCCTACACTAAAAGGAAATATAAGATCACAGGGGCACATACCCACTAATGGCCACTATCTCGTGCGAATTGGACATTAATTATATAAATCATGCCACGCACACTGTCATAACAGAAGCATCATACGTTCAAATTCTCAATCATTTAATAAAGAGATTGCGGTGGGTATAAAACTATTTTTAGTGCGTACAGTTTTGAACTTTGGTGTCCTGTAGCGCCTACCCGAGGGTAGGAGATTGAAGTGGTGCGCGAGCACGTGACTGTTGTCTTGAAGTATGCGACGGGCCTTTCTCGCCATTCACCTTTCATACATCGCTGTCATACTTGTTGCACTCCCACAACCTTCCCACACACTCTCACCACTCTGTTTAACACATTCCTACTGCCCAAAGACAAACTTCCATACCAACATAAAAAGCAGAAAGTGAGAATAGAAGAGATGAACGAATCATAAAAGGTTTAGAGGATACGGTTTTGAACATGCAAGCGTCGGAGTTTGCTGGAGGCAATGCAAGGGTTATCCGTGCAATGCGCCATTGACTAAAGGGACGCAATCCACGAAACTTCAATGATCAAAGTATACTTTTTCCAGTTTGGTTGTGTCCCTTCCGTGATGTGGCGAGAGAGAGAGAGAGAGAGAGAGAGAGAGAGAGAGAGAGAGAGAGAGAGAGAGAGAGAGAGAGAGAGAGAGAGAGAGACTTATGCTGAGGATGTAGAAGAAAACAAACAGTTGAAAAAGGAGAATAAGGGGACATAGGAGGAGCATGAATTAGATAAAGTAGGAGGAGGAGAACAGGAAGGAGTAGAAGAAGAAAAAGAAGGAGGAGGAGGAGGAAGAGAAGAAAAAGAAAAAGAAGTTGCTGTATCTTTTTATTTTTATTGTATTCTTTTTTTTTCTGATGCAGTCCTTTGGTCGGTCAATCAGTCGGTCGGTACTACACACACTTGTTCTGTTCAAATTAGTTGTTTTGGCTTTTGCATTATCTCAAATATGACTTGACCGAGGCTGATCTTTTTTTTTTCTTTTTTTTTTTTTAACTATGCACATACTTTACCTTTTGCACAGACCTGCGGCATTCATATTAGTATGATGCTGTCATGTTTGCGCTGATTCAAAAGTCTTGCTGAGATTCATTTTTTTATAAACAAGTGTGTGACGTATCTTTTTAAATAAAAATTTAAATAAATAAATAAAATTAAAATGGCAATCCATTCAAATGTATTTCCAGGAACTTACATACACATAAAGTGTTAATTTTCTTCGCTGTTGTGGGACTAATGACGTTTTGGTACCATCGTGCCGTAGTAATCCAAATTAATAGTTACTCACTTCCTGTTTGTTTGGGTTTTTTTTAAAGGTAAAGGTAGTCCCATAGCCTGTGGCCGTAGGGGAGCGTGATGTTGGAGATCACACTTATCTTGGGCCAGCGTAATGAGGGTGATGCCCATCTCTCTCCCTTGCTGCTATACCTTACCCACCCTTAAGAGAGTAGGTACTCAGTCGCAGTTGAGTCAACTGGGGGCGTTGTTATTTGTCGCTTATGGAGTGATTTTCGGAAAGCGATCTTGTATGCAGTTGTTGATGTTTGCTGAATAAAGTTGTAAAACTTTATACGACTCCTGCCTTGTTGTTGAGTGAACAGGCTGCGCGGATAAACGAATTCGAGTTACACATAGGCCTATCAAGATTAAAGCATCGGTGCTGAATCCACTATTGATAAATAACGTGTAGAAAACATGTTTTGGAAAATAATTTACTCAATTATTTATTTGCGTTTGTGGAAGCGTCTGGATTATTATATTGAGAAAAGAGTTGTGAGGTGTGAAAGTAAAGGGAGATAAAGAATGTTAAGAAAGTGAAGAATAAGAGAAAGCCAAAGAAAGTTTAGACACTTTTGCATAGGCCTATTAGGAGCGGGGACTGAAGTTACGGGTTTAGTAGGTATAGTTACTCTTTGCTTATAGGGTCCAGCGGACTATGATAAGCCGAATCAGGACTTCACACAAAACGGCATATCTGACACAAAATCAAAAATGCATTGATAGCGATTCAGCGTCTATTAATGGTATTTCTGAACGCTTCCGCAACGGTAGTACCAAAGCGTCACTAGTATCACAACGCACGTAACCTTGACCTTGCACTGCTTGGAAATAGTCTGATGAAAGCAAGGTTCGTACTAATTTAGATACACAAATTCCAAACCGAGGGAGTAACAATTGTTGCTTCCAGAGTCCATTCATTTGTTATGTATGATTACCAATTAATTTGACCATTGCAAGAAAGGTGAATATCAGTGCGAGCATAAAAACATGTGCTTAACATTACAAAAATGAACTGATTGCGATTAGGCGTCTATCAATGGTATTTCTGAACACTTCCGCAATGATAGCTTTAAGCTTAAAAAAAAAAAAAAACGCCATGGAATGATTGGCAACAATTTCAACTATCTATCTGCTAAAAATTATCCAAGTCGGAGCAGCCAATTTTTAGACACAGCGCAGAGAGTTTACATTTGAGAAACACTCAAACAGATGTGGATGTCATTCCAAAGTACATTTATAAGCGTGCGAACTGGGACTTATTTCAAAGTTTGTTAATGTCTTATGATACAGAATTTGTGCATGATGATGATATAAATAATATTTATTCACATTTTATTAAACAAATTCATTTAGCTGCTAGTAATTCTATTCCTCAAAAACGATCAGCTAAGATAAAAAAAAAAAAAACGCAATTGAAATATATGGTGGAATGAAGTTTGTGAAGCAGCAGTAAAACAGAAAAAATATGCTTATAAAAATTGGTTAAAATCAAGGTCAGATCAAAATTTTAATGATATGAAAAAAGCGAAAATAACATGTAACAAAATAATAGCTGCTGAAAAAAGGCAGTTTTGGTCAACTTTTTGTTTCAACGAAATATCTAGTTCACAAGATTCTTTAAAGACTTGGAAAAAGGTTGCTGAAATGAGAAATGGATTTAAGTTACCGCAATGTCCTATTAAATTAGTTAATAATAATTTTCCTTCTCCCAAGGAGAAAGCAGAAGAATTTGTAAACGTTTTTTTCAAATGAAAGTAATTCTACAAGTCTGTGTGATAATATTTTAAATAATAGAAAAATTCAAGAATGCACGAAACAATATGAAGATTCTAATCCAGACAATTCTTTTTTTATTAATTCAAATATATCTCTAGCAGAACTTAAAGATGCTTTATTTTCCCTAGGTTCAAAAAAGTCTGCTGTAGGACTTGACGGCATGTCATATACGTTATTAAATCATCTTCCTGATCAGTGGATTCGTATTCTGCTTATTATTATTCAAACATGTTGGAAAAGAGGAGTTTTGCCTGATATATGGAAGTCTTCTCTAGTTATACCCATTTTAAAGGCTGGTAAGCCTAGAGATAAAACATCAAGTTACAGACCTATATCCTTAACATCTCATGTAAGTAAATTAATGGAGAAGGTTATATTAGAAAGATTGACATATTTTTGTTGTAAACACAATGTCATCCCAAATAACCAAGCAGGATTTCAAAAAGGCAGATCGACAGTAGATCATTTAGTTAAATTAAGCACTCACATTAAGAGACAATTTGCAAAAAGGAAAAGTATTTTGGCTACTTTTTTTGACATTAAAAAAGCGTACGACAGAGTCTGGCACGCTCGGCTATTGTATAAATTGAAACAGATAGGATTGTCTGGATATATTTATAATTACATTAGAACCTTTCTTAAAGGACGTAAAATGAGTGTGAAAGTTGGAAATTCATATTCTACTCATCGCACTATAGATATGGGAATTCCACAAGGTTCAATAATTTCACCTCTTCTCTTTAATATATTTATTTATGATTTACCAAGAGTTGTAAGCAAACGAATTTCTATGGTTCAATACGCTGATGATATTGCCATTTGGATGAATGTATCTTTAAGACGAAAAACGTCTCTATATGAAATTAAACATGTTGCGAAATTATATCAACTAGAAATAAATAACATTACTTCCTTTATGAATCAAAATGGATTGGAACTGTCTAAAGAAAAAACTAGTATGATTTTATTTAATAATGGTCATGATCCCAGACAAATGCCTAAAGTGTACATCGAAAATGAGGAATTAAAATATGTCAAAGAAGTTAAATTTCTAGGTGTATATTTTACACCTAAATTACATTGGAAAAAACATATTGAATATGTAATTCAAAAAGCTGTAAAAAGTTATAATTTATTAAAAATTATTAGCAAGCAGCCTTGGGGACAGGACCCTAAAACTTTAGTACATTTAGCATGTGCACTCGTTAGATCTAAATTAACATATGGCCAAGAGGCTTATTTCTCTGCCCCTACATGCTATATTAAAAAGTTACAGAGTTTAGATAGTAAGGCTATAAAATTGGCTCTTGGAATTCCTATACACACTAACACAATACGTGCTTATGAAACAGCGGGAGTTATGCCTTTAGACGTTTGGAGAAAATTATCGTGTGCAAAATATGTTATAAGAGCAACTGCAGTAGATAACAGTACGAATGAGGAACTATATTTCAAATCAGATATATTTTATCCTAAACATTCACAAAAATTAAATGTTTTGAAACAATAGCAACTTACACAAATGACATAGTTCCAAAACATTTTGAAAATAAAAATTTTGTATGTAACAAGAAGGTAGTGTCTCCAATACCTGTATGGGAGCTTGAAAAAGCTAACTATGACATTAATTTTACAAATGAAATGAAGAATAATAACTCAGATTTAATGATAATTGATGTTCGTTATCATTTATATGATAATTATTCGACACAACTTCAGATATACACTGACGGATCGGTCCTTCAAAATGGTAGTGCTGGAGCAGGTTTTGTTATTCCTGAATTTAAAATTACAGAATCATTTTATTTAGGAAAAGGATATTCAATTTTCACTGCAGAATTGATAGCAATACTTATGGCTTTAAATAGAATAATAAATATACCATTAACGTTCTATAGTATAGTTATATGTGTAGACTCAAAATCAGTTTTAGAGGCATTAAATTCTAATAACAGCACAGACAGAAAAGAAATAGTTTTTGAAATTAAGTACTTGATTCATAGTATTATAACTAATGGTACACATGTTAACTTTTGTTGGGTTCCTTCTCATTGTGGTTTTCTCTTTAATGACTGGGCTGATCGAGCTGCAAAACATGGTGCTGAAAACAATAATGTAGTAAAGTTAAATATATCATTGTCAGTTAAAGAGATGCAAGCTATAACTGAAAAGGAAGTTAAAAAGAAATGTCATTTTAATCTCTTATTTGAGCAACATAATGGAATCCCCAGGTCTATAGTGACGATGGCTTATAGAATATATCTAAATTCTATAAGAACTAAATATTGTAAAAATATCAAATGTGTATGTAATGAAATGTTTTCTTTGAAACATGTTTTATTTCAATGTAATCAATTGCGTGATAGTCTACCTAACAATATGTCAGCTTTGGACAATATTAGTTTTGAAGTTTGCATTAGTCTAGCGAAAACGTTTATTGGTTCTCCAATTGGTCAGTACCTATGATAACTTGATGTTGAACTACAATTCATAACCTTTTTTTTTTTTTTTTTTTTTTTTTGTCTTATCATTTTGGTGAAAAAGACATTAAAATCAAACAAACAAACAAGCAGAGAGTTTTCTCGAAAATGGTGAAGCCCAATGACTTTAAACTTTGAGGAAGTACAAATAGGAATAATCCAACATGCTTAGCAGTAGTTACAGTATCCACGCATTAAACATAAGAATTTCGGTTCAGTTATTCTTGCGATAAGGCCAAAAGTGTGTTTTAAACACAAAACAAGACGACGAACCGACCGACTGACTGGCTGTTCGACAGCCGGACTACTTTTGGAAGGATCGTCCATGGTTTGAAGTACTCGAATACCAAACCTCAACTCAAAAGATCGCCTTATGAGCCGTGTTTGAGATATTGAGTAAAACGTGTTTAGCAACAAAATGACTCCAATGACATTGACCTTTGAGATAGATCAAATATGATGGCATGGGATGCCGGTGTCACATCCTTCAAGTTCCGGGTTTCCTAGTTTATCCGAGCGCATTTGCGTATGCGCTAGGTCATGTCGGGCCGGCTTTTTCACGAAGTTCTTAGGCGTCATAACCCTAACCCTAACCCAAACCCTAACCCTAACCCTAACCCTAAACTCTTAACTCTAACCCAAACCCTAACCCTAACCCTTACGAAGACTATGATAGCACTGTGCGCATGCGTCGAATTTTGTAACGCGTCGACCAATCAGAATGCTCCCATTCGCTCCCAGCCCAGCTAAGATACTAGGAACTGTGAGGATGTCACACCGGCCACTAACCTAAGTAGTGTTCCTATACAGTTTGATCCAAGTCCGTATTCAGTGGTTCATGAGATATGGCTTCTTACGGACCGACGCGACGGACAGACCGATTGACTGACGGACCGAAACACCGACATTTAGCTCTTTCTGATGCCCGACTGTTTCGAGATATTTCTAGATTAGTCTGGAAACCATCAGGGTTGCTGATGACAGAGAAAAATGGAGTACACTGGTTAAACGATCATCTGTGGTGCCTCATACAACCTCCGAGTTACGGATAGGATAGGATAGGATAGGAAGTCTGGAAATACAAAAAATGACTAAACAGTTTGATTATAGGTTTAGTTTTAATCTAGCTTGTTTAGAGGGGCCAATTGCTTTTTGTTTGTTTGTAAAATGATTTTGCTTCTTTAGGTTAAACCAAAGAATATGTAGTATACCCATATTCTTTGGTTAAAGTTGAACGCTAATGTCAAAACGGATGCTCCAAGGTACAAAAAAAAACAGCCCCTTGACCCGGGAAGGTCAAGTTCACAACGTGCAACTCTGACCTTACCGGGCGAGGCTCTGATTCGCTGCCTACAATATCAGCGCGTACCTGTGTACATTACCTGGGGTATAAAACCGACTCTACCAAGCGGAACGAAGCACAGTATAGCACAGTACGTGACTCTGCAAAGCATGAGATCTATTTTTTAGCGCGAACTCAAGTTGCACACTTGTGGTATAATTATGAGTTCAACAAAACTAAAGATATTCACCATGCATATATACAGGTATATGAAACAAAATATAATGTGGTACTGCAAGCTTGAAAAGTCATTTACACTTACTTCTTTGTCACACCTTGAAGAATTGTATGCTAAAAATGCAAGGAGCTGAGAGTCGAATCGTAGGCCTAGCAGTAGGACAAGAAGGCCTACCAGACTGTGAAGCGGCTGACAAGTGTCAAACAGCCCAAAGTCTACACGATCCAAAGCAAGTCTGGCATATGCCTTACAGAAGTACAAGAAGTCTTGGACAGATGGACAGAGTACTGCTCTGACCTTTACAACCATACACCAAATGGAGACCCCTCAGTTCTAGCATGTCCCGAGAACAGAGAAGAAGAAAAAATCCTCCCAATTCTCCGGGAAGAAGTTGAGGCAGCAGTGCAATCGCTAAAGAAAGGGAAGTCAGCGGGAGTGGACAACATACCCGCGGAACTGCTACAAGCAGGAGGAGAAGCGATGATTGATGCCCTCACCATTATCTGTAACAAGATCTGGCAGAGTGGGGAGTGGCCTATACCATGGACCCAGTCGCTTGTCATCACTCTTCCCAAAAAAGGTAACCTTCAGGAGTGTGAAAATTACCGCACCATCAGCCTCATCATCCATCCCAGCAAGGTCCTCCTGAAAATAATACTCAACAGGTTGAAACACCAAGCTGAACAAATCATAGCTGAAGAACAAGCAGGATTCAGGGCAGGGCGAAGTACCACTGAACAGATTTTCAACCTCAGAATAATCTGTGAGAAATACCTACAGCACCAACAACATCTATATCATGTGTTCATAGACTTCAAGAAGGCGTTTGACCGAGTCTGGCATGCAGCTCTATGGGCAACAATGAAAGTGTACAACATCAGCCCTAAAATTATTGAAGTCATCAAAAGCCTGTATGACAAGGCTACCAGTGCAGTCCTCCACAACAGCGCCATCGGGAACTGGTTCAGAACAACAATCGGTGTGCGTCAAGGATGCCTACTCTCTCCAACACTCTTCAACATCTTCCTAGAGCGCATCATGTCAGATGCTCTTGCAGATCATGAAGGCACAGTCAGCATAGGGGGTAGAGCAATCTCCAATCTTCGTTTTGCGGATGACATTGATGGATTGGCTGGAGAGGAACAAGAACTTGAACAGCTGGTACAGAGGCTTGACACCACCTCCAGAGCTTATGGAATGGAAATAAGTGCAGAGAAGACCAAAATGATGACCAACAACACCAATGGCATCAACGCGGACATCAAAGTCCAAGGCCAATCCATCAACACAGTGCATAGCTTCAAATATTTAGGAGCCATTGTATCAGACAATGGGTCCCGACAGGAAGTCCTCTCCAGGATCGCACAAACAACTGCTGCCCTGACAAGGTTGAAGCCCATTTGGAAAGACAGGACCATCAATCTACATTCCAAAGTAAGACTGCTGCGCTCCCTTGTCATCTCCATCTTCCTATATGCTTGCGAAGCATGGACCCTCACAGCAGATCTCCAACGAAGAATACAAAGCATGGAGATGAGGTGCTACAGAAGACTTCTGGGCATTTCCTATACCCAACACATCACCAACGACGAAGTCCGACAGACCATCACACAAGCCATTGGACAACACGATGACCTGCTCACAGTGGTGAAGAAACGGAAACTCCGATGGTATGGCCACGTCACCAGATCATCAGGCCTTGCAAAGACTATTCTGCAAGGCACAGAGCAAGGAGGTAGAAGAAGAGGGAGACCGAAAAAGAGGTGGGAGGACAACATTCGAGAATGGACTGGTTTGACACTGAGCGAAGCCATCAGGGCTGCTGAGGACAGAGAAAGATGGAGTATGCTGGTTAAACGATCATCGGTGGTGCCCCTACGACCTCCGGGTTACGGGACTGGATAGGATAGGATAGATCCATAAATACAGTCCTATATCGGTGAAGAAATTGATATAGGCCTATTTTAGTACATGCCGGACTAACTTTCACCAATCACCTATCGTGGGCCTATATCTGATGTCACCCACATCTTCCATCTTTTTGGAATAAAGAATTGTTGACTTGACTTGACTTGACTTGACTTGACTATATCGTTTCGATCCAAGGGATCCTTCTCGGTCTCTCCGCTCGTCTGCAGATGAAAGGATGTTCCGTGTACCAGAATACCACCACGAGGGGCCGGGTAGCTCAGTTGGTAAGAGCGTCTTGCTAGTAACCGAAAGGTCGCTGGTTCGAATCCCGGATTGGTCAACGTGTGATCATATTATTTTCCCCTTTACCAACAACTGGCCCGCTGGTGTCAATATAAATCGGTCCAGTAGTCACCTATATGCGAAAGTGTCGTGTGACTATAAACTACAAACAAACAAACAGAATACCACAGGGTGAGACACGTCACAGTTCCTAGTATCTTAGTTGGACTGGGAGCGACTGGGAGCATTCTGATTGGTCGACGCATTACAAAATTCGACGCATGCGTACAGTGCTATCGTAGACTTACTAAGGATTAGAGTTAGGGTTAGGGTTAGGGTTTGGGTTAGGGGTTAGTATTAGGGTTACGACGCCTAAGAAATCGTGAAAAAGCCGGCCCGACTTGACCTGGCGCACGCGCAAAGGCGCCCGGCTAAAGTAAGACACCCGGAACTTTGAGGACGTGACAACGGTGGTCGAGCCTTCAGTTCCTTCTCCGTTCAGACCTAAAACTCGCTACCTCGGTCCGTCCGCCACAGTCCTTCACTAGCGTCTTTTAAAATGAACTTGAAGACGCATCTTTTTAGAGAGGCATTTCTTAGGCGCCATAAGTGCGTGGTGTTTGTTATTTTTGGTGTTGGGATGTTTATGTGGTTGCGTGTTATTGACCAATGTACGCATGTTGTGTTTACATTTGTTTGTGTAAAGCGCTTTGTGATTTTGGAAAGCGCTGTATAAATTGCCTGTTATTATTATTGTTATTATTATTATTATTATTATTTATTATTATTATTATTATTATTATTATTATTATTATTATTATTATTATTATTATTATTATTATATTCGTTCTTACGCGGATTGAGAATACATTGTTCATCCTATCCTATCCTATCCTGTCCCATAACCCGAAGGTCGTAGGGGCACCACAGATGATCGCTTAACCAGCATACTCCATCTTTCTCTGTCCTCAGCAGCCCTCATGGCTTCGCTCAGTGTCAAACCAGTCCATTCTCGAATGTTGTCCTCCCACCTCTTTTTCGGTCTCCCCCTTCTTCTACCTCCTTTGCAAGGCCTGATGATCTGGTGACGTGGCCATACCATCGGAGTTTCCGTTTCTTCACCACTGTGAGCAGGTCATCGTGTTGTCCAATGGCTTGTGTGATGGTCTGTCGGACTTCAACGTTGGTGATGTGTTGGGTATAGGAAATGCACAGAAGTCTTCTGTAGCACCTCATCTCCATGCTTTGTTCATGCAGCGGTCGATTCGTTTCGCCAAATTCGCAGTCTGATCTCACCCTTCCTGTTTAATAATACAAATGGCTGTGTGTTATTTACTGCTGCGCGATCGAGGACCCACTTAATTTTTGTTATCGCGGATCCATTTTACTTGGTTAATTCCCCTGTGTTGTGACCTAAGGTGGCGGTGCGCTGCTGCTCCTGACATGGGCACGCTGATGAAGTTCTGAAATTGAGTGTCTTGGCAGGTAGTTTATAAGTGTTTCCGACACAGTGTGCGACAGCCTCCTTATCAAGCTAGTCTGTGCTGCCGAGGAACTAAACGAGATACTCCTGTCTGGTTTTTTAGCACGCAACGTGACGGAAATGTAATACTTGATTTTGGTATTGCTATAGGCGTACAGCATGGGGTTGATAACGGAGTTCACATGAGTCAGCACGATTAGGCTCTTCAGCACGTAGTCCTGCTGCTCGCTCCCTAACCGCTGCCACGCAGGCTCTGAAAAATATCGCACGCAGTCCAGAATGCGTATGGGAAACCAACAGATGACGAAAATGACAAGGACCCAGAACAGCCATTTTGTACCACGCACATCTGCCAGTTTTATAGATATAGGCCAGCTTCTCTGCTTCTTGAGCGACTCTCGAGACGACTCAGAACTCGGCAGTATTTCTTGGAGACTCATTTTCCGACGTTTCTCCACTATGACGGTGTAAATATAAAAGTAGATAGCGAACATGAAGATAAAAGACGGAACGGCAAACCCCAAAAATTCCAGACCTACCAAATATGTTTTACAAATAACGAGGCTGAAGATGCACTTCTCCAAGTACTCTGTGACGCCGCAATGCCAGCCCATCATCGGCAGCATACCTAGCAAAGTGCCCAAGATCCACGTCGCTAGCACCTTTAGTGACGCTTTTCGCACGTCCATAATGCGGTCATAGAAGAATGGATCGGCGATGGCCAGATAGCGTTCCAAGGCCACGTCCACTAGTCCCAACGTGCTGATATTAGTTATGATTATTTCCATGCTATTGAGCAGCACGCAGGCGAACAAGTCCCTAGCTAGGCCAAATTCAGGAAGAACGGCCGCAGGGATGATGACAAACCCCGCCAAGAAGTCAGCTGCTGCGAGGGAGGCGATGAAACAGTTGCTAACCGTGTGAAGCTGCCGTTGGCGAACGATGACAAACAGCACCAGCCCGTTCCCGAGTATAGTCAGCACTCCCAGCGAGCATTCCGCCACGAGGTACGCTATATTGAGGTTTGACAGGCAAACAGACATGTTCACGTTGTCAGTGACCACTTTCAGTGGATTACGTGTCTGGCAAGGAATAGAGGTTTAAATGAGAACAAACAATCCTGCCGTTTTACGAATCTAGTGCTGAGCGATTCCGCAATTTCCTCTCCTCCACCTCTCCATCTCAGTGCAGCAAGTTTCTTGAAAGTAGTAAAGTCCATGCCCCCAAAAAAGAAAAGTTGTAGACATTTTAAAAAATGACGCAATGTTAAAGTTCTCGACTTTGTATGACGCAACGCAGAGAAGGTAAGTCGAACTTCTAAAGAGCGAATCCGACTAATACGCAACGATCAGATTTTTAAAGCACACTGCGTAGCAGAGACTGCCGAGGTTTACGTCGCCTCTCCATCAAGTTTGCAGTTTTTCTTGATTACGTAATTGCTTTGGTTTAAACAAATATTTTTATTCAAGGAAAACACCTAATTACAAACAAACAATGATTTACAGGATAGGGGCAACAAGCGAGCTTATATAAGCCCACCCTGTATAACAACATTTCTACATAATAATTTAGTGATCGCTTTGCCGCCCCTAACTGAATAAGAAGGTGAGGTCCAACTACGTTACGTCACACGGCGTAATAGGTAGGCTATACGACCAACGGCAGAGATGGTGGAGAGGCGACATAGAAATAATATAATAATAACGGATTTTTATATAGCGGATACTCCAGCCTATGACCAGACTCACCACGCTTTACATAGTCATTACATATAAGTACATGCACTCGATAAAAACATCGCTTTCGCTACAATACACCAAAAGACAGAAAGTAAGGGTACAAATTATTTACACTTATGTACACAAATTACAATTTACAACTATGTACACAAATGACAGAAAAGACAAATAGAATAGCAAAAACATATTCACAGCTATTTATATGCCCGGTTAGGCCCAGGAGGAAAAACAGTATAAATATGTACAGCCGTGTATACACTTACGGATCAGACAGAGACAAAGAGGAGAGAATGGCAGCGGGATACAGATCATTCTGAATAGTGAAGTTTGAAGAGGTGGGTTTTGAGGGCCTTTTTGAATGCTTGTGTTGATTGTATGTTGCGGATATGGGAGGGAAGGGAGTTCCACTGCTTAGGTGCGGAGTAAGCGAATGCACGTTGGCCGTATGTCTTAGTGCGGGTGACGGGAACCTTGAGTGTGCGAGTGTCAGCAGAAGATCTTAAAGTGCATGAAGGGGAGTAGACAGACAGTAGATCAGCAAGGTAGTATGACAGAGTCCAAATTATGGTTTTAATACAATGTTAGAAGTGTACCACAGTTGTTGGAATTGATGTAACGTTTTAACAAATTTTAGAAGCGTATTACAGTTGCTGGAAATGCTTAGCTTTGATCTAAAGAAGTATGTGTTAGTGTTGATAATAAGAGGTTATACAAACGAAAACGTCATTAGCACCGAAATTATCCAAACCTTAAGGAAGCGGAAGATAAATGAATTGTTGAGATAGATGGTTAAAAGGGGTAGTGGAAACGTCAGAAATTGTTTTGGGTTTTTTGAAATTAAAACAAGAAACAGGAAATAAGAAGTAAAACAAGAAATATGTTGTTGATTATGGGAGTGGGTTATAAAGGAAATTTATGAAGCGTGAATATAAATAAAGACATTGATAGGTTTGGTTATTCAGCAATATGGAGTTATTGTATAATATAGTTGTAAATATTAAGAGATGTAGAAGTGATTACAAGTATAGATGCAATAGTAGTAATTTAGAAATAATGGTTTAGAGGTAAGGTGAATGTTTATAAGTGATAAGGTAGGTAGTGAGGAGATGTCTTGGTCTGGGAAAGTAATTTTTTATTAAAGTTAGAGGAAAGACGTGGAGTGTGGTTAACGTAATTCTGTTTCACCTTTAACATCGCGTAGCGGTTAGGTGGCGAGTGAAACTCCACAGAATGGTTTAAGGATGATAAGAGATAGTGAGACGGTTTGGGAAAGTGTCTGGAAATTAATATTAATAAGAGAAAGAACGCATGTCCATATAGGTGTTGTTATAAATATTCATAATTGCACAGTTGACCAATCGTTATTAAGTTGGGAGGCGAAGTGTTGAGGCTGAATACTCATTTTGATATATAAGATGATGCACGAGTGAAAGGAGCAAGCCACCGCTCTCTGTCTCAGCTCTCAGTTTCTTTGTTCTCTGCCTTCACATTAAGTGATGGAATTATACTAGAAAGGTAGGATGAAGATTTTGTATTTTAATGTTTTGATGTGTGTTGTGCAATAAATAAATAGTTAGAAAAACAAAATGAGAGTTGTGGTTTAACAAATTAAATCTCTCGAAAAACTTTCTCTCAAGTTGTCTGTGTAAAACATTGTCTCCATAGAATGCTATAGTTGATCCCCGGACGTGAAGGCGATGAGCTGACCGCGTCATAGTAGGAGGGACAAGAATCTGTGAAGAAGTTGTGACAGAGAACAGAGAGTTTGTACTCTATGCGTGCTTGCACAGGAAGCCAGTGAAGGGAATGTAATAGAGGTGTGATGTGATCGCGTTTCTTAGCTCGGAATACTAGTCTCAGCCGTCTCTTCTGCGCAGTGTGGCCTTGAACTATATCCAAAGAATATTCAGTTAATACAAAGAAGGATCATTCCGAAAGACTGCTATATAAATAATGATGACATTCCGCGTGATAAAAATCTCAGAGGAGGAAATCCGATGCATTGCGACAAGTAAACAAACTTCGAGTGTCGAATGCTACTAACCGTTCTCTTTTTAAATTAAAGGACCCAGAATGTGCAGTAAATACGCACAGATGCTTGTGAAGCAATAAGTAAATGGTCCTTGAAGGTAATTAAATAATGTACAAGAATATAAGTAAAAAAAAAAAAAAAAAAAAGATTTGTATATAGATCAGATGTAATAGATGTGTTTCAGAATGACGAAGCATGAGACCAAACTTGGTGATGCGAAGAAGCAATGCAGTAGATATAGGCATATTTTATGGCTGATTTCAAAAACAGTATAAGATCTAGATAGATTGAGGAAGATACCTAGGCCTATATAGTTTGATGGAAAACGGCCGGTTCAACTATAAATAAGCATAGTTTTCATCATTTGTGATAGGTCTACTCAACTTGTTTCATCCTTCGGGAATCTGAAGAATGAAAGTCCAGGGCACAAAAAAAATAAAAGGTAACTGTAGATTATAGTCACACGACACCGAAGCGTATAGGCGACTACTGGTCACATTATTCTGACACCAGCGAACCAGTTGATGGTAAGGGGAAAATAATATGGTCACACATTGGGGCCAATCCGGGATTCGAACCAGGGACCTTTCGGTTACTAGTAGGCTAAGACGCCCTACCAACTGAGCTCCAGGTATTTATAGTCCTTGCTTGTAACGACCATTTATGCAGTTAATAGCATGTTCTGCAGTAATCACTCCCACAGTCATGTCTTTTCGTAGAATTTCCGCTAAGTATAGTGTCTCGTTTCATGCCGTAGGCCATTTTCTATCACGATGACCGCTTGGTGGCGCTGGCAAGTTTCAGTTATGCTCCTTCTTTGTGAAACTAAACTTTCTTTGGTACATCTTACCAATACTGCAATAGAACCCAGAGAAGTGAGGGCGGATGGTAATACCATTTGAACCGGACATATTAACCATCTGGATTCTGGACCTAGAAAAACTGAAATAAAAAATATTTTCTTTGTTCAAATGACATCAGATCAACTTCAGAAGTAACATACAATTTTTTAAATGGAAAAATTCTTCAAGTTATGGCAATGTATTATATATATGGATTCCAGAGCTTTTTTTTTTTTTTTTTTTTTTTTTTTTTTACGGGAATAATAATTAGAACATACATAATGTCACTCTCAAGTTGTGTGGTAATGACGCGAGGAACTGTGAATTAGAACTATAACATTATAAAGTTGCAAATTTTCGTCTCTCTGATACTCTGTGTTGGTTCTGAAGCAACCGATTAGAATCTGCGGTGGAGATTGCGGATCACGTGGTGCACTTCGGCTAGCACTAGTAGCAGAAACCTTTCCAGTCTGCGCTGAAAACATGTTTGAGAGCTGAAACCTTTTGCACTTCCCGGCTGAAGGTAAATGTACAAGAAAAGAAGTCTTGATTTCAGACAAGTTATATGCATTTTTATTCCAATCAGTGTGTTTTCGTTTTGCAATAGATCTACTCTGGAAGTTACAGCGTTGAGTTCCCCAAGATGGCGCGAGTTTCGATTTTACGTGACAATCTTTGACTAGCCTAACAGGATATGTGTAGGCTACAAGAAAAGCAACAAAACCGAAATATGAAAAAGCTTTTACGCATTAACGGTGTGCACGTGTCTAATGGGCGTTGTTTTTTGTTTATTTTTTAATTTTATGTACTACAAATCTGCAAATTTGCACAAAATTTTGAAAATGAGTTTCGAGTTGGCTTCGTTATGACCTAGTACTGTGCGATCAGATCCATTTGCGAACAATCCCCTCAAATGATTCATGATTGAAGTATTGACGTTTCATAATGTCAAATTTTTTGTGTCCCATGTACTTTGTCGGCATTTACGTGTTTTGTGTTTGTGCGTGTTTTTAAAGAGTGATAGGACATAAGGATGATTTAAGCTGTTTGCCAGAGGCAGAGTTACAAAGTAAGCTCTGGTTTTACTCACTTCACTAATTTCGTAAGGGCCAAGGTAAAGTGGGAGCTGTCACAATTAAATATGATTCACAGGATATTTTAATTGAAATATAGTTCTTCTCTTCCGTTACTTTAACTAAGTAGCCCATATCAGTCTTGTTGGCAGAGACTTGCTGAGCTCAAAGAAGGCTACTGATCCAGGTAGGTCTTAGGCATAGGTAATTAGAGCTTGGCAAACTGAATGCCATATTTGGCATAAACTGATTGTAAGCGCACTAGTTCTTTTATGTTCATATGATACAGAATTTGTTTTTGTAACAGGTTCATAAAGCAAGACCACAATGTCTACGCAAGGAACACTTGGCCAAGGTTCCATGCCCCCTTTCCGTGTGCCGAGCACAGGCAACTTGCAGTACAAGTCTATGCCACAGAGCATGTGGTCAGGAACTAGTTTTGTTCCCATATATCACCGGATCCAAAACGCTTCTGGACCCAGTGGACGTCCAGTTCTCGGACCTCCCATAATGAACTCGGGCCCTCCCCCAGTTCCTTTTGACTACCCCCCTTCTATGAATGGCCCACCCCACTTCCCACAGTCTCATGTTATACAAACACACATTCCACCACCCCATGTACCAATGCCACAGATCCCATCAAGTTATTGCGCTCCTCCCTCTTACTGTAATGTGAAAGACCCTGTAAGAGGCAGTGTTTTTTCATCGTCTTTCCAAGCCAAGAATTCCTTGTTTGTGCCTGACTTTGCAGAACAGATAGAAGCCAGTGAACTGGCAGCAAAGTATGGTGGTGACTTGGCACTGGGACATGCTGCAGCAAAGGCAGCAAAGAATGGCATAACTTTGGAAGCACCCTCACCTGCTTCCCCCAACACCAAATCTGAAGGGTCAGTATTTGAAAAGAGTTTTGAACATTCCATGACACCTAGTGGAAAGACTTTTTGCAGCATTGCAAGTAGTATTAACAGAGGCAGACAGCAGCAGTTTCCTTTATCATTTCCCAAAGAGAGCATATTTTGCACAGTGAAGAAGGAAGGGACTTCTTGTTCTCCCAAATATGGACTGACAAGAGCGAAAGATGATCCACCCTATGAAGAGACTTGCCTATACCCATTCAGTCTTTCTCCACTCTCCACGCAAAATCCCATTGGTGCCACAGATGTGAAGCAGGTGGCTGCAATGGATGAGCCATATGTTGGCTTGAGGAACATATCTCCTTTGGCTCTGTGCAGTGGCTTGTACGAGGAACGGGTCAGGTACTATCTGTAGGACATAACTAGTTTTGTTTGTTTATACCTGGAAGATGAAATAGCAACAAAAATAACATAATAATTAAGGAGATAATGTGCAGCTAGACTAAATATGTTCTCTATACATTTAATTTGCTTAAAGCTTCATTGAAGTTAAACGTCCATTAATAACTAGGTTAATATTTCTAATGCATTTGATGACTTACTAGGTAAAGGTGGGGTGGGGTGGGGAGATATGGGGGTGGTGGACACTGAAGAATGTGTAGTGTGGACATAACTAATGTGTAGGAAGTGTTTTTAATGTTACCTATTGTATTATTTTTTTCCTATTTCTTTTCTTTGTTCTTTTAAGATAAGGATGTGGAAGGGCAGGAAGAAGGGGTTTTGCCTACCATTTTTATTTTTTTAAAGCTTACATACCAGTGGGCAGTTGTATGTTGATGCTTTATTACCTGATCATTAATAGCCCTGTTCCCAGCTCTCAAAATTCCTCTGCAACTGAAGTGTCACCTTTTGGAAGAGTGAAACGACCACTTGAAATAAGGACGCCGACTAAAAGTCTGGATCCTTCAGTAAAAGAATTTACTCCTGTCTCCAGACCTTCTTCAGCGTCGCTGAACAATGGCAGTGTAATTGAAGGTAAAGGTTTACCTGGCCAAATGAAGGTAGTTTGACAGATGAATGCCTTACACTGACTCGACTGAATGATAGCAATGCATGATCAATTTTCAGGGCGTTTGCCTTTATTCTTTGTGTGTGGTGCTTTTGTTACTAGTAAGGTGATTACATTACATTACATAATTGTTGCTTTAGGTCCAGCGGACTCTTCTGAGCCAAATCAGGACCGGACAACCCCCAATCCGCATAAAAGATCTGCTGAAACAACCCTAGTGGGAAAACTGAATGCCCTCCACCAGCCAGTCACTTTTTTAAAGACATCCCACGCAGGGGACGCTGAGGCTGCACTCTAATTTATCGAACCCCCGTTTACAAAAACAAAATAGAATACAAACATCATTATAAATTATCAATAAAACATACATATAAAATGCCTACATTGCTAAATAATAACATCATAGGAAGCCCTAGTGACCACCTGGCAGAAAGCGTCCAATATTCCCAAGCTGATCCAACAGACCTCATACACAAACAAGGAGTCTTGTCCCGGAAGAGTTTTCAAGAAAAAAGGTAGGTGACTGGTTTAGCGAAGAAGAAGATAGTATAGCAGATTGATAGAACAGAGCAGGACTGAGAAAGAGCAAATGAGAAAGACAGCGACAGTGGGAAATTAAAGCACTAAATTTCCAGAAAGTGGGGATACTATTTATACTGAAACCCCCGGCCCCCCAACAGGGGTAGGAAGGTGATTGATGTTCTTATGATGCAACATTGTGTATTTTGTATTGGTTTGAACTGGTACTGGTAGTCGGTAATCGCAAAAGTAAAAATTTGAAACGGAGCATTCTAAATTTTTATTGCCTCACATGAATAGCAATGTGGGTCTATACATACTTCTCCCTCCCCTCCCCCCCCCAAAAAAAAAGTCCTAAATAGTCCAAAAATGACATCTACAAAAAATGTATCTGTCTGCAGTCCGCTGGGTCTATGTCTGCTGTCCTGTCTGTGCAAAACTTGCAAGTAGGTTAATATCTCAGGACCTGTTTCAACTATCACAACCAAACTTGGTAGGATGGTGTATACTCATGACACCCCATAATGAATTAATGACTTCACATCAAGGTCACAGGATCAACAAATCTTAGTCAAAAAATGACAATTTTTCGCAAGATTTCACTTTTTTTCTAGGTTATTAATATTGAACTTATTATTTTTTTTATGTATGATAGATATCAATGGAACACACATACTAAACAAATTGGGTCAACCTCACTCCGAAGCTCACTGGATCTGTTATCCAAAGTCGTCGGTTAATATACTTTAAATGTTTCTTTCTTTGTTTTCTGGGCACGTATTGTCATGTTAAATATTGCGAGTTCCATAAAGAGCTTGTGAGTCATATGGGTTTGCTCTTATAGTTTAAAATAATAGAACAGTATCGATGGGCCATGTTTCAATGAAGATGCAAATTTATGGTTTTGACTAATAAAAAGTGTTGAGCATATGTGACATAAACATGCTCGGCATGTGTTTCTTTTTGCGCATATTTGCAAAAGTATTTTTTGACTCGCATCCATAACAATGTGAGCTTAGGTTCTCACTAAAAAAAATCAACAAAACAAATTTTAGCAAATATGTGCGAGATGAGTCCTAAATACTGTAGTTTTAAAAAAATGACAATGAAAAAGAATGTGCGTCCGTCCATCTGTCTGTTCATTGTCAGCCGTCTGTCTGTGCAAAAACTTTAAAGTTGCTAAGTACTCAGAACCTGCTTTAACTATCATAACCAAACTTGGTAAGATGGTGTATATCCACGAAACCTCATAAATGATCATTGAATGAAGGATTTCACTTCACTTCACTTCGAGATCAAGGTCAAAGGGTCATCAAATGTTAGTAAAGAAATGAAATTTTTTTTTACAAAATTTCACTTTTTTTCTGGGTTATTAATATTGAACTTATGATTCTTTGGTGCATGATAGATATCAGTGAGACACACATACTTTACAAATTTGGTCAACCTCACTCCAAGGTCAAAGTCACTGGAGCTTTCCAAAGTCAAAGATACAAGTTCCAAAGTTTTAAAGATACAATAATGTACCTAGAGAAGAACGGTTGTGTACTATGTGTGATTTAGATGAAATTGGTGTCGAGTTTCATTATTTATTTACATGTAACAATTCCTTGCTGATAGAAAACATTTTTGGAAAATACCTTTTTTAGAAAATACTTTTGGGCTTGTTCAAATGTTTTTAAATTTAACCAGCTGATGAATACTGAATCATAGAGTAGATAGCTAAATTCAAGCGCTTTGTTGGAGTTATGTCACTATTTATATATTGTGCATTCCCTTTTGTCTTCTTCTGTGAACCATGAGAATGCTGTACAATTTTCTTTCCAATGTATTGAACCAATGTTAACCTTATAACGGGTGTTTGACATTTCAGAGTTTTGTCTTGTGATGCCTATGGAGCAGTCTTTTTTGTGCCGTTAATTGTTTTTTAATGTCTGTAATTCCTCCTTCCCCCCCCCCCCCCCCACCCCCTTTTTTTTTTTCCCCTACTTTTGGCTAAAATGCCCCCTGGGCAATCAGCCTTGTTTCATGCTTGGAATTAACTAACTAGTGTAGGTACTTTGAAATGACCTTGACCATAAACTATGAGAGATATGAAATCCAAACTTGTTGTATTTTGAGATGGTAGATTTATGATCATTTATCTTATTTAGAAATGATAGATTGATCTTTCATATTTGTTCTGTTTTTGCGTTGATCTTGACGGTCAAGATAATTTTAGGCCTTGCAAAAACATACAAAAAATAGGTCATTGTACAGTGGAATGGCTGATTATTTAACCCATAGTATGCAACAGCATTGGGTTATTTGATCAGACATGCATGAGAGATCACATGAGGGTCAAGGGCATCCCAAGGTCGATGTCACTAAAGCTCAAGGTCATCTCAAGGTCATCGTGTGTTTTTTTGTGCATTATACAACTTTTGCTGTACGTTATTGAGTGTATTTGGAGTCAAAGGTCAAGGTAATCTCAAGGTCAAGAAAATAGACAGATCAAAGTCAGTATTAGTTTGCATTTTAATGCCACCGTTTCATATTGTTTTTTCTGGGCTCTCATTTTCATGTTAAATATTGCAAGTTCCATAAAAAGCATGTGAGTCAATAGAGTTTTGCTCTTCTAGTTTCTTGGTTTTTTTTTTACTCGCTTACATAGCAATGTAAATATGTACTAATCTCTGCCGCCTCTCCGACTTTCTCCTCCTCTCCCCCCCCCTCACTCCCCTCTCATCCCCCCTCCCCCCAAAAAAAAATCAAGAATTTTGCAAATTTTAGCGAGATGAGTCCAAAAAGTCCGAACATGACATTAACAATTTTGGGTGGGTTTTTTTGTCAGTCCATTTGGCTGTACCCCCTTCTGTCTGTGCAAAACTTGCACGTTGGTTAATATCTCAGAAACTGTTTCAACACCATATCCATGAGACCTCATAAATGATCCATGAATTAATAACTTCACTTCAAGGTCAAGGTCACAGGGTCAACAAATGTTGGTAAAAAAAATTACAATTTTTCACAAAAGCTCACTTTTTTTTATTCGCATGCTGTCTGCCATCTGTCTTGGCAATATTTGCAAGTGGATTAATATCTCAGAACCTTTTTCAACTATCCCAATTAAACTTGGTAAGATGGCGTTTACAGGTACAACAAATGTTAGTTAATTTCTTTTTTTTTTTTAAAGGCAATTTCTCACAAAATTTCACCTTTTTACTAGGTTATTAATATTGAACTTATGATTCTTTGATGCATAATAGTTATTAATTAAAATGCACATACTACACAAATTTGGTCAATCTCACTCCAAAGCTGAAGGGAGTTGTCCAAAGTCGGTTAGTATAGATACTTTGAAGTGATCTTGACCTATTTGAGAAATATAAAGTCCAAACATTGTATTTAGAGATGATAGATTGATCTTTTATATATGTTCAGTTTTTGCATTGATCTTGAAGGTCAAGGTCATTTTAGGCCTTGCAAAAACATACAAAAAATATTTCATCATACAGTGGAATGGCTGATTATTTAACCCGTACTGTGCAACAACATTGGGTTATATGATCAGACATGCATGAGAGGTCACATGAGGGTCAAGGCCACTGAAAGTCAAGGTGATCCCAAGCTCACTGTTTTGGGGGAATATACAACTTTTGCTGTATTTTATTTGATAGTACATGAGTGTATTTGGAGCTGGAGGTCATGGTCATCTCAAGGTCAAGAGCATAGAAATATCAAAGTCGGCATTACTTTTCATTTTAATGCCACCGTTTCTGTTTTTTTCTTTTCTGGGCACTTGTTTTCAGTTTAAATATTACAAGTTCCATAAGGAGCATGTGAGTCGTGTGGGTTTTGTCCTTCTACTTCTAGATTTTAAATATTGAACTTATTATTCTTTTGTGCCCTGTGGGTTCGGGCACTGAATAGAATAAACCCAACATTTCCCTGTGTTACGTTTGAGACGCCCACGATAGTACGTGTGAGACGCGCACGATATATCCAATCGTTTTGTTTTGCAAAGCATGCAATAACAGAGTGTATTTACCTTTGATTTGATTTTTTGTTGTTGTTAGAAGAAGCTTAGTATAATGTTGATAATTTTCGTTGGTCGATATTATTGGAGAATTTTCTAGGGTTGCTTGTTTACTATCGATCGAAGCGTGTGGATAGATCTAATGGTTGCTACGAGACGTTTCCAACCTAAATAAGGTTATACGTAGGTACGTAAGACAGTGCATGGTTCTCATGACGAATTTTATTTTGATTGGCTGTAATTGCGTCACGCTGGAATGTTCGAACGTTCTCTAGAGTATAGAGAGACTATATAAGTGCCGCATTAGTTGAGAGTTAAAATTGTTGAAAAAGGAGAAAGTGGAAAAAGCGATTGAGCGATTGTATGCTGAATAAAGTTGGAAAACTTATACGACGACTCCTGCCTTGTTGCTGAGTGAACAGGTTGCGTGGATAAACGAATCTGAGTTGCACTTGTCAGGATTCAAGCATTGGGACTGAATCAACTACTGATAAAAAAACAACAACAGTGTAACGCCCTGCGTTTCGTAAGAGGCGACTAACAGTAACAGGGGTGGTGTCAGCACTGCACCACTGGGTGAAAGTCTTCTATACAAAAGTCACCGGCCAGAACGGAGGAGCCTCACTTTACTACAGGTTCAACGAACACGTGCTCGGGGTCAATGCAAGCCACACTGTACTTATGGATTTCGGCTGTGGCCAACAGCCTGGATAGGATCGGCCCCTGCCAAGTCTTTCTTTGTATGAATAAAAGAACCACTTACTTCATACCGGATCGGTAGTCACCCGGGTCATCGAGGACCGCACCTTCCGTTGGCCACCATGACGGAGGTGATAAATGTGCTACTGATGGACAACTTAGCAAGATCCGCACGAGAGACAACATCGTCATAGGAACCTGTAATGTCAGGACCCTAACTGAGGAGGGAAAATTAGAAGAAGTGGCACACGAGCTGGACCAGTATCGATGGAACATTTTAGGTATCAGTGAACTGCGTTGGAAAGGCCTAGGTGAGACAACGACTGACAAAGCAGCAAGCTTTATTTTAGCAGGAGAGATGACAGGTACGAACACGGCTTTGGATTTTTGGTCCACAAAGACATTCTATCTACTGTTATGGGTTGCCACCCAGTCTCCAGTAGACTTATTACCATCCTTCTGAGAGCAGCCCCTTTCAACATCACCATGATGCAGGCCTATGCCCCAACATGAGACTACGACGACAGCGAATGGAGGATTTCTATGAACATCTGCAGGCTGTCCTTGACCATGTGCCGAAGAAGGACATAGTCATAGTGCAAGGCGACTGGAATGCCAAGGTTGGACAAGATGCGCATCACAACTGGGCAGACATATGTGGACCCCACTGCAATAACGAGACAAATGACTGGGGTCTGAGACTTTTCGAGTTTGCCAAATACCACAATCCGATACTGGCAAACACGCTTGGTCTCCACAAAAAATCCAATGGACGATGAACATGGCACAGTCCCAGCGGGGAACATTACAACCTGATTTATTACATTATGGCCAAGACATGCTTCAGGTCAAGCATCAACATTGGCAGGACACGCACTTTTCCAGGAGCAGACATCGGAAGTGATCATCGTGATGATGTCCTTCCAGCTCCACTTGACGAGAGTAAACACAGCAAAGTGCATCAGACTGAAGTTCGACCGGGACAAACTCCAAAACCCTGAGGTGGCAGAAATATTCTAAGCCACAATTTGAGGAAAGTTTGCACCTCTGCTCATTTTGGGAGCTGGTGGAGTAGATATCAACACTATGACCACCACCATCAACTCAGCTGAGACAGATGCCGCCACTGAGATCCTTGGCAAGCATCGCCCAAAGAAGAAACCGTGTATTACACCTGAACTTTTGGACCTGTGTGATAAACAAAGTGAGAAGAAAAAGAACACTTCACAGGGAGCTGATGCCTACCAAAAAATCAACAATGACATCCGAAAAGGCTTGCGGACCACAAAGGAGAACTGGATAGAAGATCAATGCCAGGAAATTGAGAACAGCCTGAACAAAAACAGCAGCAAGAAGGCCTACCAGACTCTGAAGTGGCTGACAAGTGTTAAACAGCCCAAGGTCTCCATGATCCAAAGCAAGTCTGTAATATGACTTGAAGAAGCTAACATACCAGCGGAATTGCTTCAATCAGGAGGAGAAGGGATTACTAACGCCCTCACCATTATTTGTTACAAGATTTGGCAGCGTGGGGAGTGACCTATACCAAGGACCCAGTCTCTTGTCATCACTCTTCCCAAAATGGGGAACTTTCAGGAGTGTGAAAATTACCGCACCATCAGCCTCATAAGCCATCCCAGCAAGGTCCTCATGAAAATAATACTCAACAGGTTGAAAACCCAAGCTGAACAAATCATAGCTGAAGAACAAGCAGGATTCAGGGCAGAGCAAAGTACCACTGAACAGATTTTCAACCTAAAAATAATCTGTGAGAAATACCTACAGCACCAACATCTATATCATGTGTTTGTAGACTTCAAGAAAGCATTTGACCGAGTCTGGCATGCAGCCCTGTGGGCAACCATCAGCCCTAAAATTATTGAAGTCAACAAATGCCTGTATAACAAGGCTACCAGTGCAGTCCTCCACAACATGGCCATCGAGAACTGGTTCAGAACGAAAATCTGTGTACGTCAAGGATGCCTACTCTCTCCAACTCTCCTCAACATCTGCCAAGAGCGCATCATGTAAGATTCCCTTGCAGATCACGAAGGCACAGTCAGCATAGGGGGTTGAGCAATCTCCTACCCCCGTTTTGCGGATGACATTGAGTTGGAGAGGAACAAGAACTTGGACAGCTGGTACAAAGGTTTGACACCACCTCCGGAGCCTATGGAATGGAAATAAGTGCAGAGAAGACCAAAGTGATGACCAACAACAGCAATGGCATCAAGGCCAATCCCTCAACACAGTGTATAGCTTTAAAAATTTAGGAGCCATTGTATCAGACAATGGGTCCCGACAGGACGTCCTCTCCAGGATCGCACAAACAACTGGTGCACTTACAAAGTTGAAGCCCATTAAAGACAGGACAATCAGTCTACATTCCAAGGTAAGGCTGCTGCGCTCCCTTGTAATCTCCATTTTCCTATACGCTTGCAAAACAGGGACCCTCACAGCAGATCTACAACGAAGAATACAAAGCATGGAGATGGGGTGCTAAGAAGACTTCTGGGCATTTTCTATACCCAGCACATCACCAATGACAAAGTCTGACAGACCGTCACACAAGCCATTGGACAACATGATGACCTGCTCACAGTGGTGAAGAAACTGAAACTCCAATGGTTTGGCCACGTCGCCAAAGCATCTGGCCTTGCAAAGACCATCCTGCAAGGCACGGTGCAAGGAGGCTGAAGAAGAGGGAGACAGAAAAAGAGGTGGGAGGACAACATTCAAGAATGGACTGGCTTGACACTGAGCGAAGCCATGAGGGTTGCTGTGGGTACACTGGTTAAACGGTCATCTGTGGTGCCCCAACGACCTTCGAGTTATGGGATAGGATATGGATAGGCATGGTAGATATCAATGAGACACACATACTATGCAAATTTTGTCAAACTCACTCCAAGGTCAAGGTCACTGGAGCTGTCCAAAGTAGATTAGTATAGGTGCTTTGAAGTGACCTTGACACTGAACTATGAGAGGTGTAAAGTCAAAACTTGTTTTATTTAGATGATACATCGTCGCTGTCAGACGAAAACCTCGTATCTCATTTTTTGCTGTTTTGAGAAAATCGATAAAAACTGTTTCAACCAGTCGGGTAACGCCAAACCAATGACTTTTTTACTTCAAAGGAACTATGAAAAGTCTAGAAATTTGGCAGTATGTGATTAAAAAGTCGAAGAAGTGTTTTCCGTTGAGATCTGGAAGCAAATGAAGAGTTACGAGGTTTTCGACTTACAACTTTGTAAAAAAGTTGGAGTTACGAGGTTTTTGAATAAAACAACAGACCCTGGTACAACACAAAATCAAAGGAAAACGTTGTCAAAGATCGCAGGAAAGCCATATTTATAGGTGTCACAAGCTGTCAAAACGTCAAACACAGAAATACCGTATCTTCCGGCATTTCCTATCCTATCCTGTCCCGTAACTCGGAGGTCGTAGGGGCACCACAGATGATCGTTTAACCAGCATACTCCATCTTTCTCTGTCCTCAGCAGCCCTGATGGCTTCGCTCAGTGTCGAACCAGTCCACTCTCGAATGTTGTCCTCCCACCTCTTTGTCGGTCTCCCTCTTCTTCTACCTCCTTGCACTGTGCCTTGCAGAATGGTCTTTGCAAGGCCTGATGCTCTGAATGCGTGGCCATACCATCGGAGTTTCCGTTTCTTCACCACTGTGAGCGGGTCATAGTGTTGTCCAATGGCTTGTGTGATGGTCTGTCGGACTTCGTCGTTGGTGATGTGTTGGGTATAGGAAATGCCCAGAAGTCTTCTGTAGCACCTCATCTCCATGTTTTGTATTCATCGTTGTAGATCTGCTGTGAGGGTCCATGCTTCGCAAGCATATAGGAAGATGGAGATGACAAGGGAGCGCAGCAGTCTTACTTTGGAATGTAGACTGATGGTCCTGTCTTTCCAAATGGGCTTCAACTTTGTCAGGGCAGCAGTTGTTTGTGCGATCCTGGAGAGGACTTCCTGTCGGGACCCATTGTCTGATACAATGGCTCCTAAATGTTTGAAGCTATGCACTGTGTTGAGGGATTGGCCTTGGACTTTGATGTCCGTGTTGATGCCATGGGTGTTGTTTGTCATCATTTTGGTCTTCTCTGCACTTATTTCCATTCCATAAGCTCTGGAAGTGGTGTCAAGCCTCTGTACCATCTGTTCAAGTTCTTGTTCCTCTCTAGCCAATCCATCAATTATTCTGAGGTTGAAAATCTGTTCAGTGGTAATTCGCCATGCCCTGAATCCTGCTTGTTCTTCAGCTATGATTTGTTCAGCTTTGGGTTTCAACCTGTTGAGTATTATTTTTCAGGAGGACCTTGCTGGAATGGCTGATGAGGCTGATGGTGCGGTAATTTTCACACTCCTGAAGGCCACTCCCCGCTCTGCCAGATCTTGTTACAGATAATGGTGAAGGCAATCATCGCTTCTCCTCCTGCTTGTAGCAGTTCAGCGGGTATGTTGTCCACTCCCGCTGACTTCCCCTTCTTCAGCGATTGCACTGCTGCCTCAACTTCTTCCCGGAGAATTGGGAGGATTTCTTCTTCTTCTCTGCTCTCAGCTCGGGACATGCAAGAACTGATAAGTATCCATTTGGTGTAGAGGTCGGAGCAGTACTCTGTCCATCTGTCCAAGACTTCTTGTTCTTCAGTAAGGCATATGCCAGACTTGCTTGGGATCGTGGAGACTTTGGGCTGTTTAACACTTGTCAGGCGCTTCACAGTCTGGTAGGCCTTCCTGCTGTTTTTCTTGTTCAGACTGTTCTCTATTTCCTGGCATTGATCTTCTATCCAGTTCTCCTTTGCTGTGCGCATGCCTTTTTGGATGTCATTGTTGATTTTTCGGTAGACATCAGCTCCCTGTGAGGTGTTCTTTTTCTTTTTAATCTCTCTTCATTTATCACACAGATCCAGAAGTTCAGGTGTGATCCACGGCTTCTTCTTTGGTCGGTGCTTGCCAAGGATCTCAGTGGCGGCATCTGTCACAGCTGAGTTGAACGGTCATGGTGTTGACATCTACTTCACCAGCCCCCAAAATGAGCAGTGGTGCAAATTTCCCTCCAATTGTGGCCTGAAATAGTTCTGCCACCTCCGGGTCTTGCAGTTTGTCCAGGTCGAACTTCAGTCTGGTGCACTTTGCTGTATTTACTCTCTTCAAGTGGAGCCGGAAAGACATCATCACGAGATCGTGGTCACTTCCGATGTCTGCTCCTGGAAAAGTGCGTGTCCTGCCAATGTTGATGCTTGATCTGAAGCGTTTCTTGACCATGATGTAGTCGATCTGGTTGTGATGCTCCCCGCCGCGACTGTGCCATGTCCATCGTCTGGAGTTTTTGTGGAGACCAAGCGTGTGTGCCAGTATCAGATTGTTGTATCTGGCAAACTCCAAGAGTCTCAGACCCCTGTCATTTGTCTCGTTGTTTGCAGTGGGGTCCACATGTGTCTCCCCAGTTGTGGTGCGCATCTTGCCCAACCTTGGCATTTCAGTCGCCTTGCACTATGACTATGTCCTTCTTCGGCACTTGGTCAAGGACCGCCTGTAGATTTTCATTAAAATCCCCCACTTCGCTGTCGTCATAGTCTGATGTTGGGGCATAGGCCTGGATGATTGTGATGTTGAAAGGGGCTGCTCTCAGACGGATGGTAATGAGTCTACTGGATACTGGGCGGCAACCCATGACAGTGGCTAGAATGTTCTTGTGGACCAAGAATCCAACGCCGTGTTCGTGCCTGTCATCTCTACCGCTGAAATAGAGCTTGTGGCCTTTGTCGGTCGTTGTTTTACCTAGGCCTTTCCAGCGCACTTCGCCGATACATAAAACGTTCCATCGATAGTGGTCCAGCTTGTGGGCCAGTTCTTCTAATTTTCCTTCCGCAGTTAGGGTCCTGACATTCCAGGTTCCTATGACGATGTTGTTTCTCGTGCGGATCTTGCTAAATTGTCCATCAGTAGCATATTTATCACCTCCGTCCTGGTGGCCAACGGAAGGCGCGGTCCTTGTTGAGCCGGGCGACGACCGATCCGGTATGGAATTAGTGGATAGTTTCATCATGTAGTGTGTCTTTGGCAAAAAAGACCTTGCGGTGCCCAATCCTCTCCAGGCTGTTGGCCACAGCCGAAATCCACGAATACAGTGTGGCTCGCCTTGGCCCTGAGCACGTGATCGTTGAACCTGTAGTAACGTGAGGTTACTCCGCCCTGGCCGGTGACTTCTGTGTAGAAGACTTTCGCCCAGTGATGCCGTGCTAACATCACCCCTGTTAGTCGCCTCTTATGACACGCCGGGAAACGTTGGGTCTATTCTATTTAGTGCCCGAACCCACAGGGTCTTTGGGAGGTTCGTTGCAGACTTTACAAATCCACTCCGCAAAATCATCAAATGATGAGCAAGGGGAGTGTGGCAGGTTGCACTTTCCGCAGAGGATCCCAGACGACAGATTTCCGTTATCAGACATCGACGTAGATTCTGAAATTAATTAACATAAACAATCTCAGGTGTTTTATTCCGATTTAAATAAATGAATGTATGCTGTACGCCCCTCTCGCAAACAAGCGATATGGAGATCTACTCAATCTAAACCTACATACTAGATCTAACATCCGTCCCCCAGATCCAGTGACCTCCACGTACACCCTCCCCACACTAGATCTATTCTCTTCGCCTCCAGAACTGTCCCTTTCTCTT
The DNA here is from genome assembly GCA_036898135.1 of Oncomelania hupensis. Taxonomy (NCBI): domain Eukaryota; kingdom Metazoa; phylum Mollusca; class Gastropoda; order Littorinimorpha; family Pomatiopsidae; genus Oncomelania; species Oncomelania hupensis. The sequence goes on along the minus strand of CM072517.1, from coordinate 33,188,973 downwards.
CAACCACACACAGAGTGAGAGAGAGAGAGAGAGAGAGAGAGATCAGTCTTTCACCACTTAAAACCACTGTAAACTCAAGACTACATGATTCAATGCCTTTCCATACATTCATTGTCTAATTGTGAAGGAAATCAAACGACTCAAAGTGTTATGTGTGCTCTGTACTTACCAATTTTCGTCCAAACTCCAAACTTTTGCGACAAAGAAAACCGCGTATGTTGCGTCATTGTCACTTCCTACCGCGAAAACGTTCGGTAAAAACCTCGTATCTAAACATACGAGGTTTGTCCCTTAAAAGAATTCAGCCTTTTTACAATAAAAAACTGGTATATCGAGATACGAGGTTTGGTCCGACAGTAGAGAGATACAAGGTTTGGTTTCATAGATTTGTATTAACTTTCTATTCGAGACGCAATTTTGAGCTTAGCACAGAACATGGGCAAGAGACCAAGGGTCACAACTATGAAGTTAACTCCAAACCGCCATTTTGGGACTTACGAGGTTTTCGTCTGACAGCGACAACATTCATCTTTCATATATGTTCAGTTGGTCATCATACAGTGGAATGGCTCTATATCAATCCATAGTATGCAACCACATTTGATCATGCATGAGAGGTCACGTGAAGGTCAAGGTCAGTTCCAAGGTCAAGTTCAATGAATGTCAACATCATTCCAACATTATCTCAAGGTCACTTTTGGGGTGGCATAATACCCCTTTTTCTCTTATTTAATTGTACAGGAGTGTATTTAGAGCGGGAGGTCAAGAGCATTGAAAGATCAAATTGGGCATTACTTTTCATTTTAATGCCATCGTTTCAGTTTGTTTTTTCTGGGCCTTCATTTTCATGTTAAATAGTTCATGTTCCATAAGGAGCTTGTGAGTCATATGAGCTTTGCCCTTATAATTATTTGATTGCTATGATTGATTGTTGCAGAAGGTAAAAAAGAAGAAAACAATTCTGTATGCAACATGAACACCATCCCAGACTGGAACCTTAACCTCAACCTCAACAATAATAGCATCAGTAGTGGTGCTGCCGCAATAGATGAACTGAACTTTGACGACATCGATGATGTGGACTTGAAAGCAACAGCTGATAACACAGAGGACCTGAAAATGGCAGCTGACAAAGCAGCTGCAGACAAGAAGCTAACGACAGGTTGGTCAACATGGAATCTGGACAAGCTGGAAGCTTCAACAGCTTCAGCTTCAGATGATAACACCAATGTCAGGGTCGAGCAGGAGCTTTGCTCAAAGGAGTGTCTGTCTGCTGAATGCAAGACCTTGATTCACAGGCACAAGGCATCCCAAACAGAAGGGTAATATGCTACTTTGTAAACTGTAACAATTGATGTTGCCTATAGATAATCAGTCCAGTTCAGTGTTTTAATTAGGTAGTCAAAAGCCATTTTTAAAAAATGATTTCCTCATCACAAAACTGACATAGATTTAAAGAGCTTTTCATTCTGAACACAGTGGTATATTTTTTTCCCCCATAGAACAAATAGGTAAAAAGTTATTAATGTTTGAAAATGCCGAATGTTGGTGTTTTTTTGGCAACGTTTTGGAATTGAAGAAATTGACAACTTTGGAGTCTCAAAGTGAAGCCAATATTGATACCAGAAAGCTGATTTTTGACAGGTAACCCCTTCATATGTTATACTCCAAGCCCAATTTTCTTCAGGCCTATCCCATGTAATGTTCAGCCGTTTTGGTGCTTCAAAGTTGGGAAATCATCAAATTCGCAGTGCGTGCCGGCAAAGTATAGGCCTACTGGTGTGCTACTACGCTCAGCACTCGTGTCGCAGAATAGGCCTACGAGTCGGCCTTGGCCGGAAAAAAAACCCGAACACCGTTTGGGTACACTTTTCTACGGCAAAGAGCTCCACGATACAGTAATGCACAAATTAATAAATACCCTAGTTTTATAAAGGAAAGTCTGCTCTTTATTTCTTGCTAAGTTTTAAACTTCTAGTTAACCCCTTAACTGCCCACCCCCGAACCTCATTCGGGATGATTTTCTGCCTTTTGTGTGCCCAATCCCGAACCTCATTCGGGGGTTATTTGTCAGCATTCTGTAGTCACCCAAGAAGGGAGGTAACCGCAGTAACTGTTGGCAGAGCAGTTTGAAATCTCCAACCAACGGTTCTTTCCCTTTGACCATTATAAATCGCCAAAACCGAAAGTTGCACAATATTTCAAATTTTAGTAATTCGCACTGTTCAGTCATGATATAAAATGGCGGAAGATGGACGAAGAGGGGTACTACGAGGTCTGTTTTTAGACGATATTCAGCACTTGAAGTGCTTCAAGAGGTCCTAAATGATCAAGACAGTGATGATGAAGACCTTATCACACAAAATTCATGTGTGGACTTTTCCCTGCTGTGTGTGTTGTGACTTTGTTATTGCTGAGTCTCTACAGCTGTGGATTATGACATGTGATTCCGGACTTACCATACCATGGACAGGTACCCTTATTTCTGTGGATGATATAGACGTAAAGTTGATTTCCAAGTAGTTTATTGATTGCTTGATGTTTGTCCTTTTGTGACACCAGTTTTTTGTGGTGTTCTGTCATGCATTTTTTGTGTTGATGTGTGTTTTTATGTTCCAAAAATGCCTGATCACAGCAAAAAAACAAGAATAAATAATTACTAAAAAATGTATGTCTTGTCAAATGAAACTATTTTCACTTCATATTGAAGCCAGGGATGTTACAAAAAACATTGCCAAATATCTAAGAGATATCTCTTCAAATGCCTGAATTATTCACGTTTTAGTGAACACACCCTCAACAGTCAAATTTTGCTCCGGCATACAGGAAGTACAGATGCGCTTTTCACTACGGCAGTTAAGGGGTTAAAATCAAACTTACATCAAAACCGCTTTATCCACTTTGTTCGGCTCGTAACAAAACTTTTACACACGAGAGCCCCACAATACCTATATGTAAATGAAGCTAAGTATCCGAACTTCTCATTGGTTCTTATTTTTAGGCCATCCAATGAAGTATCGCAAAGCGCTTAGACTTTGAAACGAGCCACCTCTCAGCAAACGACGATGACAACTTTTTCGCAGCGGCATTCAGCGTTCGGATAGGGGCGTATTCAAAAGCTGTTTTCTCGGAATCTTTCGCATAAACATGCATTAAAAACAACACAGATGTAAAGATAAAGCTTTCAATTTTTATTTGAATACAGCCACTGTTCGTTTTGATGCAGTTTTACATTAATAATAAGTGTTGAAAGTGAAGTGAAAACTGAGTCAAAACTGCCGACCGGACAAGAGCCAATGAAGGGCTTGGAGTACCTATTTTAATACATGGATTGATGGATGATTGAAGAGAAATAATACATGGATTGATGGATGATTGAAGAGAAAGAACTACACTGAGGCACGAAATACTGTGCCTGTAGAATATATTTTCATATCAGTGATTATCAAATGTGGAGGCTTCTACTTTGTACAATTCTGTCAAAGCTGGCAAGAGCCGGTAAAAGGAATACGTATCCTGCAGTTATTTTTTTTAATCGGCAGAACTATTTCGATTGACTTTAGTTTCTGTTTTTATATCTGAAAATGGTGAAGATAGATTTTTACCCAAAGGGTATGTGTGCAGAGTTTTTGTTAAGTGAATGTATGCTTTTTAGTGAAACTAAAAGACTAAAACGTCTCTGTGTAGCCCTGCTGTCGTGGAGAAAAAGAAAACTTCTGATCATTCTTCAAGCAGTCGTAAAGTTATCGATCTTCAGGTAAGGAAGTCTGATAAATGGTTTTTTCTTTCATCCATCCAGCTTGCAAGGGCTTTGATGTAATAATGCTGCTATGTGTGTTTGAAAGTGGGAAGCAGTGATGAATTAGGAGTAGGATGCTGGCACTACATAAATGAAAGCAGGTGGGGGCATTGATTGTAACGCATTAAATTTGTGGCTCTGCCAAAATCCAGAATTCAGGTAATGTGTTCCAAGTCACAATGCCAGAAGAAAATAAAATAGATCTGGTGTAGAATCTAGGAAAAGACAATTGACAGTAGAATGTCCTACAAAAAAAGTTCAGCCAACTTTTAGGATCCTACATGCACCCATGATAATGGCACTCATGGTGTTGGCAATGGTGATAATGACACTGTTTTAAGTATACAAGTATGGACCTGCTTAATACTGATGCCTGAAGTCCTGCATGTCATTATAGTTGTGGGGCTTGAATTCATAGCGTACACACGGCAGCAACTGCGTACCCACTAGTTTGATGTTAGAGCTTCAGTGTGATCCTTGTGCTATTGTATGATGCCTGCACTGTTTTATTTCCTGTAGTCAGAAGTGTGCCAACTGCGGAGCCAGCTGTGTTTGAATGAGCTTCAGAGGGAGCGTTTTCAGCTGGAACTCAACTTGTTTTGGTGGCGCTCAAACTTTCAGCCAATGTGAGTTTTGAAATTATTTTGATAAATATTAAAGTTGTACTATATATATATTATTTTAGCATGTAAGATCTGTCTGATATATATTGTTTTGACAAAATATATGTATATAGATATATTTTAATGTGACTATGTGACATCTTTTAAGCTTTTTATTCTAATGTATACCCATGTCACAGTGGCCAGAGTGAGGGCACTGGACGACCGTCAGACGAGGGATATTTAGGATAATCAGGAAAACAACACAAACACAGGACGCAACAACATGGAACATGAATAACAACAAAAAGTCACTTCTAGCAAAAAAATGCAATTTATATTCAAATTCAGCAGAATTCCATAATATGAATGCAACTAATAATATAATAAAAGAACCCTCCCCAAAAAAGAAGAAAAAAACACACCAAACAATCCAAATTCCAGCAAGGAGAAACAATCTTTATATTGTAACCACAAACACACTTCTGTGTTTGTGATCCGTTTTAACCATCACGAAACGCACAGTCTTAAAGTTTCACCTTCCTAGGTAATTGTTCAATTGTTCTGAGTAGTTCACAGTTCTCTTAACGACCCGAGGGCTGGTTTGAGAGTGTCAAACAGACTGGAAGGAAACAGAGGCACTGTACTTATCTCTGATACGCGCCCTGAAACAAGCGTCCGAATCTTGGCGTCGAGCGTCCGTGTACTGCCGGCTGAATCCGTCCTTCCCTCTCGTCTCTGAGTGTCCAGATTAAAGGTCTACCCTGGGAAGACAGTTCTGGCTCCAGTCTGGCGTTGGTGCTTACTAAGTGGTCCGTCCCTTGGCTCACCCGTTACTGTCGTTACAGAAGACGGCCTCTGCACGTAGTCGCATCCACGACCCCACCAGCGACAGTTAGCTAGGCGCTGGCCTAAACGTACACGCAGACGAAAACGTAGATGCAGTGTTCAGGGTGGAGAATTCTCAGCGAATCCGCGGATTTCCGCGGAAGGCATTTGCATTTCCGAGAAAAAAATATTGAGTTCCGAGTGTGAGAAGCTGAGAGCTACGGTAGTACCCTTTACTGGGCATAGCGGCCAAAAGCGGCCAAAGGTCTAAACAGGCAAAACGTCCAAAAGCGTCCGTATCAACCATGTGGTTATATTCTCGCGTTGTTTGAAAGATTGCGAGACTTCCGGCAATTGACTTCCGGTTTATGCTGTTGTGAAAACATTCGACTGCATTTCCACAAGTTTTCTCTGTGATGCGTTCGTTTTTTCGATTTTTGTTTTCAAATTTTCTTGTGTGTGTTTCTAAAATGGATGGTTTGGATTCTTCGACTGATGAAGGGGAGTTTACAGGCTTCCATTTATCAGACATTAAAGTGAGAGAAATGGACTTAAAGTCGGAGGAAGAGATCGGTACTGACATTAGACAATTAGTCTCAGTAGTGTGCATGCATACGATCTTTCAGACTGGCATGAAAATAAAGAAGAGGGGGGGGGGGGGAGGGGGGCTTGTTTGGACTTTTTAAAACTTTTTTTTGTATACACTTGGAGTAATCAAAAACAAGACATGACAAGAGAAGTATAAAAAGGTAGAAAGATTTATTTCTGTTCATTTTGCATTTTATTTCATTTAAATCTATACACTAGTCATTAATACCTAAGATGTAGTGTTTTTACTAACGTACCCCTAAATATCTCTAAAATTATAAAAAATTCTTGCCTGTTTACAGCTAAAAAAAAAAAAAATAGACAAACATGTGCCCAGTAAAATTTGAAATGTGGAGTTTGTGTGTAACAGTGGTGGACCTCAAACTTTGTTAGGCCTACAAATCAAGATTCTTAACTTTTTTGAAAGACATGTGCATAATACATTCTTTTGTTGTTGTTGTTGTTGTTTCTATTCATGTTTACTTTGTGCTTTTTGCTTTCAGGAGAGGCCCTAAATTACTTTCAAAATAGCATAAATTCATTTTCTTCCAGGGGGCGAATACCGGGGCTTGGCCCCTTAGCCCCGGCCGGATTTCAGAGATTTCTTGATTCAGTTGTTCTCCACCCTGAGTGTTATGTGGTAAACATAACGTAGTAGGCCCAACCGGCCTGTGAAGTAAGTTGCAGCCTCTTTCCCCTGGCAGAAGAAAACTTCCACTCCTCACACCAGCTCAATGCCTATGTGAGCAGCACTCTTAGGTTCTCCCACATTTTGCTGGCTGCGGGCTATTTATAGCTTGCCTACACCCTCCCTTTCAGTGAAAGGAAAGGAAAGAAGAGCACCGGCGAAGCTATTTATAGCTAGCCTGGCTGAACTAGCTTCAAAACCTAAAAGCTTTGGTTGAGTCGGTGTGTCCTTGAAACTTTTAAAGCCACCCGGTACAGCACTTATTCCCAGCAGCACCGACAATTCCAGTCACTCACTGGCTGAAGAACAACTTATTCTTCCTAAAGTGTCCAACACCCAAACCCCGGTACAGCGCAAAATACCTGGCTGACCCCCTACAACGAAGAGCTACCACCGTCTTCAATGTAGAAAGAGTGACTAACTAACCACATACTTTACTCAGCATAACCACTGGGCTCGGCACACATGCCGCGCACGCGCCTTTTTCGCCCGCCGGCGAAAGAAACTGTAGCGAAAGCACAGGCGCCCGAATCGACTGTGACAACCCATATGCGACTTGTACTTTGCTATAATAAAAATAATTCTACAAGAAATGCGTCATGCCAATACCATGTCATAATGTTTTGACATCAGAATTGTTTATTTAATTGCAAACTGAATCATCAACACGCCAGGTTGGCGTCAAGAGGAATTGGAGATTGGTTTTGGTTTTCAAGAAAAGCTAACTAGATGTGTACATGCATATGTTATTTTGACTCGCTTGCTGTAGCAATGTGAGTCTATAAACTCACACACACACACACACACACACACCCTCTCCCTCCTTCCCTAAACACATTTTTTTTTCCAAACTTTTTGCAAATCTGTGTGAGATGAGTCTTAATAGTCCAAAACTGACATATAAAAATATGTCCATCCATCCATTTGTCTGTCCTCCACTGTCCGCGTCCACAGTCCGCTGTTTGTGCAAAACTTGCAAGTGGATTATTATATCAGAACTTATTTCCACTATCACAACCAAACTTGGTAAGTTGGTGTATACCCATGAGACCTCATAAGTGATCAGTGAATGAATGACTTCACTGGGTCAACAAATGTTAGTCAAAAAATGACAATTTTTCACAAAATTTCTTTTTTTTTTTCAAGGTTAAAGTCATTGAAGGTAAATGTCATCCCAAGGTCAACGTTTTTGACTCACATGCATAGTAATATGAGTCTATGTACTCACCCCTAAAAAAATGTTTTGTCTATGTTTGGCAAAGAGAGATGAGTCTAAATAGTCCAAAATTTATATAGAAAAATGTGCATTTGTCCTCTCTGTCTACCGTCCGCCGTCTGTGTACAAAAACTTTAAAGTGGATAAATACTCAGAACCTATTTCAACTATCACAACCAAACTTGGTAAGATGGTCTATACCCACGAGACCTCCAAAATGATCAGTGGATGAATTACTTAATTTCAGGTGAAAGTCACAGGGCCATCAAATGTTAGTCAAAAATGACAATTTTTCCACAAAATTTTACTTTTTTTTCCCTAGGTTATTATTGAACTTATGATTCCTTGATGCATGATAGACATCAATGAGACACACATACTTTGCAAATTTGGTCAACCTCGCTCCAAGGTCAAAGTCACTGGAGCTTTCCAAAGTTGGTTTGTATATGTACTTTGAAGTGACCTTGACCCTAAACTATGAAAGGTATAATGTCCAATCGTGTTGTTTTTAGAGATGATAGATCGATCCTTCATATGTGTTCAGTTGTTTTTTTGCATTAATCTTGAAGGTCAAGGTCATTTTAGACATTGCAAAAACATACAAAAAAATAGGTCATTGTACCGTAGAATGGCTGTTTATTTAACCCATAGTATGCAACAAAATTGGGCTATTTGATCAGACATGCATGAGAAATCACATGAGGGTCAAGGTCATCCCAAGGTCAAGGTCACTAAAGATCAAGGTCATCCCAAGGTAACCGTTATATATTATTTTTGTGTGTGCGTAATACAACTTTTGCTGTACTTTATTTCATATTACATGAGTGTATTTTGAGCCGGAAGTCAGTTTAATCTGAAAGTCAAGAGCATAGAAAGATCAAAGTCGGTATTACGTTGCATTTTAATGCCATCCACAGTTAACCACAATTTCGGGGCCCAATCGGGCAAATGGAAATTGGAACCGATTTGGGCAAGGATCAGGCGTCGTCAGGCTACCCGAAACTTACCTGATCGTAACCCCACATTCGCCAAACAGTAGCCCAATTTTCGATAAAGATTGGGTGATCATTGAGGTACCCAAAACTTACCCGACCGTAACCCAACCTTTGCCGAACGCAAACTTGTTTTTTCCAAACAAGTTCCAGTCATTCGCCGAAAAAGATAATCACCGAAGTCGAACGAAGCTCTCCGATGTGTTACGAAATGATGCTTGCATGACTATGACTAGTCAAACAGACTAGTTAAACATTAAAAACGGTCGCTGTTGCTTCTAATTCTGTTCGATTTACACAGACTAGCATTTCGCAATGATGTACTTTGTTAACTCAATTAAGTGCTGTAAACGGTTTTAAGGCACTCGCTGAGCCGCAGAGGAGCGTGCCATAGCTATGTTTACGTCGCGTGTTTACATTTTTTTGTATAACAGAAAATGAGTACCAAGGGAAGTAAGCAACACACATACTTGAAAGGGGTCTTTTTAGAGTAAATTGCTTCCCTTTGACCATATTTTTGACTAAGTTTCTCTTGAGATCTCGCGATATTTCTAAACCCGGTAAAATTCTTTGTTTATAAAATGGCTTCCTGTTTTTCACGCCGATTGAATCAACGAGTTTTTTCTGCAAAAGAAGTGGCTGAAATTATTTCTGGAGCGGGATCCGATGATGAAGAAGACGTGGTGATACCTCATGAAGATGGAGAGTTTTCAGATTATGATTTTGTCCCATCTGATCCAGAAGAAGGATCGAATAAAATGGGTGCAATATATAGGTATTGTGCTTCTTAAAAAATTGTTTTTGTTGCAAAAGTGATGTGTTTTTGGTGCAAAATATCTTTTTTCTGGAGAATTATAGCAGATTAGTGGTAAGTGAAATTAAAAATACATACTTTAAACTTTCATTTGCAATTTATTTTATGTTTCAATGTTGTCTAGTACATTTGGTGTGATTTTTTAAAAATAGCCTAAAATCCTGCGATTCTGGAATGATGCCGAGTCTGGCACTCTGCGACTTCAATGAGTTAAGATGAGTATAATTATTATCGACCATATTTACTAGTTGCATCCCTTGCTTTGCTTTTGTTAGTTCTCAGCAGTACGCTAATAATAGCATTCCCCATTTCCTGCCGCGAATCAAGTAGACACTGTTATAAACATAGGCGTAATCTACATTATATATTATAAGTCAGTCACCACGCAGCGAAAAAGCGTCACTAGCTGAATATAATTATTAGGCCTACAACATCGGATAGCTTCACTCGACTCGGATAGCTTCATTCGACTTCGGTGATGGCCTTTTTTGGCTGATGACTGGAACTAGTTTGGAAAAAACAATTTCGCTTGCCGAACGGTAACCTGATTCCGGCAAAGATCGGGCATACGTCAGGATACCCAACACCAACCCTATTATAACCCATCTTAAACCAGAAACAACCCTGATAATGCCCCATCCCTGGCCAATGCTGATTTATCCTAAAATCATATCCTACATATTGTTTATGATATGTGATTGCATGAAGAAAGAATTGAGATGTCTGGTGTTAATAGGGACTGTCGGCACAGGCGTTTGTGTTTTCGGATGTCCTTGGTGTGTCCCCACTGAAGTATTTACACACCATTTCGATAACGATATATATTAATGCGATCTTCATCGCTATCGAAATCGTGTGTAAATACATAAACGAAAGGCAAAGCCCAAAAAAACAACCACAGCGGAATAGGTTTTCGCAGGCAAACAAAATATCCGAGCACATGCAACTGTAGAAGAAAACAACTGTAGAAATGGCGCCTAAGGACAACCGGAAAAGACCAGCAGTAATGGGCACAGAAGTTTACCCTTGGCTTATAATGTATAAATAAAAACAATAGTTAAAAGAAACACGTTAACAATATTTTACATATTGCTTGATAAAAATTAAGAATTATAAGCACAATGTAATAATGATATCTTGCTGAATTGGTTTTGTATAAATATTTTTCACATACCTACGCCGCAGCAAACGTGAAGCAGACGAAACAGTCCACAGACAGTTTAGCCAATGAGAAGCGAGAGTAGGCCTATGTTAGCTTGTGCGCAGCGTGCCTTTGTGGTGGGCAGAATCGGGCGACACGCGGGAGCGTGAATCGTTACGCATCCACATTTCTGGACTCCGCTACGCATCGGGTTTTTGTAAGGCAATATCAGGCCCCTACTCTAGCCAGACAAAAGTCAGGATAAGTACTGTGCCCTAAGCGCCGCGAGTGGGGCCCAGATCGGGCTGGTTTTCTGGGTCATTTCATTTTCTTTTTTCTGGGCACTCATTTTCATGTTAAATATTGCGAGTTCCATGGGCAGCATATGAGTCATATGGGCTTTGCCCTTCTAGTTTTTGGCATAAAACATTTGCTGTACTTTATTTGATAGTATACGAGTGTATTTGATCTGGAGGTTTTTTTTCTGGGCAGTCATTTTCATGTTAAGTATTGCGAGTTTCATGAGGAACATGTGAGTCATTTGGGCTTTGCACTTCCTTGTTTTAAATGATTTCATAAAGATGCTGTGATTGCTTGATTTTACTTAGAGCAAGTTCAAAATGCTTAAAACACACACTTCTTGTTATATGCCTCAATGTGTATTCCAATTTCCTGTACTTTGCAGTGTTCACAGTCCAGTCAGCCAGACAATGACAAGCACGCAGAACCACTTGCATGACATCATGCTGCAAATGCGCCAAATTGAGGTACGTACACAGTTTGAATTCTCAGAGGTTAGCATGATTTGCAGCTGTGTGGACCAGCTGGACAGCAACAGTCAATTATTCATAATTACTGTTATAAAATATATCCTGGATGCTGTTTTACGCAGACCTGTTTCTTAGGCCATACTACTTACTCCAACAATCTTTGTTTCCCTCATTTATGTTCAGGGGTCACCATAGAAATTTCTGCCTTGCATCCCTATTTTCCATCTGTTTGTAAAATTTTTATTATTGTGAAAATATATAGTTGAAAGGATACAAATACTCCAAAAAATATACATTTAGCATGACCAAAGATACTAGTATGTGTGTGGATGTGCGAGTGTGTGTGTTGTAATGTTTTCGTTGCTTGGGTCATGATTTATCATAGTAACAAGAGGTGCATTTTGGCTGCTTAGTTTGTTGTTGAAAATGTGGAGGTGGTACAACATTAACTCTTTGCCCGCCAATCGACGATATATCGTCGATCTGAGCCACCATGTTTTTGCCAATCTACGATATATCGTTGATTTCGGTATTCCGTTTCATTCCGTTTTTTTGCGCAGTCCAATCCAAGTTTTATTTTAACCAAAGAGAGGTAACTCTTTCTACTTTCGTTCTCGATCGACACGCGCGTGGTTTCTTCAAATTGATTCGTTTTTAGAGTGTTTTTTGTGCATTTTACTAAGCATTGTGATGGGCACAATCGACAGTGTGTCAAACTCTGCTAATAATCAATATAATTTCAAACTGTAAAGTGTATTTTGATCCTAAATAAATTTCCTTTCTGGTGTGTGAAGCTGATTCAGTGATTGGAATTATTCCTCCAGATTTTTTTTATCACTGTGGTATGTAGAAATATTTTTATTTTATTTTATCATTTCAAAAAGATCAACATGCTTTCAAAACACATATTTCAATAATAACATAATCAAATTAACATTTTTGTGGGTTTTTTCTTATTCTTCACTCTTTTACCTTTAATTTGATATGAAATATGTCTATTTAACAACATTACTATTATTGAAAGAACAGTCCTATCCTATCCTATCCTGTCCCATAACCCGAAGGTCGTAGGGGCACCACAGATGATCGCTTAACCAGCATACTCCATCTTTCTCTGTCCTCAGCAGCCCTCATGGCTTCCTATCCTATCCTATCCTGTCCCGTAACCCGAAGGTCGTAGGGGCACCACAGATGATCGTTTAACCAGCATACTCCATCTTTCTCTGTCCTCAGCAGCCCTGATGGCTTCGCTCAGTGTCAAACCAGTCCATTCTCGAATGTTGTCCTCCCACCTCTTTTTCGGTCTCCCTCTTCTTCTACCTCCTTGCACTGTGCCTTGCAGAATAGTCTTTGCAAGGCCTGATGATCTGGTGACGTGGCCATACCACCGAAGTTTCCGTTTCTTCACCACTGTTAGCAGATCATCGTGTTGTCCAATGGCTTGTGTGATGGTCTGTCGGACTTCGTCGTTGGTGATGTGTTGGGTATAGGAAATGCCCAGAAGTCTTCTGTAGCACCTCATCTCCATGCTTTGTATTCTTCGTTGGAGATCTGCTGTGAGGGTCCATGCTTCGCAAGCATATAGGAAGATGGAGATGACAAGGGAGCGCAGCAGTCTTACTTTGGAATGTAGACTGATGGTCCTGTCTTTCCAAATGGGCTTCAACCTTGTCAGGGCAGCAGTTGTTTGTGCGATCCTGGAGAGGACTTCCTGTCGGGACCCATTGTCTGATACAATGGCTCCTAAATATTTGAAGCTATGCACTGTGTCGAGGGATTGGCCTTGGACTTTGATGTCCGTATTGATGCCATTGGTGTTGTTGGTCATCATTTTGGTCTTCTCTGCACTTATTTCCATTCCATAGGCTTTGGAGGTGGTGTCAAGCCTCTGTACCAGCTGTTCAAGTTCTTGTTCCTCTCCAGCCAATCCATCAATGTCATCTGCAAAACGAAGATTGGAGATTGCTCTACCCCCTATGCTGACTGTGCCTTCATGGTCTGCAAGAGCATCCGACATGATGCGCTCTAGGAAGATGTTGAAGAGTGTTGGAGAGAGTAGGCATCCTTGACGCACACCGATAGTTGTTCTGAACCAATTCCCGATGGCTCTGTTGTGGAGGACTGCACTGGTAGCCTTGTCATACAGGCTTTTGATGACTTCAATAATTTTAGGGCTGATGTTGTACACTTTCATTGTTGCCCACTTTCATTGTTGCTCATGGCTTCGCTCAGTGTCAAACCAGTCCATTCTCGAATGTTGTCCTCCCACCTCTTTTTCGGTCTCCCCTTTCTTCTACCTCCTTGCACTGTGCCTTGCAGAATGGTCTTTGCAAGGCCTGATGATCTGGTGACGTGGCCATACCATCGGAGTTTCCGTTTCTTCACCACTGTGAGCAGGTCATCGTGTTGTCCAATGGCTTGTGTGATGGTCTGTCGGACTTCAACGTTGGTGATGTGTTGGGTATAGGAAATGCACAGAAGTCTTCTGTAGCACCTCATCTCCATGCTTTGTATTCTTCGTTGGAGATCTGCTGTGAGGGTCCATGCTTCGCAAGCATATAGGAAGATGGAGATGACCAGAGAGCGCAGCAGTCTTACTTTGGAATGTAGACTGATGGTTCTGTCTTTCCAAATGGGCTTCAACCTTGTCAGGGCAGCAGTTGTTTGTGCGATCCTGGAGAGGACTTCCTGTCGAGACCCATTGTCTGACACAATGGCTCCTAAATATTTGAAGCTGTGCACTGTGTTGAGGGATTGGCCTTGTACTTTGATGTCCGTGTTGATGCCATTGGTGTTGTTGGTCATCATTTTGGTCTTCTCCGCACTTATTTCCATTCCATAAGCTCTGGAGGTGGTGTCAAGCCTCTGTACAAGCTGTTCAAGTTCTTGTTCCTCTCCAGCCAATCCATCAATATCATCCGCAAAACGAAGATTGGAGATTGCTCTGCCCCCTATACTGACTGTGCCTTCGTGATCTGCAAGAGCATCTGACGTGATGCGCTCTAGGAAGATGTTGAAGAGTGTTGGAGAGAGTAGGCATCCTTGACGCACACCGATTGTTGTTCTGAACCAGTTCCCGATGACGCTGTTATGGAGGACTGCACTGGTAGCCTTGTCATACAGGCTTTTGATGACTTCTATAATTTTAGGGCTGATGTTGTACACTTTCATGGTTGCCCATAGAGCTGCATGCCAGACTCGGTCAAATGCCTTCTTGAAGTCTATGAACACATGACTGTTCATGAAAGAACAGTACTTAGCTTAAATGCCTATGGTACTGAACTTTCTTTCCGGTGCCAGAGAAATGTCTGGCACAAACGTGGAAACATGCATGGCAGGCAAAGAGTTAAGCTGTTTCAGAATGGTGATTTAGATTTGTTAGGACTTCCATCAGTGAACATTTATTTTATAAAATAATTCTCTTTGTTTGACCAATGCAGCATTGGAACAGAAGTAGTGTTTTATTGTATTGTTTTTTTATTTTTATTTTTTATTTGGTAAGTAAATTGTTGATTGCATTCTAAAGATCTCTGTTGTGGGCGTTGTAAAATACTTTTCATAGTGTAGTCATCAATCTGATGTCATGTATTTATTAAATATAGTTGCCGAGAAATACTATTTCTGTAACTTATCATGTAAATAATGAGTTACATCAGTAGTATTTCCAAGTAACTAAATGTTGGTTTTCTTTATAGATGTCTCATTCCGTTTACAGGTATTTTTCAAGATCTCAATTTTGTGAGATGATGTCTTAACTGTATGATTTGTGTGTATATGTGTATTTTTATTTGTTTATGAACTATGATTGGTGTCTTTTTTTTCTTGACAGGAACTGATTTGTAAGCACCAAAGTTTTTTTTTGTCTCGCATGCATAGCAATGTGAGTATGTACTCACCACCCCAAAACAAGAGCAAACTGGCCAAGAGATAATGGCGACCTACTATCTGGCGATCAAGCAATAGTGATCTAGAGTTCTCTGAAATTATGGCGAATTTACAAAACAACTCTCTGTCAGATTCAGGAAGCAGTGATATGTCGGACTGGGAAGATGAAAATACTGGAGTTTATCGACAGTGTATACCTTGTTTACCTAGGCAATGTTTGCAAGATAGTGGCGGCAATGCAATCTGGTGTCAACGACCGATTTTAGATCTTGTTTTGCAGCCTTTCACACAATATGTAGGCCCAACAACTCCAGTTGAGTTGAATGCTGCAGTTCTTGACTAATATCATCAATATATTCTTGTGGAAATGTTCAAGAGTTTCGCTACGCAGACGAACTTGTTCGCACAGCAGAAACACAGAGATCGCTTCGAAGCCACCTGTGCTGATGAAGAGATGCATGCATTTTTAGGTGTAGTTAGTCATGGGTGTAGTGCGCCTTCTGATATATACCTGCTATTGGTCTGGTGATGAATTTCAATAGAGCATGAGAGACTGAACAGTATTCTTATCTGTTGACTTACCAAGAGGTGCCTACCGTACGCGCTAGCGCATATTTTTTCGAATTTTCAAAATAAAATACGACAATACGAGCAATTCCTTGAAAATACGCATTTTTGTGGAGTACACACCCCAATTTTTTTTTTCGCATTGATTTTATATTACTTATATAGAGCGCATGCGCGAAAGTGAAATCTGGTGCGTGAGAGGTAGAGCGAGACTTTGTATCCGCCATTGTGGAAGCTGCTAAACATGCCGTGCGTTTTATTTGGCTAGCAAAGCGAGTATCTACGTAGAAAAGAGGCGTTTCGCTGCCGATCTGTCTACGAAGCAAAGCCAGCATGCTAGCTTTACTTCGAGAGCCAGCGGGAGGTGCTATTTCTGTCTTAACAACATGGCGTCCACATCTAACTATCTAACAAGAAAGCGTTTACACGAGAGTGACAATGAGAGCGAGTCTGAAGAAAAGAGGGGTAAGGTTGCAAGTAAGCAAAGAGCGCAACAAAATTTCTTACGCGAATACCGTGAACGTTTAAAAAAAATAATCGAATATTCGAAAGGAGTTCATTATGCTCACTGCAACACGTGCAACAAAGAGTTCAGCATTGCTCACAGCGGGGCATACGACATTCAGCAACATTTAGATTAGGTATTATGGACGAAAATTTTGTTTTAGTTCAGCATGTTTTATTTTGTTTTTATTATATAGTACAAACCTTTAGAAGATTTAAAAAATTTTAAGTGTTAAAATCGGTCAATATTAAGGCACTCATTTAACTTTTCAAAGTGGGAAACCCTCACATAAAAATAAAACGTGTTTTTCCTAAAAGTGGTTCAGGTGTCTAAAAATAATACAAAGTGCATAAAAAGGCACTGTATTTACACAACAAAATGCAGAACAATCTAGTATGCTCAAAAAACAAGAAGTTTTGCCAGTTTCAGCAGAATATACGAAAATAATGATGCATTTATATATATTCATAATTCATATTAATTAATTGTTCGACAATATGAAGATCTTTTGGGGGGTTATGGTCTAAAATATTACATTAGTGTGCATTTGCGACCATAACTTGTTGCGTTCTATATTATTTTGTTTCATGAGGATTAAAATGGTGAGCTGGAATTAGTATAAATTAATGTTTTGTGAATATGGCAGTTTTCATGACAATTATTCTTTGATCAAATGTTGCGAGTTGCGCGAAATCTGACATTACACAAAATACACATTTTTCATGTAGCCAGTACACAAATGGTCAGATTGGAGGGTAGGCACCTCTGCTTACCTGTAGCTCACCTGTCTTTGTTGATTGGATATTTTCAAGTACTGATTGATCTAAGGTGGTTGAATTGGTGCAAAATATGTTTCCGAAGATTATCTGAATAATGTTGAGTTAAATTTCCTTTTTTGCCTGATTGTAATAGGTTTGAAACTGTCAAACATTGTTACTTCATGTTATGTGCCAAGTCTGGATTACCTGAATGTTTATCAGTAGATTACCTGGTCATCATGATCACAAAACTAAAATTCTGTCACTCCACTGTCACAGACATAAAACTTTCACCCACACAGAGATTTTTTTCACAACGTTGTTTTATTTATTATTTACATGTATAACAATAATCGAGGTGCATTTTTTCAGGTAAGTAACCAGTAATTACAGTTCATATTATAAACAAGAAATAAGCTTCACAACAATACCGTCAAGTACTATCCATGAGTAAGCTCATTAAAAAAACAACAGATGTAAAGATCTGTCCATTCAACAAAGTTCTAGACGTTTTGGTGAAGCTACTGATTTTCTTAGAGATTTGCTTTTAATCTCCTAGGTACAGCACAATAGATAATGTATGTGCTTATAGGTAATTGCTAGTTAATAGCCTGGAGAAGACGGGGGGAAAAAAAGAAAACGCACACTGTGCCCCTACTCCTTTTGGATGAAAGTATAAACTGAGGTCTAGTCTAAACTGAGGCACGCATTCCATCGCATTGACTTTAAAGATCCTGATGCTCAAGTTCTAGACAGGTGAGTGCTGGCTATGCAGAAACACCCAGCACACACTAGGTCCTTTTTCCACATATCCCTGGTTGCCAGGATTGTGCTCGGTCATCTGGGTGTAAGACTATGCCCAAAAGGGCTGCAAGTGGGCGCCCTAGGCAACTTGAGTTAGTTTCTGTTTTGGCCAACGCCTTGAGCGGCTCTTGAGCTGAAAAAAGCACTATATGAAAGTGATTAAATAATAAAATAATAAATACTTTATTTGATAGAACATGAGTGTATTTTGAGCTTGGGTTCAAGAGCATACAAAGATCAAAGTCGGTATTATTTTGCATTTTTATGCCACCATTTCTTCTTTTTTTTCTGGGTGATAATTTTCAAGTTGAATAATGTGAGTTCCATAAGGAGCATGTGCACAGGAAGATCAGCACAAAAATATTATCTCACTGAATTGATTTGAGTGGCTGCACAATGGAATCGACTGTCTATGTGCCCAAAGGTTGCAAGCGGGCGCCTTGGGCGGTTTTAAGTTATATCCTATATCGGCCAGTGCCTAGAGCAGCTGGAGCGGAGCTGGAAAAGCGCTATGTGAGAACAATTAAATAAAAATAAATAAGAAATATATATACTTGCCCACCCCCAACTGTAACGCATGGATATTTGGATGGGTGCCTGTTTATAACAGCTAATTGATTGCAAAATATAACTGACTCCTAGATCAAAATAAAGTGTGCATGTAAGTATCTCTGTTAACTACCACATCCACAAATTCACAGATTCTTACTAACACAGGCAAACACCAACACAAATATAAGTTCAATTCTCTCAATACTTTATATAAATAAACAACAATATTTTACACCAATCTTTCACACCACACGTTTCAGATTAAGTGTCTGCAAAACTCAAAGCCGGCATTTGCATGTCCTGAGCCAAATCAAACAAACTTGTTACCTGGAATAACTGGAGGGAGAGTCCGTATACACTTAGGCCTAGATGAGCAGTTGATATACATAGACAAGCAGATAGGCACGCCTGCCTATATGTCTGAGGTTGCTAACATGTCTTGATCAGGAATGAAAGTACGGCTGACCGCCGATGTCTCATGAGTCACCTCTCCGTTGTCCGAGACAACCCCGTGTGTCCAGGTGTTCGAGGCTACCAGCCTCCCGTAGGCAGCGTTAATCTTTATACTCCTTTATAAAACCTCGATGCTTTCTATTAAATATTCACAAAAAAATATTTTTTTTCTCCCCTTTTTTCCTATCTACCTGACACAACTTCACAACAACCTCACATCTTGGAACACAATCTTGAAGTGAGTTCCAATTGCCCTTACTTCAAGCTATTCATTATTTCATTGGTTGAACATTTTCAGCTAATGAAAATAATAACATGACATATTTATTTTGAAAAAAAGTTACTCACATTCTAAAAATAGAAATATTATTGACATCCGGAAATTTCATGTTCTCTACACCAACTCTTCCAAAGTCAGCCTCTTTCTAAAGTCTGTCTCTTTGTAACTGCAGTATATAACTTTCCCCCACTTCCTTCCCAGTCAATCTCTTTGTATTGGATAGACTATCCCAAATACTTGTGTCTATTATGTGCACATTGTGTTTTGTCACTTCAGATGTGGCCTTAGTATAGAATTTTAAGTGCATGAAACTATTAGATCTATACCCTGTATAAAATTGTTTGTAAACATAAATTAAACAATTAAAAATAAATAATAATAATGTTGTTATATAGATAATGTGTTTATTTTGTTTACAGATACAGCGAGATCATTGCCTGGCCATTCTGAAAACTGGACGAGAACTGGACAAAGTGCCAACATTTTCAATATGTCTGGGCTGGGGAGAAAATGTAATTCCTTCATGCTCAGTAAGCACTGTTTTCTTTGTCATTTGCTGAATATTTATGTAAGTACTTCTGTAGAATTTGTGTTTTAACCTTGAGAAATGTACACCACTCAATATGAAAGAAATGAAATGCTAAAGCTGCAAATCACACAATTGCTGGGTCAATTGTTCATAACAATCCAAAACATTCTCAGTTTACAAGGTCATAAAATTAGGAGGCGCTGGAGACGCAGAGTATTCACCTCAATTTTTCGAAATCAATGTTTTAAAAAACAGTATTAAAGGAAATATAAATATATTATTTAAATAATAAACATGCTATCGATAAGAGTTCTTCACATTCAATGTTCACCATGGTCTATCGACGTTCTAGAACATTCTAAGCTAATGGACATCTAAATCGTGCATCCACTGTTGTGGATGCTACCTTCACCTTGCTATTGACAGAGCCCTTCACATACTATGTTCACTGAGGTGTATCGACGTTCTAGATCATTTTAAGCTAATGTGCAACTAAATCGTGTATCCACCCTGGTGGATGCTACCTTCACTTTGCTATCGATAGAGTCCTTCACATTCAATGTTCACCACGGTGTTTCGACGTTCTAGAACATACTAAGCTAATGCATAACTAAATCATGCATCCACTGTTGTGGATGCTACCTTCACCTTGCTATCAACAGAGACCTTCACATTTAATGTTCACCGCGATGTATTGACGTTCTAGAGCATTCTAAACTAATGCGCAACTGAATCGTGCATCCACCCTGGTGGATGGCAGGGTGGATGCTACCTTCGCGTTGCTATCAACAGAGACCTTCACATTCAGTGTTCACCGCGGTGTATCGATGTTTTAGATCATTTTGAGCTAGTCATTCTACCTCACCACAACAGCGTTTATAGAATTTAAAAATAGGGTACAGTCAGCAAACAGTCAACTGCCCCCCATGGGGGTGCCGGGAGTTTCAGTATAAATAGTATCCCCACTTTCTGGAAATTTAGTGCTTTAAATTCACACAGTCGCTGTCTCTCTCCTTTGTTCTTTGTCATTCCTACTCTGTTCCATCAATCTACTATACTCTCTTTTTCTTCGCTAGACCAGTGAACTACCTTTTTTCTTGAAAACTCTTCCAGAACAAAACTCCTCATTTGTGTGTGAGGTCCGTTGGATCAGCTTGGGAGTGTTGAACGCTTTCTGCCAGGTGGTCGCTGGGGTTTCCTATGATGTTATTGTTTGGCAATGTAGGCATTTTATATGTGTGTGTTTTGTTGATGTTTTGTAGTGGTGTTTTGTATTCTATTTTGTTTTTGTGGACGGGGGTTTAGTGGATTGGAGTGTGGCCTCAGTGTCCCCTGCGTGGGATGTCTTTGTTGTAAAGTGACAGGCTGGTGGAGTGCCTTCAGTGTTGCCACTGGGGTTGTTTCAGCGGATCTTTTGTGCGGCTGGGGGGTGGGTCCTCTTTCAGCGAAGTGGTCTTGATTTTGTGGTCTTGATTTGGTTCTTTGCAGTCCGCTGGACCCTATAAGCAATGAATAACTAACAGTCAACTGCGCACTTGTTACTTAGCGTTGAGTCTACTATCCATTTTGAATGTTTTCAAAATATTTAAATACTTTAATACTCTTTATAATATTTAAGGCTAGACAAATGTAGCTGATCATCTTGAGGCATTTTAGTTAGAATATCAGTTTTTTTACTTTCTCGAACATTCCAGAGATTGAGATATTTCTTCCCTTTCAAATTGTTCATGAGAAAATAGCAATTTCATCTTCAGAAAAATGTTCAGTTTCTAATTCTTAAGACTTTTATAAAACATATTTTCGTTCACTGAACTCTACCTATCCAAAAACAAGTTAGTCAAGCTCATTGCCTGAATCAATTGTCTCAATTAAATCCATGGAAGATTATTCTATTAGTCTAGTTTGCGCAATAGAATATAAAAAAAATATTCGCCTGTGATTCAGAATTGAACTCTGATAAAAAGAAACTACAACCTAACACTCCAATTTTTACACGTCTGCCTTCTAACTTATGCCATTTTTTCACAACACATCTCTTTTCAGTATCAATAAGCCTATGCAAATGACTCGGTAAGTTTGTGGTAGTCTGCTTCAACAGCAAGCAACCACGTGAAAATGAATTGATTGGCTAAGCCATAAAATCTGACAAAATGGTTGTGCAAGCATGAGTCTGCATCACGAGGCACCTGACTTTCCCAAGCTGGTAATTTTAAGATCGGAAAATTTTCAGAAATTCCCGATTTCTCATGAAGTGATTTTTCAGAAATATTATGACTGATCAATACTGTCATACTGACATCACAAAGTAAGAGCTATAAATATTTGTTGTCGAGTATTAACGGCTTAAGCTTATATGGAACCTTCTCCCACCACCACAATCTGTACCTCCATAATGTTATGGCTGGTTGCCTGCATCATGATGACATCACAGGGATTCCCCATGCTAAAAGGAGCTTATCTAGTGCTTAGGAAGGTGAGGAGTGGGGGTGAGGAGAAAGGGAATGGTGTGGAAGGAGGAGTGGAGCGTGAGGAAAATTGAAAAATAGAAGTATTTGAGAAATGTGGGGCCCACTTTCAAGACAGGATTTCAGACTCTTTAAAATAGCATATATTTTTTAAGAAATAGGGTGAATAAAAAGAGAGTGAAGCAATAAAGTTAAGATACTCAAAAAAGCTTATAATTTGGAGAAAAGAGATTTAATGAAAGAGATAATGTGGTGTAGACCGGCCAATTTGTTTATCTCTTGGGAGATTTTGATAATTGAGTTTGCATCAATAATAAAAAGCAAAGTGTCTTTGCCTTGATATGTTTTGACCTGTTACTTATATATATATATATATATATATATATATATATATATATATATATATATATATATATATATATATATATATATATATATATATATATATATATATATATATATTCCCCCGTTGGGGAGCCGGGGGTTTCAGTATAAATAGTATCCCCACTTTCTGGAAATTTAGTGCTTTAAATTCCCACTGTTGCTGTCTTTCTCCTTTGCTCTTTCTCATTCCTGTTCTGTTCTATCAACCTGCTATACTATCTTCTTCTTCGCTAGACCAGTCACCTACCTTTTTTCTTGAAAACTCTTCCGGGACAAGACTCCTTATTTGTGTGTGAGGTCTGTTGGATCAGCTTGGGAATATTGGACGCTTTCTGCCAGGTGGTCGCTAGGGCTTCCTATGATGTTATTAGTTAGCAGTGTAGGCATTTTATATGTATGTGTTTCGTTGATAATTATTTTATAATGATGTTTGTATTTTATTTTGTTTTTGTAAACGGGGGTTCGATAAATTAGAGTATAGCCTCAGTGTCCCCTGCGTGGGATGTCTTTATTGTAAAGTGACTGGCTGGTGGAGAGCTTTCAGTTTTACCACTAGGGTTGTTTCAGTAGATCTTTTATGCGGATCAGGGGTTGTCCGGTCCTGATTTGGCTCGGAAGAGTCCTCTGGACCTAAAGCAATAATCATGTGATGTGATGTTATGAATTATATAATTTCAGATTGGCAAGGAAGGCCCTGTCATCAACTCTCATATGAAAACATCTCCATGCACTGATCCTCCCACTGCTACTTCAGCTTCTGTGCCAGCCCTATTGATTCCGACAATGGCTTCCACTGACTGCAAAAGTCATGAAGCTATAGCGTCCTTAGACCCTCTTCAGACAGACATTCATGCAGACAGTAAAGAATGTTACCCTTTCACTCCAGTAGAGAGCAAGGACCATGAACTTACTTCACTGGAACCTTCTAGAAAACGGCTGTGTACTTCACAGAATGTTTCCTCCATACAAGATTCGCAAGAAAATGAGACAGAAATTAAGTTCAGCCCCCCTGTGTCCACTTCTCCTGTCCATGGTTTAACAGCTCAATTGAATAAGAGTGAGAATGACGAGATTGTAGTGGAAAATCTGGACACTAGCCCAGAAAAACAACATAATAAAGTTGGTGACCTGGCTGAGGGAGACTTAAGCGGAAAACTCGAAAGAAAATCTACTGGCTCTTCGGAAGTGTTTCATGATGCATACGAGTCGATGGAAGACCTTGGCAAAGAAGACTGTCCTGCTTCCTCTGACTCTGACAAATTAGAGAAAAAAGATCTGGACCCTGACACGGAATCTATTTCTGATGCAGGGCTGAAGCTCACAGTTTCTTGGCCACTTTCAGACAGTTATATTACAAATGAGCGAAGCTTGAGTGAGAAAAATGGCTCAGAAGAATCTCCCCACCGTCCCCCAAAATATATCTCACAGTCTTCAAGCGAAGGCTACTTAAGGATTCCTAGTTATGAGCTGACTCCAGAAACCAATGAAACGACTGATATTTCAGACTATACCACCAGCTTGCCAAAGGTCAATGAAAAAGATGAAAAACTGTCTGAATCTGTAAGGATAGACACTAAAGAAAATGTGGCTGTATTTGTAGATGTCAATGTGGAAGATGCTGGATTGGAATGTCCAGCACCTGCTGAAGTAGAGCGTGTTATTAACAATGAACAAGATGATGAGAAATTAGATGAAAGAGGTCTGCTTATAAAGAACAGCAGAACTAACTCAAAAGGATGTGAAGAAAACAATGGATTGATTCCTGCATCAGAAATTGTGGAGAACTCGAGCACGGGCCGTCTAACAGATGAAGTGGTGACATGTGAGCAAATTGCCAATAATACAAATTCTGCCTTTGAAACTGCAGTTCAGGATGACAGTCACATGGCTTTGAAGGGTGGTGATAAAGATGATGGTGATGGAAGAGAGGCAGACGGTATATCAAAAAATGTTTCAAATCAGTCAGCTCACTATGCACAGCCTGTAGACTTTGTTGAGAAAGCTGAAAAGGAACCTTCTGATGTTTATGCTTTCACTGATGATAAGTCTAATGCACCCAGAAATGGCAAGCAGGAATTAAATGGACAAGAAGTAGGCTTGGATGAACTTGGATCAAAGGTACACCACATGATGAAAATAAATCAAGAAAAGACATTGTCAGCTGACAATATAGAAAAAATCTGCAACAGCTCAGTCTTTGCTGTGTCAGAAAGGTGCAAATCAGATGACACAAACATGTTCGCCTTAGAATCGGACAGTGATGAGGGTGCTGCAGCTCCACATGAAGCACAAACTGTTAGTTCACAGTTTTCTCCTGTAGGAAAGCCACTGCTGTGGAATAGTAAAAGTTCTATTTTCTGTGAACATTATATTAATGATAGTGTCCTTTCTAGTAATGAAAAACCTGAAGATCGTGAAAAGCCTTGCACCAGCAGTGAAAACGAACATGCAGCTTCCAGTGACTTGAATTTGAAAGAGAAACGAGAGCTTGCTAGTGAATATGAGTCTTCAGCAAGTGATGGCATGAATAATGGGAAAGTTTCACCTGCCTCCAAAGAGGAGAGCCAGCCTGTACAGTATGGACACAAGGTATGTGGACCCTACTTTTTATTATTATGGTTTTCATTACATAATGTGCAATATTAAATGGTGTTATTGTGCCAAATTAATGTAGCCGAGCAGAGGATTTGACTGTCGTCTCTCGGTCACCACCTTGAGAACATGGCCCAATCCGAGCTGTTATTTTCATTTTATTCTTTGTAAGAGGGACATAAAAATATTTGCCCTGCAAGGCGGTGAAGGGTGGTTGGTAGTAAACCGGGTTGCCCTCTACTAGTGCCACAACACTTTTCTGCAAAGTCACTATGTAGTCCCGCTCACCACCAAAAGCAGAAGACGAAGGTCAACCGGGGAGAACAAATGTCGTGTCGCATTGTCTTGCATAACCCAATGGCCACACCAAAGGATTCTGCACAGCAGGAGTCACCCAAGGCTAGTCTACCCAACAAATGTAAGGGGTAGACAACTTCTCTCCTGAGCTTGAACCAGTTGCCTCCCATTCTGCTACAGATCCCACAGCTCAAATTGAACCATGTCCTCATGGTTTCCCAGTTCGCAACAGGTATGTCTGGAACTGACACTGACTACTCCAAGCCAGTCCACATTCACTGACTTAACAGTGAAAAACTGCCTTCAACAGTTATCCGGTCCAGCATCATCCTGTTTCCAGTCGTTTGCACCACTTGTAGCCGAGCGGAGTATTTGGCTCTCGTCTCTCGCCACGACCTTGAGTCGCCCCCCATTCCACCACATTAATATTAAATGTACCTTGCTTGTTTCTTACGATGTATTAACAACACTTAAATTTATACTTCCTGGAAGTTCATTTGAGGAGTAAAAGTAAAGCAAGACTTAATATCTTGAGTGCAGAATATCTTGGCTTGTCATCCATATAAAAGAAAATAAAGAGGATCAGCGATTGCAGGCAGTTTGAATTGCTTCTGGTCTAAAACGGAGCTCTTTTCAGGAGTGTACTGGATTGGAGGTTGGGGGGGGGGGGGGGTGCACTGAGTGAATGTGCACCCCCACCCCCCTCTCAGTGACTGGCCGGTGGAGGGCATTCAATTTTCCCACTAGGGTTGTTTCGGCAGATCTTTTATGCGGATCGGGGGTTGTCCGGTCCTGATTTGGCTCGGAAGAGTCCGCTGGACCTAAAGCAACAATAAATCAATCAATCAATCAAAAACCCCCCTCTCCCAACCACCACCCCCAAAAAAAGAAAAGAAGAAGCAAAAGTGCAATTACAGCTTTAGACAATTTGACAGCCACTGCCTGTCAAAACTCAATAGTTTGACCATCCTGGAAAATGGAAATTAGCGTATAAAAAGTGTTGGTGCACCAACTCCCAACCCCTATCCCCACCCACTTGTTCTGACCATGGTCCGCACTTATCTTTTGCTCTTGACAATGATTTTAACTAACAGTACTGAGCATGATGGAGAAGATGTTAGCTGTATGTATTATAAGGTCCTTATCGGATGAGTGTATAAACTGACATATAGTCTGTGCAAGCACACATTCCATCTCATGGACTTTAAAGATCGTGTCCTAGTCGGGCGAGTGCCGGCAACACAAATACACCCAGCATGCACTAGGTCCTTGAGTTCTCCTCATCCGTGGTCGACCAGGATTATGCTCCGTCGTCTGGGCGTCGGACTGTGCACCCAAAGGCTGCAAGTGGGCACCTTGGGCGGCTTGAGTTAGATCCTGTATTGACCAGCGCCTTGACCTAAAAAAGCGCTATATAACATTGTCTTTGTTTTTTTAATGAACATGATTATTTTCATTATTATTTTGATGATTCTTATTTCCAGTTAGAAACTGACAGGACAGCCGTGTTGAAAATGATCAGAGACAAGCTGATAGAGCTGTACCCCCACGAATCTAAAGATGACGTCTGGCTGCAGGTAGTATATGCATCGTTATTGGGACATGGTTTGGGAAATAGTATATGAAAACACTACAAAATATATTCATGAGAAACGTGAGTGTGCATGCACACACATAAATAACATAACATCTTTCAGATGAGATTGTAAACTGCGGTCTAGTCAGTGCACGTAGGCATTCCATAGCATGGACTTTAAAAGATCCTGATGTTGATGCCCTAGATAGGCAAGTGCCAGTTACATTGCAACACCTAGGGTAGAATTCATGGCCAGTTAAATTATAGGCGATGGTTAACGTTACCAACATTGGTTTTGTAACCAACAATGGTATCGTTAACCATCGTTTAGCAGATCGCTATTCATGAGCGAATGTCCACGCATTGTTACTTAACCAAGGCTATTTTTGGGCTGTGCGGGAATATCCGTAAGGGGGCATAATTCAAGCAGCTGTTTTCCTTCTTTCGTCAACAAAATAGGCCTATAACCCATCGGAATCGTGCAGCCGCACGATTAAAGTCTGGCAATGGTGGCGTGATTAGCAAGCCTACCGACAGCATGCTGGATATCATAGTGAGCAAGGAGAGCGAGCTTTTTGTTGGGGTGAAAGGAGAGAAATCACTTGTGATCACTTTGTAGTTTGTAATGTTAGGCCTACATTTTGTTTTTAGACTGAGGTGTCAATTTCTGCCGTTTCTGGGTAGTTTGGAACTTGAAATGTTGTCTTTATTTCGTAGGGTTGCATTACCCTACGAGTATAAACTATACATATACACAATAAGCCTACACATCACCAGTCAAAATCCAACAACAATATTTTAATAATAATAATATTAACCCGTTTTATTAATATGACAGATTATTAAAGGTGCCAGAGGCATAAAAACAAAGAGTGAGACACACATGTAAAAGTGGTGACAAAACGCCTTGCCGATCACACAGTTTCAGTCTGTCTACCGCGTTCGTTAACGTGATGATATCATGCCGACGAAAACGAAATTTTGATACCAGTTCCACATCATCAAATTTGTCAAGTGGATTACTTCTGTCGCGAAATACTCTCTCTCTCCTCGGAGCTCGTCTCTGTCGAAGTTGCCACCAAACGATGGCCGCCATTTTTAACCAGTGTTCCATTGGTTATCGGGTGGTCCACCCTCCGTTAAAATAACCATGGTTAGCAACCGTCGTTAACTCTGCTAAGGCCTCATGAATTTAAAATTTCCAGCTTAACCAACGTCGTTAATTTTACCAACATTGGTTAAGCCTTAACCAACGGTCATGAATACCACCCCTAGCAAGCACGATGTTCTTTCTCTCCCAAACACTGTGGCCCACCATTGAGCTCAGTTGTCTGGGGCGTCAGACTAAGGCAGCAAGTGGGCGCTTCAGGTTGCTCAAGTTAGATCCTGTATCGGCCAGTGCCTTGAGCCGCTCTTGGGCTGGAAAAGGGTTATATAAGAATTATTTTATAAATAAATAAATACAAATAACCTAATGAATGTAATCCTCTTTTACTGCCTCTACTGAAGTCCAAGCATATGGCTAATGTTGAACATCAGTATGTCGGATAAGATTTTTGACAGCGAAAAGGTTTTAAAGTGAATCTTGCCTATATTTTTAAAGCAAATTTAACAGTAGTCATGTTTGTGGTACCTGTTAGTGAAAGTATTTGTATGATCATGACGGTTGACAACTGTCTCTATAATGACGTTGTCGAGACACGAATGGGAGCGTCTGTGGTAAATTGCAAAAAGTTATGTCAAAAGCGCAAAACTTGCTTTCCCTTTTGTGACCTAGAGAAGGATTACCAGATGGGTCCAATGTATGCTGTCTCCAAATGTGGAATTTTATCCAGTTAACAGAATATGATATTCAATGATGTTGCTAGAAATTTTCAGCATAGGCAATTTGGCCGATTCAGTCACAAACCTTTAGGACATTTTGAAAATCTTTCAGCCATCATTTTGACTTCTTTCCAACACCAAACGAGAGGCCACTGATAAGTTTTGGTTTCTTTTCGGCGGCATTTCGAAAACGAAAAGTTTTATTGCCGTTCGCAACAAGGAAGTTACTCTAACTCTCTCTGCTGATGCATGTGTTGTCTGCTTATTTATTTATCCGATAGAAAATTAATATGGCCAGAAGCAATAACAACAAAACAGACATGAGACAGGCAAACAAAAAACGGACAAAGGGGGGGCAATTGAGGCATAAAACCTTAGGATAGCGGGCTGATCAAACATGACTCTTTCTGATATTTTGGAATTTTATCGGTGATTTGCCTACATAAACGACATCACTGGGTATTAGCATTCAGTGGCAGCTATTACAAATGATGTTGTTGTATCAAATTTTATTCATCAGATTAACATAAGTTGTACTGATAGCTATTACAAAAGACAATATATACTCATGTAGACAATAGAAATGTGACTTCAGGGTTTGTGAGGTAGGACTGGATTATATTTTTTCCATTGTGTTTACAATCGGACTCGGCAATCTCCGGAAACGTGAGCTTTGGTTGGGTGCCATGGGTGCAATTATAAAGAAAATAGAAATTCGGAGTGAGACACTGACAAACTGACTGACAAATGGACTGCTGCTGATTGATGTATTCCAAATCTCAACAAAATCGCTTCAGCCATTTTTGACTCGCATGCATAGCAATTTCAGTCTGTGTATTCACACACACACCAAAAAAAATATTTTTTCTATTTTTAAAAGAATATGTGTGAGATGATCATGAGTCCTAAATAGAACAAAAATGACATTAAAAAAAATATAGTGTCTGTTCGTCCACCATCTGTCTGTGCAAAACTTGCAAGTTGATTAATATCTCAGAACCTATTTCATCTATCACAGCCAAACTTGGTAAGATTGTATATATTGGAATATCCATGAGATCTAATAAATTATCAGTGATCAAGGTCAAGGTCACCCAAAAATGACAATTTTTCACAAAGTTTCACTTTTTTCTGTTATTGATATTGAATTTATGATTCTTTGATGCATAATAGATATCAATGAGACAAACATATTATGCAAATTTGGTCAACCTCACTCCAAGGTCAAGGTCACTGGAGCTGTCCAAAATCAGTTAGTATAGCTTTAAAGTGACCTTGACCCTAAATTATGGGAGACAAAAAGTCTAAACTTGTTGTATTTAGAGATGTGAGATTGATATTTCATATGTGTTCTGTTTTTTGCTTTGATCTTGAAAATCAATGTCATTTTAGGCATTTCAAAAACATACCAACAAGATAGGTCATAGTACAGTAGAATGGCTATTTATGTATATTTAATATTTAACCTTTAGGCTATAGTATGCAGCAACATTGGGTTATTTGATTAGATATGCATGGGAGGTTACATCAAGGTCAAGGTCATCCCAAGGTCAAGGTTATCCCATAGTGACCGTTTTTGGCATAATACAACTTTTGCAGTAGTTTATTTATTAGTGTATTTGGAGCTGGAGGTCAAGGTCATCTCAAGATCAAGAGCATAGAAAGATCAAAGTCTGTATTACTTTGCATTGTGGGTTCGGGCACTGATTAGAATAGACCTAACGTTTCCCGACGTGTCGTAAGAGGCGACTAACAAGGGTGATGTCAGCAAGGCATCACTGGGCGAAAGTCTTCTACATAGAAGTCACCAGCCAGGACGGAGGAACCTCATGTTACTACAGGTTCAACGACCACGTGCTTGGGGCCAAGGCGAGCCACACTGTATTGTGGATATTGGCTGTGGCCAGCAGCCTGGAGAGGATTGGGCCCTGCCAGGTATTTCTTGCATAAGACACACTGCATGATGAATAAAACCATTTACTTCATACTGGATCGGTTGTCGCCCGGGTCAACAAGGACCTTGCCTTCCGTTGGCCACCAGGACGGAGGTGATAAGTGTGCTACTGATGGACAACTTAGCAAGATCCGCACCAGAAACAAAATCGTCATAGGAACCTGGAATGTCAGGACCCTAAATGGGGAGGGAAAATAAGATGAACTTGCCCACGAGATGGACCACTATTGATGGAACGTTTAAGGGATCAATGAACTGCGCTTGAAAGGCATAGGTGAAACAACGACCGACAAAGGCCACAAGCTTTTTATTTCAGTGGTAGAGATGACAGGCACGAACACAGCGTTGGATTTTTGGTCCACAAGAACATTCTAGCCACTGTCATGGGTTGCCGCCCAGTCTCCAGTAGACTCATTACCATCCATCTGAGAGCAGCCCCTTTCAACATCACCATCATCCAGGCCTATGCCCCAGCATCACACTATGACGACAACGAAGTAGAGGATTTATATGAAAATCTACAGGCTATCCTTGACCAAGTGCTGAAGAAGGACATAGTCAGAGGTGCCAACCAGTATGGATTACCGTATTTAATTCCGGCAAAGTGAATTAAATACGGTAGCTTTTATAAAAGTACGGAGGAGAAGTTGTCGATCGTTTATCTTTGCCAGCGGTGCTTCTGTACCTGTTTCTGATCTCAGAATGATACTGCTGCACTCACTGAACGTCGCTGTGCTCCTGCGGTATTTTCTGACACGCTTTTCGAGTCATGACTGTACCCTAATCAATCACGCAGAGCTGCCAACCCCTACGGAACGTCCGTAGTTTCTCCGGAAAATGTTCTTTAATTCCGCAACTACGCCATTTCAAGAAATACTACGGAAGAAAAATTTCAAAGCATACCTATTTTTTTACAAGTATCGAAACAAAGCCGCGAGAGACGTAGGCCTACTAGGCTTTCGTCAATATCATAGACTTTCGTATAGCGCTTTGCGTGTGCGCTATTTTTAGCTCAGCAGCCACTGCGCGGAAGACTTTTTTTTTTTTTTTTCAGGAACATTTCTATCATTTTAAAAATAAATATTTGAAAGTTAATGCTTTTTGTGTTGGTGTTTGGTTTTTATTTAAGCTAATATCAACATTTTAAATAATGCTCATTTTATCATGTGAAAATTCTTGTTCGTACATTTGCTACTGAAATTGAGCTGAAACTACTGATATTTTTCTTTGTTTGCTACTGAAATTTTTTTTAGGGGTTGGCAGCTCTGAATCACGTGATGAAAGCCGAATCGAGCATGCGCGTTGTTCTTACCCAACTGCTAGACCCGAAGCAAACACTTGATCCATTTGTCCAATGAATACATTCGTTCTTAGCCTTTCGGGAACTCGTACAGGTCTATTTTTAGACTGACGTCAACTGGGGTTAGGGTAGGGTTGGGTGAGGGTTACCCTACCCAACCCTACCCTACCCTTCCCTTCCCTAGCCCTACCCTAACCCTACCCTAACCCTAGTCTAAAAATAGACATGCACGAGTTCCCTCCATAATAGTTTTCACAGCCTTTCGGAATGTTTCAAAATCGCGAAAATGACAGGACATGATACAGTGGAACCTCTCTACAACGACCTTGAAAATGTTGAAAAAAATTGGTCTTTATAGAGAGGGGTCTTTATAGAGAGGGGTCTTTACAGAGAGCATAATGGCCTTTTCTTGAATCAATTTGCCAGTGATCGGAATATTCTTTCTTCTAGCATCCAGAAACCAATCCCAAACTTTCTCATTTATTTCCCCGTATGTTGTCATCCTCCGTTTTGATCGCGTACGATCGGCATTATCACCACTTTCCCACCTTTTAAGAATGTCATCTTTGTCTCGGATAATTCCTTGAATTTGTGTTTTTCCAACTTTAAGACTCTTTGCGATCGCAATGGCAGTCTCTCCTTTTTTTGTGTCTGTTTACAACATTAACTCGATCTTCCAGAGATAAAAATTTTCTTTTCTTTGTAGACTCCATCATCCCATCACGCTTTCTTTGCTTCTTCTCAGTGCCGCGCTCGTGATGTGAATAAAGTGAAATGCGAACCCCAAACGAGTAGAATCTAGTATGTGACGTTACAAGATGACGTCAAACTTATAGAAGATTACTTTATCGGCTGGCGTGTCACATATAGGTACCTGTATGACTGTGCTGAACAAGATCGTAGACAGTTTTTATTGTGCAGTCATGCCGAGAAAGTCGCTATACGGTCTGCAAAGATCGGTCGTTAGACGTTATAGCGATGGAGTCGCTATACTGATGACAGCAATATAAGGAAATACATCGGTTAAAATAAAATGGGTCGTTGTAGCGGGGGAGTCGTTATAGAGGGGGGTCGTTGTGAGAGGTTCCACTGTAGCCCCAAAGCGAAACATGGACCCTCACAGCAGATCTCCAACGAAGAATACAAAGCATGGAGATGAGGTGCTACAGAAGATTTCTGGGCATTTCCTATACCCAGCACATCACCAACGACGAAGTCCGACAGACCATCACACAAGCCATTTGACAACACAATGACCTGCTCACAGTGGTGAAAAAACGGAAACTCCGATGGTATGGCCACGTCACCAGATCATCAGGTCTTGCAAAGACTATCCTGCAAGGCACAGTGCAAAGAGGTAGAAGAAGAAAAAGAAGTGGGAGGACAACATTCGAGAATGGACTGGTTTTTTGACACTGAGCGAAACCATGAGGGTTGCTGAGGACAGGGAAAGATGGAGTATGCTGGTTAAACGATCATCTGTGGTGCCCCTACGACCTCCGAGTTACGGGATAGGATAGGATAGGTAATGCCACCATTTAATTTTGTTTTGTTTTTCTGGGGGACCCATTTTGATGTTAAATATTTTGAGTTCCAAAAGGAGCTTTGCCCCTCTAGTTGAGATATTGAGCAAAATGTGTTTAGTAACAATATGACTGTTGTGACCTTGACCTTTGAATTAGAGCAGAAATGATGGCACGGGATGCAGGTCACTAACCATTAGAATGTTCTTTGGAAGTTTGGTCAAAATCATTCAGGGATTGTTGAGATGTGGCATCCAATGGACCAGCAAACTGACAGACAGACATTTGGCTTATTCTGATTCCCCCGACTATTTCAAATTATTTCCAGATAAGTCTCTGGATAAGTCTATGGGATTTCTTACTGTGTGTTGAGCTAGCTGTTGCGTTGTAGTGGAAGAAAGAGTACTCCACAAACTATGAAAAAGCAAGGCAGTGTGATGCTATTCATTTCTGAGTTTGATTTCCTTTTCTACATGACATAGTTTTCATGTTGTATGTTTTCCTTAGGGTATCTCAGTCATTAATCATAATGCCATAGATGAATATTTTGCAGAAAACTGCAGAAAAACAAACAAAGCTGTTCCTGGACTCCTGGAAGCCGAATGAGCCCAGTGTCACAGTGCCTCAGCCTTTACCTCTACAGAATAATAACACAGAGCAGCCAAAGAGGGATACAGTATCGCCTAACACAACTTCTGTCCATCTGCAGTCTAACACAGTGTCTGCGCATCAGCAACCAGTGGATGTAGTTCCCTGTCTGCAGTCTGTTGGAGAGGGCATTGGTATACCTTCATCACTACCATTGAAAATGACAGCAGGGTTAGTTGCACAATCCATTCAACAAATCCACAGCTATGGAGCCAGCCAGAGAACACCTTGTTCAGCCATTGCAGACAGTTTGGTAAGCATTCTCTATGATGCATATTTTTAACTTCTTTTTAGCATTCCAATCGAAAGAACAAAATAACCTTGTCACTATTGATTTTGAAGGGTTGGTTGTCTTTATGAATCTGAAAGGTACGCGCCTTATAAATATTTATTATTATTATTAATATTGATTACGGGTAAAAATTTGGAATGGTTGTGTTGTGCAGAAGGAGCAGGAGCATCAGCACTATCCCACCATGCATACAGCTCAAGCTGGCATGCTGGCCAAATGGGAGGAGTTGTCTGCTGCCCGGCGGCTGGCTTTAGCCAGGGAGAACAGCGCATTGGAAAAGGCCGACACTCTCCAGCACACCCTCTTGGTCCTAAATCAGCATTTCATGCAGAGTCCAACCGATGTGGAACTGACTAATCGGACAGCAGCTTTGTTGACACAGTATCAGCTGGCTGTGGACGAAGCAAAGACTCAGGGTCAACTGCGAGCTACCTACGACCAACAACTGAGTACTTTGCAAATGGCTCAGTATCAGCAGGAGCAGCTACCACTTTTTGCCATACCCACCAGCATGTATTCTGTGCCACTGTCTAGCTCCATGGCAGGAGCCAGCGTGGCTGCAGCACCTCGCCACGCAGCTTATAACGCCATTCAGAACACCTACCCCCAGTTCTTCCAGCCCAAACCCTGCACCCCATCTGCCAGCCCCTCGGTGGTGGTGACCTATGCGTCTCATTTCCCTTTTCCTGTGACTACCACATCCTTCTCGCAGCAGGCCAGCTTTTCTACTTCTTCTTTGTCATTTGCAGGTTTGAATGCACTTTCTACCGTTTATCCATCGGCTGGCTTCTCTGGCTTGTATAATCCATCTTCCAAGCCAGCGACACAAGGGGCACCCGCTGCTTCTTTGCCACCTGCCCCTGATCTTCCCCATGTGTTGTCCTTGAAGTCATCACTGAGTTTTCAGGCACATTCCATAGTCAGCAAGCCAGCACCTCTCAGTGGCATCGCTGCAGCATCCACAGGAACTATCTCGTCATTGGCCAGTAACCTTGTTTCTGCTTTCAAAACTGCCCAGCCAGCTTGCACTGCTGCAACAAGTGTGAACACGACAGCTGTTGTGACAGTGCCCAAATACACTGGTAATATTTTATTTCAATCATGTCTCAACCTTCTGATTTGATTTTGTAGTCAGTTGGAAAATCACTTCTTTTTTGACACACCACAGCAGCTCAACCAAAGCTTTTCATATTTTGAGGTTAGGTCAGCCTTGCTAGCTATAAATAGCTTTGCCGATACTTCCTTTTGAAACGTGGAGGCACTAAAAAGTGCTGTTCACATAGGAATTGAGCTGGTGTGACACATGCATAGCAATGTATTTACTCACCCTCCCCTCCCCACCTTCCCACCTCACCTACTCCTTATCCCACCCCTCAACAAAAACAAATAATGACATTAAAAAAATTGTTGGTGTATCCACCGTCCGTTGGTGCAAAACTTGCAAGTGGCTTAATATTTGAAAACCTATTTCAACTATTACAACCAAACTTGGTCAGATGGTGTATAATCATTACACATAAATGATGAGTGAATGAATGACTTACTTCAAGGTCACAGGGTCAACAAATGTTGGTCCAAAAATTACAATTTCTCACAATATTTAAGTTTTTGACTTCCATGCATACCAATGTGAGTCGATGTACTCGCCTGCTCCCCACCTTCCACTCCCCGCGTTCCCCTTCTTTCCCCCCACCCCCCACCCAAAAAAAAAAATCCTATTTTTGCAAATTTGTGAGAGATGAGTCCTAAATATTCCCAAAATACCATTTTTTTAAAAATTGTCCGTCTGTCTGCCGTCAGTCTGTGCAAAACTTGCAAGTGGATTAATATGTCAGAACCTATTTCAACTATCACAACCAAACTTGGTAATGATCACGGAATTAATGACTTCACTAAGTTCAAGAAAAAATAGGGAATCATACTGTGGAATTGCTCTATTTAACCCATAGTATGTTACATTGGGTTATTTGATCATACATGAGCATGAGAGGTCATGTGTAGATCAAGGTCATCCCAAGGTCAGGTTACTGAAGGTCAAGGTCATCCCAAGGTCACTGTTGTTTTGCAAAATACAACTTTTGCTGTAGTGTATTTGATTGTAGATGAGTGTATTTGGAGCTGGAGGTCAATGTCATCTCAAGGTCAAGAGCATAAAAAGATCAAAGTTGGTATTACTTTGCCACCATTTATTTAATAGTTCTTATATAGCGCTTTTCCAGCTCAAGAGCTGCTCAAGGCGCTGGCCGATACAGGATCTAACTCAAGCCGCCCGAGACGCCCACCCGCAGCCTTTGGGCGCATGGTCTGACGCACGGACAACTGAGCACAATCCTGGGCAGCCAGTGATGGGGGAGAAGGACCTAGGTGCATGCTGGGTGTGTTCTTGTCACCGGCACTCGCACGTCTAGGACATGAGCGTCAGGATCTTTAAAGTCTGTTATGATGGAATGTATGCGTCACAGACTAGACCTCAGTTTATACTCTCATCCGAAGGAGTAGGAAACGGGAGTAAAGTGTCTTTCCCAAGGACACAACACAATGCCGCGGCCTGGGCTTGAACCCGGGACCTTCAGATCCGCAAGCCAAAGCTCTACCATTAGACCACCGTGCCTACCATTTCATTTTGTTTTTGGGCAATTATTTTAATGTTAAATATTGCAAGTACCATAAGGAGCATGTTAATCATATGGGCTTTGCACTTCCTAAGTATCGATTTGACAAACATACTGTGCAAACTTGGTCAACCTTTCTCCAAGGTCAAGGTAACTGTAGGTTTACATAATCAGTTCGTATAGGTACTTTGCAGTGATCTTGACCATAAACTGTAAGAGATATAAAGTCTAAACATATTGTATTGGGAGATGATAGATTGATCTTTTATTATGTTTTTTTTTGTTTTTTTTTAATTTTCTTGAAGGTCAAGGTCATTTTAGGCCTTGCATAAACGTTAAAAAATGGGTCATCATATAGTGGAATGGCTCTGTATTTAACACATTGGGTTATTTGATCTTATATGGGCATGAGAGGTCACAGGAAGGTCAAGGTTACTGAAGGTCAAGTTTATCCAAAGGTCACTGTCATTTGGCATAATACAGCTTTTGCTGTAGTTTATTTGATCGTACATGAGTGTATTAAGAGCCGGAGGACAAGGTCAACAGTTCAAAGTCGGTATTATTTTGCATTTTAATGCCACCATTTCATTTTTTTCCCTGGGCACTAATATTCATGTTAAATATTGCAAGTTGAGGGTCATGCGGACTTTGCCCTTCTAGTCTTCTGGGTAGTATGTAGCTGTGCCTTCTTTGGATTCTACAAGTTCTTTTTCTTCTGAGTATTATGTCATTGCGCCTGGGTTTTGAATTCTTAGGTCCAGTATTGTCTTATCTGTAAAGAGATGTATAATTTTATATTGTAATCTGCTTTGTTAGTTGTGCATAGTTTTAGTGTGAGCGCTGAAAATGATCTTGAAAAGTTCATGTTAATCTCTGTAAACGTTCAAGAAGGTAATATGAAGTTCTTTCTTTCTTTCATAAACCAGTTTCAGTCTCAACAACTGCCTTGACTTCAGGTATGGGATATGAATCTGGTTTATCCATGCCCCAGATGAGGGACAAAATAAGCACTGGTCAAAGCAGTCTAAGTCAGAAGCGCTCTAGAGATGACAGCATGCCTGAGGAATGCAGTTCAGAATTGGTCTTGGCTGGATCCACCTCCCCACCGATCTTTCGACCCCTCCTTCCCCTCCAGCCCATCAAATTGTCCATCAACCGCTATGCTGCACTGGCCACGAGAGTCAGCCAGGTGGATAGGGGCAAGGAGGAAGAACAAGACTTAGAGCCTACAGAAGAAGAAGAAGAAAAAGATGTGGAAGCCAGTGAAAGCTCCGCAGAAACCACTGCTGAAGAGGGAAAGGGTAAAACCCTGTTGGGAAAGATGGGGCTGGATGACTTCACTTTCGCCCCAGAGCTGAAAGTGAAACTCAAGTCAATCAGTCCAGAAAAGTCGTGGGACTTTCCACGCAGCAAGCCTGATGAAGAATGGCGCACATCCAGCTCTAAAAAACTGAAGAACGAAGGGAGAAAGAAACACTCACCTGGAAGCAAGAGAAAGCAGCGAGGTTTGGCCACAAGAAAAATTCCACAACCTTTGGGCTCCAGCACTATAGCCAAGTCCAAAGACAACATCTATAGCAGCATATGTTCAGATTCTGTCTCCTCCTGTTCTTCAAGCCAAGAATCTCCTGCTGTTGGAACATCTTCAACCGCAGACTATCATGAAAAAGGAGCAATTGAAGGAGTTCTGGAAAGCGAGGTTGATGGCAATCTCCAACAGATGGTTTGTAGGGGCCCTAACCCTAATGCTGAAAGTGACTTTAGATTATTCCCTAAAGCCACAACCACAACTACCGCAACCACCTCCAAGGGAAGAATGGCATCAAGAAACAGCTCAGCTTTGAACCCCAGCAAGAGCATCCCAAGTTTGATGTCCT
This sequence comes from Oncomelania hupensis, assembly GCA_036898135.1. Classification (NCBI taxonomy): domain Eukaryota; kingdom Metazoa; phylum Mollusca; class Gastropoda; order Littorinimorpha; family Pomatiopsidae; genus Oncomelania; species Oncomelania hupensis. The sequence goes on along the minus strand of CM072517.1, from coordinate 33,149,858 downwards.
TGACTACTAAGCCAGTAGACACAGATTCCCTGAATTTGGATGACTTTTCTACAATCACAGAATTTGGGCAGTCCACTATCAGCAAGAAGGTTGAGGACCTGGAAGATGCCAGTTCTGGCAGACCCAGGCGCCACATCAACACAGGCTTCATCGGGCAGTTGGTGCGCAGCAACGCAGCAGCTAATGACGGCAAGAGAAGATCTTTCTCAGGTTTGTTGACCCTATTTCTTTCATTTTTAAAAAAAAAAAAATTTTTTTCACTCTCAGACATGAAACTCTGTACTTGCTCAAAAATGAAACTTTTAGTGATTTTATATTTAATGTTGATTGTTACCAAGTCTCATGATGTATTGTGTTACTGACTGTTGATGTGTTGCCACTTATGTTACAGTTTAACGTGTTGTGTTCATTATGTGTTGTGTTACAGATGGGAGTACAAGCAGTGACGTGTCTTCAACAAATGTTCCAGAAGAAGCTGACACTAAAGACTCATATTTTGACGCAAGTCATTTGAATATTTACAATTGTCTTTCACTTTTTGCATGTTTGTTGTTTGATAATGATTGTTATCTCAATTTCCCTCAGCAAGAGTATTTATTCATTGCTTTCAGGGTCCAGCGGACTGCAAAGAGCCAAATCAGGACCACAAAATCAAGATCAAAACTTCGCTGAAAGAGGACTCGCCCCTGATCCGCATAAAAGATCTGCCGAAACAACCCTAGTGGTAACACTGAAGGCACTCCAACAGCCGGTCACTGTACAATAAAGACATCCCACGCAAGGGACGCTGAGGCTATACTCTAATTTATCGAACTCCCGTTTACAAAAACAACATTGAATGCAAACATCATTATAAAATATCAACAAAATACATACATATAAAATGCGTACATTACCAAATATCATAGGAAGACCCAGTGACCATTTTGCAGAAAGAGTCCAATATTCCCAAGCTGATCCAACAGACCTCACACACAAATGAGGAGTTTTGTCCCGGAAGAGTTTTCAAGAAAAAAGGTAGGTGACTGGTCTAACGAAGAAGATATAATAGTAGATTGATAGAACAGAGTAGGAATGAGAAAGAACAAAGGAGAAAGACGGCGACAGTGGGAATTTAAAGCACTAAATTTCCAGAAAGTGGGGATACTATTTATACTGGAAGTAAAGGGATGGGAGGAGGTTTTTAATCTAAGAGAAAGTGAAGGGTGAAGAGAGGGTCTCTAAGAGATAATGAAGGTAAATGTTGAGGTAGCCTTGTTGATTTGTTGGGAATTTTCCTTATTAAACTTACTGTAACAGTGGTCCACCAGCAAGCTTAGTGTGCTACGCAGTGTGAGTCTATGTACTCGCTCACTCACCCAACCCCAAAACCCTCCCACAAAATATCAAGATTTTTACCAATGGGTGCAAGATAAATCCTAAATAGTCTAAAAATTACATTTGTCCATCCGTCTGATGGTCCACCGTCCGCCTGTGCAAAACTTGCAAGTGATTTAACGTTAGAATTTGACATGCACCCGAGTGCCAAGGGAGCCATAATTCCTGTTTGGGCACCCAGATCTTACTTGACTTGGCCCAACGAGCGCATATAAAATCCTAAAAGAAAGTTAACTCTTTGAAATCCCTTCAAATAGTTAAAATTGTAATTAACGATCGGAGGAAAACTTCAGAGTGACAGAAATATTCTGTTGCACATTGCATTCTTATTTTCTTTGGTTGTGATGGGTCAGAAATAGCCTCCCTTTATGCATAAAAGACAAGCTTTCTGATTGGCTAGTAAAGTATTCAATGACTAACCATGGAGTCAGTTGCTATCTTGTGCATGCAAAACAAAATATGAAGTTACTCTGAAACACGCATGTCCAGTAAAGTGTTTGACTTGTTCAAAAACAGTCCATCAACTTCGCAAGAAGGTTACCAAGTCCTGGAAACGAAACCAAAGAAAAAATACGAAGAGGGTAGAAAAAAAAAATCTTGACTCGTGGAAGAAGGATTTTCACATGACACATTCAAAAGCTTTAAAAAGTGTGGCTTTATTTGGCATTGCTTTTTCATTTTATTAATGTTATGTGTGTTCAACAAAAAAAATTGATTTCTCCTCAGATATTGAGCATTGAGCCTTTGTTATTGTTTGTAGTGTTACTCTGATATTTTACAACACTTTTTTCTGTTTCAAGTGTCAAAAATAATAAAGTTTTTCTTGAATACAGCTAAACACAAATTATTGGTATTGCTTTTTATTTTTGTCATTTTGTAACTGGTTAGCTTTAACTGGAAGGAATTTCCTAGAAGGTCCCTCATGTATTTGAAGTTATTTGTATTTAGGTACTCCAAACAAAATTTGGTCACCCCAAAGTTTCAAATAAGGCACTCAAAGGGCACACTTGTAAAAAAAAAGTTAATCTCTAAACCCTGGGATTAATACCTCAAAACCTATTTAACTATCACAACCAAACTAAAGTGAAGTAAAATGTGACAGTTATGTATAAGTAGAAATACCCTGTAGAAGATAGAAGGGTCCAAAATCTTGAGCTAAACAACTTTCCTCTCCAAAAGTCAGCAAGTGAGCCTAATTCAGTCGGTGTGCTTTTAGTTAGACAAGTGGGTTTCTCGATTATAATGGTATCATCTTGCTTGTGTCTCAATGTTCAGGCGAGCAATAGCAACCAAAGCAAAGGAGGAGCCAGACCTAAGGAGCCAACAGAAACTGCAGTCAAAGCACCAGAAGCCACTGAACAAGGAAAAGGCAAGGTCGTTGGCAAAATGACCTCCTACCAGCGACTGTTCAAGAACATTGAGCAAGAGTTTCCTGGCATGAAAATGTGAGTTCATTCATGACAACTTCACTGTACTAATGTGTACAGGCAGTGGCTGTCAGACACCTGCATAATAATTATGTACATACACCAGTTTAGTAGGTCATGCAACACAGCACCTATACTATATATGACTAACTGTCCATGATGATGCACAATAATAATACACTTGGATTTTTCTAGGGTGATTTATCTAAACTTTGGCCAAACCAGAATGTAGCTGCTAATTCATTGATTGGAAAGCATTCACTGCAGTAATTTGGTTTAATAAACTGTGCTACGATCATGTAACGTACAGATAATTTGTGGTGCTCGCTGATAATAATAAATCTAATGAATGCAAATTGATGACTTAGAGCCACAACCGTATATCTAAAAAAATTTAATGTTTTTATTTTTAGATAGTTTTAATGATAACGTATATGATCTCCAAAGAAAAATGTACAATAATGAATAATAATATAAAATAGACCAAATATGGTTGTTGCCCTGTAGCTTTTCAAGACGTTTTGCATGCCACAGCCAATCATCTGGCAGTAAACTGACCTGCCTCTTGAGCAAGATCAAGAATTAAAGATAAAGAAGAGTCAAGCTTCAGGCAACAACCTGATTGCAGATATATACAGTTGTGGTCTGAAAGGAGGGGAGCTGTTAAGCTGCCCAGTGCATGCCACAAGGCGAGATGTATGTGATAGCCTGAGATGGCCCACACCTTTCACAAGTGAGGTACAATGTACAGATTTCTTTCAGAAGAGAAAGCGAAACTGCAGAAGAGGCAGAATAAAAACTCATAAGAAGAAGATTCATCACGCTGCTGTACTGTAGTGACATCTGGTTGTTCTACACCACAACAAGCTAATGGTGACACCTCAGAAGATGCCCAGTCTTCTACAAGTGGAATTTTCATGACATCTGAAAAGAAGATACGGTTGGCCAAGATACGAACCGCTGGTTTATCAACATGGAAGAAGACGATTAAAAAACAAAAGAAACTGTCTGGAAAAGAAAGCAGAGGTAAAGTAACACAAGCCAAAACAATTCAGCAAGTAGACTGTGCCAAATGCAATCAGCATTGTGATTAGAAAGTGACTGAGCAGCAACGTCAAGCAATATTTGAGGTCTACTATAAACTTGATCACTACAGCAGACAAAAAGATTTTATTTGCAGGCATGTAGAGCAGAAAGATACTGTGACACATCTTGACCAATTGACAGGTCATCCAGTAAAAAAACAAGCGGCAGGTAACTAGAAAATTCTATCTTACAGTTGATGGGGTAAAAAATACACGTATGCAAGAAATTGTTCCAAGCTACTCTTAACATTGGGCACACCTGTATTCAGAATGCATTAAACAACTCACAAAATGGAACATTCCTTGGCCAGGATAAAGGAGGAAAACACAAACCAAGCAACAAAACTTGAGATGAAGACAGGGAAAGGGTTAAAAAGCATATTGAGTCATTTTCGGCGGTTGAGTCACACTATTGCAGACAAAGTACGAGTCGAACGTTTTTTGATGCCTCTCTGAATGTTAATAGAATGTATCGGAGGTATTGTGAGGATTGTGAAAAAGATAGAACGACGATAGTTTCAAACACATGTACAGAGATATATTTAACAAAGAATACAATCTCAGCTTCCACAAACCAAAGAAAGATCAATGCCTTCTGTTGCCATGATGAAAAAGCAAGAAATGCTCTGACACCAGAAACAAAGAAAGAATATAACGAACACTAAAAGCGAAAAACTGAATCGAGAGAAGAAAAAGTTAGAGACAAACAGTGTGCAAAAGAAAGTGAGGATCTACATGTTGTGACTTTTGATCTAGAAGCTTTCTTGCCAAAACCTTGTTCCTTGGTCATCTAGGTGCACTACAAAAGGAAGCTAGCCATGTATAATTTGCGTATATTTTCACTGTTTGATAAACAAGCAGAGTGTTAACTATGGGATGAAAAAAAATTCATGCGAAATCGCTACTGCTCTTCTTTTATATCTAAATCACTTCCTCAGAATATTAGTCATGTTGTTCTGTATTCGGATACCTGCTCAGGACAAAATAGGAATCAATTCTTGTCTGCTGCCCTTCATCATGCAGTCCAGAATTGAGAAAACATTAAGATCATTGACCACAAGTATTTAGAGAGTAACCACACACACATGGAGTGTGATTCCATGCATGCTGCTATAGAGCAAGCGAAAACCAACATAATAATAACCATTCCAGAACAGTGGCACACTGTGGTCCAAATGGCAAGATCAGCCGCCCCATACACAGTAGTGCCACTTCCTTCCTTCTGACATTTGGGACTTTAAATCACTAACAGCATCCACAATGAAAAACACCAAGGTGGGTATCACTGGTAGCAAGGTGAACTGGTTGAAAATGAAGTGGATCACTTGAAAAGTGACTCAGATTCAATTTTATTCAACATACAGAATGAAAGACACTTTCTGCCAGTTGAAAATTGGAGGTAACAGCCATCTTGGTCGTCAACAGGGTATTCCAGACCTGGAGAAGCACTTCAGTAGTAGGGTACAAGCAAGGATGGGCAAGTAGTGAGAGTAGCGACTACATTTTGTAGTTTCGCTACTATTTGGAGTAGTTTGTAGCGATCCAAACTACATATTGTAAAAAAGTAGTTGTAAAGCAGCGAACTACTAATTTGTCAATAGCGAAGTAGCAAAAATGTGTTTTTCGCTACGCTACTTTCCTTGCCATGTGACTTGCTGCACTTTAAGTCAAGCCAAAGCGAGTGCTGTCTCGCGCGAGATTGATCGCTCGCTCAGCGAACGGAAGCATGATTGTGATAAACTGAAAGCAAAAAGCCAGCCACGTGACTTTCAAAAGAGCGCGTCAGTCATCTCAGTCTTTGTTCGGGCAAATCAAGCACAGAACGCACAAATATTCTCAACTGCCTGTACAACCTTATGGCTGTATTTATGTTTTGTATCAGACATAACAGAGTACATATAACTTTTTTTCTTCTATTTTTGACTTTTATTATTAATAATATTTTTTTGTATTTTGCAAATGGTATATTTATACCATACATAATGTATTAAGTGTGCTCCTATATAATGATCTTGACTTGCAATGTTATCAATAAAAAAATTTGTAATTATATTTTGCATCTTTTTTTTCTTTTTTTTGTAATCTGATGAAGAGCATATGAAGGGTTGCATGACAAAACGCACTATATCCAAATTTGTCAAGTTGAGATATTTGGCAGTTTTTAAAGGCAGGCCTTGTAGCAGATATTCATTATTTGTACTTATACTAAAAAAATGAGAACATTAAAGCTTTCTTAAAAACACAAATCACCAAATCAATGTTTGATATCATATTTACTGGACCATTTTTTATATTGACTGTTTTGACAAAACGCATTATATCCAGCGAAAGGCTATTTCACAAAACGCACTATATCCGTTACCTAGCAAAAAAACTATTTAAAGTTGTCTCAATACTATTTAAAATTCACTGGATTCACAGCAGATCTCCAACGAAGAATACAAAGCATGGAGATGAGGTGCTACAGAAGACTTCTGGGCATTTCCTATACCCAACACATCACCAACGACGAAGTCCGACAGACCATCACACAAGCCATTGGACAACACGATGACCTGCTCACAGTGGTGAAGAAACGGAAACTCCGATGGTATGGCCACGTCACCAGATCATCAGGCCTTGCAAAGACTATTCTGCAAGGCACAGTGCAAGGAGGTAGAAGAAGAGTGAGACCGAAAAAGAGGTGGGAGGACAACATTCGAGAATGGACTGGTTTGACACTGAGTGAAGCGATCAGGGCTGCTGAGGACAGAGAAAGATGGAGTATGCTGGTTAAACGATCATCTGTGGTGCCCCTACGACCTTCGGGTTACGGGACATGAGAGGATAGGATAGGATAGGATTGGAATAATTATGTAAAGTAAAGTGCAAAGATTATAAGTTTATAGACAATAATAACACAATGCTAACCATAATAACTAAAGGTAATACACCTGACTATTAATCAATTATTTTCACCACTGATATTAATTTACTAAATATAATAATAGGCTATTGATATTAATGATAGGGATGATAATATTATTATTAACAAGACTTGAGCAATCAATATGAATAAGAATGCGAGTGGTCCTGATATGACTTTAATAGTTAACCGCACTTTTGTGTTAACAGAAACATTATCTGCAGTTAAAATAAACTCGGTCACACTTTATGTAGCGCATGTCCTACTCCCCTCCCCATCTTTGTCACATCGTATTGGTCGCCTCCCCGCCCTCTTTCCTAGCCTAGGTGTTACGCAATTTGTGAACAACCCGTAATAATGATGTTCAACAATCAAAAAGCTGATCTCGCCTTGTTTAAGGAATCATAAAACTTCTCTTGATTTAGAGCAAGGTCTGTGGGTGTCAGGTTTGCTGCCAAGCAGCCTTTGCGCTCTGCATTGTCATTGTGTGAGTAGGCAATGGCTGGGATTTTGCCACCACTGGAATGACGTGCTCGCTTCACTATTTCTTTTTTGTGTGTAGTCTTATCCTTCCGTTTTCTCCTCCCTCCAATTGTCAAATTAACTTCTTCCAAACTGTCATCAAAGTTATCCATCATAAATTTTGACGGATGGCTCCGTTTTATTAAGATTATAAATCAAATGTGCTAAATAAATCGCTTTGTTTACACTTATCAACAAGACTGGAGGTGTGGCCGGATATAACACTTTCGGGCGATCTGATTGGCTGAACGGATATAGAGCGTTTTGTCAAAAAGAGGCCATGGCTCATAGCGCGTTTTGTAAAGAACTGTCATGTTTCGCTGGCCGTTAGTAACGGTTATAGCGCGTTTTGTGAAGAAATATTTTTACAGGCAGTTGCAGCTATAGGAGCTGAGTGTGTCAAGGGATATAACTCGATTTTGTTACTTTTGGCGTATAGCGCGTTTTGTCATGCAACCCTTCATATATCATTAAAAATATTTCTTTATTTGTGTTTTTTTCTTGCCTTTATTTTTACATTTTACTTACATTTAAAAAATACTTAGAAGTCCCAGTTGTGATTACAGTTGAAAAAAAAGTAGTTTAAACAGTAGTTAGCTACTTTTTTTAAAGTAGCGTAAAAGTAGCGAACTACATTCCTTCAAAATGTAATTATAAAGTAGCGAACTACTTTTTTAGACTAATGTAACTGTAGTGTAGCGGACTACTTTTCAAAAGTAGTTTGCCCATCCCTGGGTACAAGTCTCTAAAGCCAAAAAGGATGACCTTCTTCTGGACCTCTGCCGACTTGGTGTTATTCCAAGAGATAACCATCATTTTTACAAAACCCTTCCCAGCAGCACAACTGCATCTGATTGTCTTCCAGAACCTGATGTCGCTGAAAATGTTGACACGGATGTGGAGTGAATATAAATGTTTTGGATAATGTGTAGTTTTAAGCTCTTTTGTACATTTTTTGATAAGGTTGTGTAGTTTTAAACTCTTTTCTCATCGTTGACTGATTCTGACATCAACCAAATGTGTTGCTGGATACAGAAAATGAAAAGAACTAAAGTGTTGCTATCTGCTAATTGACAAGACTTGTGCATTATTAGAGAGAAAGTAGGCCTATCCTGTCAATACAAACATGCTGGATTAAATGTGATGTTGTGAGAACAATATATTTGAAACAGGTCATTTCCTGCTTGCCATAACAGGTCAGCTGACATATGGCCTCCTGTATCTCCATTTCACTCTTAAATTTTCCTCGTAGATTCTTCGCTTTTTCAAGTCCATTTGTATAACTTTCTCCTCTCTCTCATAGAAAGTTTCTGGCTTTGCTAATTTGCAACATAGACCTCACTATTCATTCCTAATATCAAATGAATGAAATCAAGGTCAAGACGCTCACTTCTTTCATTCATCCTAATCTAGCAACCTATACTAAATACACATAAAACACTAATAGCCCCAGGTATTATTAATAAACTTTATATCATCAATAAAAACAATTTCTATTACCATATTTCGGCCTGGCTGATAACAGCTTATTAACCTTCAATGCAATACAATCATTATTTATGCATTGATTTTCTTCAAGTACTCATATAATGGTAACAAAAAAAATATTTGTTATAAATACCTATATGCAGCACACATATACGAGTCATTCAGCGAAAAGTTTCTCTAGGTTTATACTTGAAAAAAAACGATAACTTTTTTTCTTTCTCTCACACTACTATTCTGACATCTTGCCTCGACCACATACACATAGCAGTGAGTTCTTGGACTTTTCTGAAGTTCTACACAGACCACCTGATCTTTACAAACTATATTTCGATTAGTTCTTCTTTTCAACTATTGATACCCCACATTTAAAAACCAGCGCAAAAATATCTCTATTACATGCTAAATAGGCATTACTTTCACTTTCTCTAAAGATCATACTACCTAGTGTACGAATTTGAAAAAACAAATGACCTGAGACTTATTTGGAACTTCAGATGTGGTCCTTGGAAGAGTGTTTTGAATTCTTTTTTGTCTAGGATGATGATTAGATCAGTAATTTCTATTGTGCTTTTGCAGGGAAGATATCAAAGTAGTGATTGAGGAAGTGAAAAAATCTAGAGCAGGAGGACACTTCAACGGCATGCTGTTCAGTGAAATCCTGAAAGAAATCAAGGCTGCCATTATGCATGACCACTCCAGCAAGTTACGTGCTACTGTAAGTTCCTGCTTTTGTGTACTTTTCAGTTATTTCAGTTTAGTTATGTTCTTTACAACAATGATATTACAAGATTCATAGGTCTTGAAAAATAGTCCAGTTTCACGGCCATTGAAAAGTTTTGAAAAACAGTGATTTTGTCTTTAGTTCTTAAAAGTGTTTGAATTTTGACACAGAGAAGTAAATTCATTTTCAATCATTTATGAAAACTATAAGAACAACCAGGGAAAAAACAAACAGTTGGCAAATAAAGTTTTTTTTAAATATGTCGGAAGAGACAGAGACTGTAGCGATAGGCATACTTTCGCTTTTATCGGAAGTAGTGAGGGATTTAAGGTTTTTCTGTCAAGTTCCCGGTTGCGATTCTTTTTACAATGCCAGGAAATTGTAAATTCCAGAAATTATGGCTCAAAAAGGATGAAAATAATAAGGCTCGGCTTCAAGAAAATCCGAAGGACAAGCATGGAGCATTGTGATTAGCTTGTACTGGGAAAGTGATTAATATAAGTTCTATGGGGAAAATACCATTGTGAGGAAAAAAACATTTTTGCAGCATTAATTGAGATTATTTCAAATAGCTTAAAAAGTCAAACACAATCATCACAAAAATAACATGATAGTTTTTTAAAAAATTTCTTCAATTTAATGTGAATGACAGGTAAAACAGGGTTAGGATTATTTTATTGTACATTTATCTCCTAATCCTAACTCTACTTGGATTTTTTAAAATTTAGAATAATATGGGTCCTCGGATCTGCAGCTTAGTCAAAAATGGTTTCTCCTTATTTGCAATTTTCAGCATCCAGTAGTGATAATACATTTGTAGAACTCTACACCAGTATTATTTTTGAAAGCCTATCACTAGTAAGCTTAGGATTATGGCAATAGACATGCATCAGGCATGAAAACACCTCCGCCATTTCCGCCTTCTCTGCCGATATTGTTTTGAATCTCTGCTGTTACCCAAAAGTCTGCTGAAAAAAAAAAAAAGGTTTAAACCGATTAAGTGCCTAGTCGGTGTTTAGCAAAAGTATTCACAAACTGCTTATTCCCATTTTGTTATTATTTTAAGATGAATTCGCAAACGGGTCGCGAGTGTTTCACATTTGTTACATCTTCTGAGAATTCTCTAGCAATTGTTCACAATTTGTATAATCAAATTACTTCAAATCTGCTTTTGTGTGGCTGTTCACTTCGCTCTGTCGTAGGAAATGTCATCAATACCACAATAATGACTTTGGACAATGCGATTGAAAAAAAGAAAAAATGGGCAAACCACTGGAAGACTGAGTGGCTTGAAAAAGTTGTTATCAAAGGGTTCAGGGTTGTCTTTCAAAAACGAGGAAAAGACGATAAAAACCAAGCTTTCTGCAAACCTTGCCAAAAACTTTTAATTCTGAAAACGTGGTTGGTCGCAGTTCGCAACCACATTAAGCGCACAAGCCACTAAAGTTGTGGTGCATCATTGAAGGGTAATTTGACCCTAGAGGGAAGTCTACTGTATAGCATTAAATGCATTTCTTGTTATTTGTCTTTAAAATTTAAAGGTATTGCATGATAAATAAGCCAGATTGGTTGAATAAAAGGGTAAAACATTAAGGGCAAAAATGTTAATGTTTTAAGCAGGCTATGCATGTAACAAGTAAGTCTTGTAAACCAGGTATACATGCAGATATTGTTACACACCTGTTTGTACTACACTTTAGGATAAAAAACTACACATTTGAGTTTTATGCTGCCAATAATTCATGGAAAATAAATGTAGACAATATTTGTGCAACAGTTTGCTATCATGGGCATCACATTTACCGCATAAAGTAAATTAAAAATTGTCACATTGGCTGTGTGACTAAATTCCATAAGAGTGTAAATGGTTACGCTTAAATGCATTTTTAAGCATAGGGTTTTCAGGCTTCTGATTTTTATCTTTCGGGAGAGGCCACCAAATCCCTGTTAAAGTTGCTGAAATTAATTTTCCACTAAGGGTGTGGGGTGGTGGGGGAGGGGATAGTGTTGCCCCTGGGCGACCCCAGATCCCTGCCCCATTTAAGAATAAATCTCTTTTTATTTTTTTTAAAAAAAGTTTTTATATGCCTGCATATTAGTGTATATTATTATTTATTGCCATGATGCTAAGATTTATATTGAAAGACTGTATTACAGTGCTTATAATTACTTCCTTTAAAGCTGGGAGCTGGTGAAGTAGATGTCAATACCATGACAACCACCTTTCACTCAGCTGTGACAGATGCCGCCACAGAGATCCTTGGCAAACATCGGCCAAATAAAAAGCCGTGGATCACACCTGAACTTTTGGACCTGTGTGATAAACGAAGAGAGATGAAAAAGAAAAAAACCAACTCACAGGGAGCTGATGCCTACCGAAAAATCAACAATGACATCCAAAAAGGCATGCGCACAGCAAAGGAGAACTGGATAGAAGATCAATGCCAGGAAATAGAGAACAGTCTGAACAAGAACAACAGCAAGAAGGCCTACCAGACTGTGAAGCGGCTGAGACAAGTGTTAATCAGCCCAAAGTCTCCATGATCCAAAGCAAGTCTGGCATATGCCTTACAGAAGAACAAGAAGTCTTGGACAGATGGACAGAGTACTGCTCTGACCTTTACAACCACGCACCAAACGGAGACCCATCAGTTCTAGCATGTCCCGAGAACAGAGAAGAGGAAGAGATCTCCCAATTCTCCGAGAGGAAGTTGAGGCAGCGGTGCAATCACTGAAGAAAGGGAGGTCAGCGGGAGTGGACAACATACCCGCGGAACTGCTTCAAGCATGAGGAGAAGCGATGATTGATGCCCTCACCATTATCTGTAACAAGATCTGGCAGAGTGGGGAGTGGCCTACATCATGGACCCAGTTGCTTGTCATCACTCTTCCCAAAAAAGGTAACCTTCAGGAATGTGAAAATTACTGAACCATCAGCCTCATCAGCCATCTCAGCAAGGTCCTCCTGAAAATAATACTCAACAGGTTGAAACCTCAAGCTGAAACCTTATAGCTGAAGTGCAAGCAGGATTCAGGGCAGGTCGAAGTACCACTGAACAGATTTTCAACCTCAGAAAAATCTGCGAGAAATACCTACAGCACCAGTGCACCACCAACATCTATATCATGTGTTCGTAGACTTCAAAAAGGCGTTTGACCGAGTCTGGCATGCAGCTCTGTGGGCAAGCACAGACCTGCTTACTTGTACGAATTTGGCGTACAATGTACGATATTTTGATGCCTTTTACGATTGTACGCCAAGCCTACTAAAAATTACGATTTTTGGCTAGTAAAAAAAAAAAAAAAGTTTTTATATGTTTTCGGTTGTAAGATTTAATTTACTTCCTGTTCCAATAACTTCCGGCAGAAAGTTCTGAAAGGGAGAGCAGTCAGCTGCCTGGAAGCAACTTACAGTACACAAGACTTGCAGCAACTGAAAAGTGCCTACTACAACTCACTAAAGAAGTAAAAAGAATATTCAAATAACAGTGTATATAATGTACAGTGAGTCTGGTTACATATGCTGATCCAATGTACAGTGTGTTGTGACAATCTATTGCACATCTATTTACCAGTTGTGTGCACATTGTGTGTAGTCACTTGGTTGGTTCTGTTCCACATCTACTAAACAAAACATTACATTCAAGTAACTTTGACCCTGACGGCCAAAGTCCAGTGTAATTAAATGTTGATTGTGCGTAGTGACAAAAATTCTATTGTTCTACAACTACAAGATTTAATTTATAGACTAAAAAGACTTGTAACTACAACTACAGACAGTATCAGTGCATGGCAGTATTTTTGCTTCACTTAGCATCAGTTGTAGCAAGACGCATCCTCAGCGTACTGGTAAGTTTAAAAGGCACTTGTTTTACAAAATAGATGGTAAATTTGTTTTCTGCCTTGCGATTACTGTTTTGAATGCTGATTGTACTATTTTGAGACAGTATTGTACTATTTTGGGAGAAGAAGGGTAAGCAGGTCTGCAAGCATGAGAGTGTACAACATCAACCCTAAAATTATTGAAGTCATCAAAAGCTTGTATGACAAGGCTACCAGTGTATTCCTCCACAACAGCGCCATCTGAAACCGGTTCAGAACAACAATTGGTGTGCGTCAAGGATGCCTACTCTCTCCAACGCTCTTCAACATCTTACTGGAGCGCATCATGTCAGATGCCCTTGCAGATCATGAAGGCACAGTCAGCATTGGGGGTAGAGCAATCTCCAACCTTCATTTTGCGGATGACATTGATAGATTGGCTGGAGAGGAACAAGAACTTGAACAGCTGGTACAGAGGCTTGACACCACCTCCCAGAGCCTATGGGATGGAAATAAATGCAGAGAAGACCAAAATGATGACCAACAACACCAATGACATCAATACGGACATCAAAGTCCAAGGCCAATCCCTCAACACAATGCATAGCTTCAAATAATTAGGAGCCATTGTATCAGACAATGGGTCCCGACAGGAAGTCCTCTCCAGAATCGTACAAACAAGGCACAGTGCAAGGAGGTAGAAGAAGAAGAGGGAGACCGAAAAAGAGGTGGGATGACAACATTCGAGAATGGACTGGTTTGACACTGAGCGAGGCCATGACGGTTGCTGAGGACAGGGAAAGATGGAGCACCTGGTTAAACTATCATCTTTGGTGCCCCTACGACCTCCGAATTACGGGATAGGATAGGATTTTAAAAAATGCACTTATAATTTGGCTTATAATATAAATTATGTAATTAACTTATACACCAAAACCATATGAGTACAAATAGTAAGAACATTAACTGTAAGGCTCCAACAGCAAAATATGTGTAGTGAGATGTTTGGGGTCAGGGTTAGTTTTTAATGAAATATTTTACCTAATATAATAGTGTTTTGTTTTTTTTCAATCTTTATTAAATTTGGCAGAGATTTTGATTATGATAATAAGGAAATCATTTTATTTTCACTGAATTACTTCATTGCGCACATTACAAAAAGCACATGATTCATTAGAACAAATAATTAATATGCAAGAGTACAATAAGTCGATGTTTAGAGTAATGTTATGACTAAAAATAACTAAGAAAGCCCGCAATTATGGTTCTTGAATTCTGAAATTGTGGATCTCGATAGTTCTAGGAAAGTTCTTGAATTTTGTCTCAGTTGTTCTTTATCAACCGTCTATTAGATATTTATGAACTTGCCAACACACATTTTGAATTTGAATTATTTGTTCTCTGGAAAAGCAGGCTCATTGTTTGTGCTGGCTTTGAGTGTATGTGTGTATACAGGTGTATTATTCATGCACGTGTTTCCCTGGTAGCAGTAACATTTATTGGAACAGTCCAGTGAGCCAGACAGAAGGTGGGGAGGTGTAAGTAAAGACTGTTAGACATCGTCACTGTATTGTAGGTATCCTAGTATAATAGCCAACATTATGGAAGAATTAATAAGAATCAACGACTTCCGTCTGTCTTCCTAGCAACTTTCCAGGCCAGTATTCACCAGAATGAATGCACCAGCTGAAAAGAAAACGGAAAAGGTAAAAAGAATCACTACCTGTGTTTTTAAAAATATCATTTATGTTTATTTTGGCATAAGTTTAAAAGAAATTAAAACAAATGTGCCAACAGTCGAGCACAAAGATTTAGACAAACTTATGTAACATGATGATTTGCAAACCTCAATTTGTTTCTGAATCACTGTATGAATTGGTGACAGTCTGAGTCTCTCCCCTGTGATCAAACCAGGTTGACCTTAGTTGTTTGGTGATGGGACAAGTGTTCAAAATCATTATTATTATTGCATGATTACCACAAGCAGCATTTAATAATTAGGCGGTGTGTGTGTGTGTGTGTGTGTGTGCAGAAATCTGAGACTACATGGAAGAAGTCAATACAATCTTTAGCAAAACCTTTCAAGGTAGGCCAGAAAACAGAAAGGGGGAGGAATGCAGTGAAGTGCATGTCTGTTTTTATGTAATTTTTCTCACTGTCATCAGATCTATATTGCATTGTAGAATGCAAACGATTGGAAGAATATTCCATGAACAGTAGGTGGTGGACATTTTATTTTTTATTGTGATTTATTTCACCAAGGATTGTTTAGCAATGTAATTGTTCTTATGAGATGCAGTGTTGCAGCTTGTAACAGTGCAAATATTGATAAGCAATTGTACTTATAATAATGATGATAATGAATGTCACATCCACTGCCTCAAAAGTGGGTACACACAAGTATGTGCTTATCACATGAGAACAACCACCCAAAAAAATTAACTTAAAAAACACAAGAGGCAACAATTACAGCATTTTTTATTCACACAAAAACAAACTATATATTTATATAACTAACCCACCTGGATACTCACAATCACACTTAACTATAATGAAAACAAAACTGGTAAACAAACAAGAATAAATAAGGTAATGATTTTCTTTAAAAAGTCTTCCTGGATGGTACAGTGCTGGTGGAGGTACCAGTACATTAAGCAGGCTGAGGAACTCTCCTCGGATCCGTGATTTTCCCGAGAAAAGGTACCGTCACTCCCAAGAAAATTAAATAGAGGTCCGAGAAAAACAAAATCGATCCGAGATTTTTTTTTTTTTAAATCACAAATGCAATCTATCCAAGTCCAAGTCTTGATCCATGTCCGTGTCCAGCTATTGTTAAGTCGAATTCACTGCCCAATAAGGCTTACTAGCATTACTTGGCTACAGCGGGCGAAGGCGATGTTGAACATTTGGCGGTTCATGTGAAGTTCAGTCCTTTGTCACTGTCCGCCATTGTTAGTTTATAATCACTGTACTATCATGGTCAAGTCGTGTGTTTCACGTATTATTAACCGCGGAGACCCTTTTGAAGAAGGGGAAATCAACAGCAAGTGGAAATGGGAATGGCTTGAAAAGATGGCGAAAATGTAACTGCACTCCATGTCATGGGTAACTACTACTACTACTTATACTACTACTAATGATAATGTCCTTATGAACACATGATGAATATTATGAAAAAACATCCACGTTTATCTCTCACAAAAAGCATTCTTTTTGGGTGTACATGCTATGAAACAAGATCCCCCCACTGGGGCTTTGCCCCTGCACCTGACCAGGGGCCTTATGGTGGCCACTGCACCCTCGCCGGATTTCAGAGATTTTTGCTTTCGACTGTTCCCCAGCCTGATTAAGACATAAACAACAGTAAATTATAGCATTATTAACCAACTACTATAGGAAAAATACCCACATACTTTTACTCCCGTTGGGGTGCCAAGGGTTTCAGTATAAATAGTATCCCCACTTTCTGCAAATTTAGTGCTTTAAATTCCCACTGTTTCTGTCATTCTCATTTGTTCTTTCTCGTTCCTAATCTGCTCTATCAATCTACTATCTTCTTCGTTAGACAGTCACAACATTTTTTCTTGAAAACTCTCCCAGAACCCCTCATTTGTTTATGAGATCTGTTGGGTCAGCTTGAGAATATTGGATGCTTTCTGCCAAATGGTCACTAGGGCCTTTCTATGGTATTATTATTTAGAAATTTAGGCATTTTATATGTATGTGTTCTGTTGATATTTTACAATGATGTCTATATTCTGTTTTTTAAACGGGGGATGCCTTTACTGTAATGTGACTGGCTGAAGGAGTGCATTCAGTGTTACTATTAGGGTTGTTTCAGTAGATCTTTTTACATGGATCAGAGGTGAATCTTCTTTCAACCAAGTTGTGGTCCTGATTCGGCTCTTTGTAGTCATCTGAACCCTATAAACAATTACTAACTTCTGCATCTTGGTGCACATTAACATCCTTCTCCGTTCTATCCATTATCAAGTTTATTCACAAATTACCTCCTTTTACTTGAATGAACTTTATCAAATTATTCCATTTATAATTAGAAACAATTTAATTGTAATTTATGAATTATTTCCCATTACAACTGCTGTGCCCAGCTGGTCAAATTCCATTTATAAATTATATATCTTTTCTTAATCATTGACAAAAGTATTGTTTTCATTATATTTTAAATCTTTTACAATGCTAACAACGAATTCAAATTGTCATGCATGAATTACTTTTCTTCACGAACGTTGAAAAATAATTATCAAATATATATTATTTATTTCCCCATGTACAAAAGCATACTTTTTCAGCGATATTTCCTTTCATTCAAAATATAAGTTTATACAAATATGCTTGCACCCGGGCAAAATGACCACTTCGGGATTGCCAGATGCAGGTACTTACGCTACCGGTGGTGTAACCTCGGTCCGGACAAGACGACACAGCACAAACACAAGACAGGTTCGAGTGGGTGCAATTGTGCATGCATCTCTCTTCTTGTAGGACATCAGCCCCAGGACAACTGGAAACGGCATTACAGGACAGTCACAGAAGGATGACACGCTGCTTGAGATAGGTGGCAAATAGACTGACACTATGCCAGCGCAATTCTACCTTGAAAACTCTGCTGGCACTAGAGAACTTGTCTAGAATCTCTGTGACTAACCAATTTGGCTCTGTACAGCAGTTTTATTTGCTTGCACCCTTTAATTGAGTGCACACATCGCTCACTCAAAACTTGCACGGCAAGTGGTAATACATGCCTGCCCTCATGCCCATATAGCGGCAATCTTGACCAGTTTAGGGTGACTAAGCAACACTAACAAAACAATGCACATGTTCTAATTATAATTTGCAGACTTAGCAATAAACTTTATTTTTTCTCCCTCACCTTCCGTCCTCTATATCAGGGTTAGAAACCCTATCATCATCGGTTTAGAAACCCCCCGAGTCGTGACAATGAGTACATTTGTGATTTTTCCATGAATTACATGGAGACCTTAGAAGCTGAAAATTGCACAAGCTTTTGTATGTGTAACTTATGCTAGTTATTATCGAAGTTGCCAGCTCAGATAATTTTCTCCAAACGCCGTTATTTACACTTTTGTGTGGTTTTCAGGGTGTTGATGACGAATGCAGTATTTGCTTACTGGAGCTTGGTGCAACCAACAGCTTTAACTTGGACTGTGGACATACTTTTCACAAACTGGTAAGACCTTTAAACTAAATACTATATATATAAATATCCAAATAATTTTGCAACAGTCTAGGTAGCCGATATAGTGATACAAAACACTTGCATGAGCGTAAAATACCAATATAATATCATTGAGTATTTTTCCATATGGTCCCAACAATTTATATTAGCGATGGGGTTGGAAACACGTGAACTAACCTGCTCAATCCTGACTTTATGTGTTTTACTTTGTGTTTACAGTGCATCGACAAATGGGTGAAGAGTCAAGGCGAACGAACTTGTCCCATGTGCCGCAAGATGGTGCTACTGGCTGATGAGTTTCCTCACCTTGGTGCCCAGGTCCACAGAGGTCAAGGACATGCTCAGCAAGGTCACGCAGCAGTTCCTGTGGGACCACTTGCAGCCCTGCCACCACCACGCCTTTCCGACATTGACTTTCCACGTCTCGGCTCTTAAGAAAACTGTTTGACTGTTATGGTTGTGAACTCCTTTGTCTCCCTAAATGTACACAGTTACGCTTAAAACAAATTATATCAAGGAATTTTTGTTTCATAATTATTTATGACGTAGTATTTCAAGACGACTAAATGTTTAGATGTTGTTTTTTTTAAGTTTGGGTTTCTTCTAAGGGGAAGAGAGAGGTAGGGGATTGTATGTTAGATCTGACAGAGGTCATTATGGTTTCAACATTTTCATCTGAATTTCCTTGTGCGCTATTTGTTTTTGTTTCTTTTTAAATAGTTGCTGATTATCTACTCCTTTCAGAGCAATACATAATTTTATTTTGTGCGTTCCTTTTCTACTATTGATGTAAGAAGAACCTCATTGACATTTTAGCATTTGTTTTAACTGAAAAACAGAAACTTCCTAAATAAAAAAATACTCGGATGCCTTATTTGTTTAATATGTTAGGTTCCATCCTATTTCTGTGTCCAACCAGCCAAATTTTTTATCCTTTTTTTTTTTTTTTTTTTTTTTTTTGCATGAAGGTTTTTTTTTTTTTTTTTTGGGGGGGGGGGGGGGGGGGGGGGGGGGGCATCTTTTTATGCTGTGGAAAATCAGTCCATTGATTTTCAGCAAGCCCAGCTGATACACACAGGAAAATGAACATCTCTACGGCATACATAGATTTTCAAATGCAAACCACAAGCGGCAGATAAGGGGAGATAGATCTTTCCTATCATTTCCCAAAGGATAGTCTCCAGTCCCATTCTCTTCAGGCAAGACACTTATATCTTTGTGTTTCACTCAAACATTTGGACTTCTTTGTTCAATGCAGTATCAATTCAAGGTGTCCATATGTCATTTGACACTTTTACACAAATGCTCTTTTCAGTGATCTAATACCTGAAAATAGCCGCTGAGAATATTTCATAGTATTACTGTCTGCTATATCAGATTATGCTCTTCTTTTTGTTTTCTTTACCTTTGTAAGTTGAAATATGTATGTGTTTATGATACTGCACAACTTTTTGTGTGCTAGGGGATGTAATTTGTTTTACTGTGGCACTCTTTTCAATATTTAATTTTGTTGGTTCGGTATTCCGTGTTCCAATATTTCCATTCATTGTTCAACGCTCTAATAACCCTAGTTGTCCCATCAATTGGTGATCAGTGTATAGGTAGACAAGTTCTAGTGTTGACATTTGAAAGGCTGCTAGTTATTGTGCAAGGCACCTGCAGATCCAATCATCTCAGCTTCTCCTACATCAGTGTATAGTAAGTAAGCCATGATTTGTCTTTTTGATGATTGGAACGTTGTCCAGTCATGCGACTTGCTTTACATTTGTGATGTTAAGCAAGTGCTAAAGCCACACATTGCAACTAGTGCCTTTTCCACTGAGCTTGTTTGCAGTCATGATTTATGTTTTCTACTAATACAGTAGAACCTCCGGTATAAGACCGTCCAAAATCTTAGAAGAAATTAACGGTCTTTTAATAGAGGTGGTCTTATACCGGAAATAAGGGGGGAAGAAGGGGAGGGGTCAGGGTCGGAGGAATATGTAGTCATAATTTGTTATCCTTTATGATAAGCTGAATTTGGGTCTTCCCAATGTCTAAACTTCTAGCAATAGACAAACAACTATCCCCCTTTTCACTTCTTTTAATCACTTTAATTCTCTCTGCCAAACTCAAAACTTTCCTCTTGCGCCTCTTGTGCGACGCCATTTTGACAAGACAGTGTAGGCGAGTAATGTCCCTTACTTGCGAACCGGAAATAGCAGATAACAGCAGAAGTACATTAACATGAGAGAAAAAACGGTCGTATAAAGGGCTTAAGACACGGTCGCTGGTCGCATAAACGAGGTTGTCGCATACCAGAGGTCATTTATTATCGGAAGTGAATCCTTCAGAAGTTTTCAGGTCACATAACCAAGGGATCGTATACAAGAGAGACGGCACACCGACTCAACCAAAGCTTTGAAGTTAGTTCAGCCAGTCTAGCTATAAATAGCTTCGCCGGTGCTCTTTCCTTTCCTTTCATTGAAAGGGAGGGTGTAGGCAAGCTATAAATAACCCGCAGCCAGCAAAATGTGGGAGAACCTAAGAGTGCTGCTCACATAGGCATTGAGCTGCTGTGACGGATACCGGAGGTTCCACGATACTTTTCTATATTTCTTGGAAGCACTTAGAGTTTTAATGCTTTAAATCACCACTGTTTCTGTCATTCCCATTTATTCTGTCTCTTTCCTACTCTGTTCTATCAATCTACTATCTTCTTAGCTAGGCCAGTCACCTAACTTTAAAAAAAAAAACTCGCCCAAAACTCCTGATTTTTGTAAGGGTCTGTTGGGTCAGCATGCTTGTTCATATGTGCGACGGTCAGTCTTTAGATAAAAATACAACCAGAGCAGTCCTTTTTACTGGCTGAACTTCTAGCCAGATCCAGGACTGCTCGTGGCCTATATCTACTGGCACATGAACTTGATACTATGTGGCGTGTATAATTATTTCAGCCAAAGCCATTGCCGCAAGCTAGCCAAACAAACCGCTTTTTCTTACGATTTTGTTGTACAGTTTAAAAATACATTACCATTGTCCAGCACGTTATTAGAAATTACTTACTTTTGCTTGCCTGAAAAAAAATTACTGCTGAAACTAACACAAATGTCAAAGTGTACATGACGGAACAAAACTACACACACACACAATGAAGGTGGGTTGAGTTTTTTTGTTGATGGAGACATGCATTCATTTGAGAAAGAGAGATTAACCATTTAATAAGATAGCTTAGTCATGCACATGCAGTGCATTTAGAATGTTTGTTGTGTGTTTTGATATAACCTAGTGCATGTAGGTAGAGTCACAGAAAGCCTAATAAAGAAATTGAGCAATGGAACTTAAGACCATGCAAATAAAATTAATAGTACTCGCCACTACTTGTTTGGCCCAAGAAGGTACTATTTACTACACACTAGACAGCACAAACATAATTATGAGGTACGAAAATACATTTAAAACCTCATCCCAAACCATCACAAATAACAACAAAAAATGCTTCTTTTTTTTTGTTTTTAACAAAACAACATTCCAAACTACTACAATTTACAAGGAAAAAACACTAATGAGAAAACATTGCATCTCAAAGTAATCGGGTAATATTAAATGGAGTGTATTAGGCCTTCCGGGAAAGTCTTATTTCATATATTACACTCCTTTTCATATTACCAACCTTTCCCCTACAATAATTTACAAGATAACAAAGCCACACACAAACACATGCACACAGTAAAGACCTTTGTTCTTTTTTTTTTCGATGGAGACATGCATTTACTTTTGAGAAAGGAGGGTGGAGGCGGATGCGACATTTAATAACATATCTGAGGCATGCCTGTGCAGTGCAATTTGGCTGTTTGTTGTTTTTCGATATAACCTAGTGCATGCAAGAAAGTCACAGAAAAAATGAAAAATGGGATTTACAATGTGCAAATAAAGTGTATGGCACTCGCCACTACTTGTTTGTCCCAGGCAAGTAATCCCATGTTCCCAATAAAACGGTCACATGTGTGTCCCTCTTACACAATGGCACACCTGGCCTAGTGATTCAGTCATTAGGCTGATAGGAATACACTGAATAAATCACCAGTGTAAGTGTCATTACATTATGTTACATGGTTTTTGCTTTAGGTCCAGTGACTCTTCCAAGCCAAATCAGGACCATAAAATCAAGACTACAACTTCGCTGAAAGAGGACTCGCCCCTGATACGCATAAAAGATCTGCCGAAACAACCCTAGTGGTAACACTGAACGCATTCCACCAGCCGGTCACTTTACAATAAAGACCTCCAACGCAGGGGACGCTGAGGCTATACTCAAATTTATCGAACCCCCATTTACAAAAACAAAATAGAATACAAACATTATAAAATATCAACAAATCGCATACATATAAAATGCCTACATTGCCAAATAATATAAGAAGCCCCAGTGACCACCTGGCAGAAATCTTCCAATATTCCCAAGCTGATCCAACAGACCTCGCACATAAATGAGGAGTTTTGTTCCCGAAGAGTTTACTAGAAAAAAGGTAGGTGACTGGTCTGGAGAAGAAGATAGTATAGTAGATTGAATTTGATAGAACAGAGTAGGAAAGAGAAAGAACAAGGGAGAAAGACGGCAACGGTGGGAATGTAAAGCACTAAATTTCCAGAAAGTGGGGATACTATTCATACTGAAACCCCTGGCACCACCCTGGGGGTAGTGTAAGTGCCATTGTCACACAACACAGCACACTGATCAAGCCTTTAGTGTTACCGATAGAGCTTTTTCAGATCTTTTATGCAGATTAGGGGTGAGTCCTCTTTCAACCAAGTTGTGGTCCTGATTCGGCTCTTTGCAGTCTGTTGGACCCTTTAAACAATGACTAACTAACTTGGCTTTAGAGTTTATCACTGTTGAAACTTTATTGCCAGATCTGTGCTCTGAAATAGTTGGTGAATGTGTTTGTATGTCATAGCCTAAAATTAATAATATATTTCAGTGCAGAGACTTCTAATATGCAGAGCAGTAATAGATATATCTCCCTCCACCAGCAATGAAAATGATTTGGCTGTATTGACATGTCCATTTTTAATGGGTAAAAATAGCAATCTCGCAAAGGATGCGTTGTCCAAAATCCCCGATTACGACAAAATGAAATGTGTTCAACTATTTAGGATGAGGTTTCTGAACAACACACATGCTAAGGCCACACATGTCAAAGCTGAACACACTTCCAGTATGTTTTCTCTCTCGATAAAGATGTAAAAACCTCATTTTCCAGCATTTGAAATAGATAAGTATCATAGCTGCAAGTTCCAGAATTTAACTATTTTTGAGAGGCTGGATTATTCTTTGTGCCTTGTAAAAAATGCCATTACTAAACAAGAGGCACCCAAGATTTAGCTTGTTATGCTGTTAACTGGGTGTTATGTACCAGGATGCTTTTGTTCCAATTCGTTTGGGCGAAACTGCCTATGTTTTCCACGGACTTGTTCTCGTCTTGTATTTAGGGTTGACACATTTTTTATGGCCGTACTTAAAACAATCATTTTGTTGGGCCATTTGTTTTTGTTGCTGTTTAGAAATTTAATTTGCTAGCCATTTTGTTGTATTTCAAGTTTCGTGTAGTCAGTTTGTATTAATTTTTGACTTTTGTTTTTGGCTAAAGTAGTACAGTAACTGATTTAAAGTGCCGGACATGCAACTCTTAATGAGATGCCATTCCATTTAATTGTTAATAAAAGCATTTTGAATTTTGCATGTGTGTGTTAATTTATACCGTGTTTTTTAAAAAATGAATTTATCCATGGTTTCACAATTAACACTTTCAATTTTCATTAAAATAAACTTTTACTTGAAATTGTAATCATGCCTTAGTGTGAGAAAACTGGTAAATTTGTTTTAAAGGATAACTGAAGAAAGAAAGACTGTTGGATCAGAAACCTAAAATATAAAAACAAGACAAAGTTTAAAAAAACAAACTTTTATTTTTACATGTACACTTGCATACACCGCTCACTCATTCATTGCACATTTTCAACTACATAATGCATTTAAATTTTTAATAATTTATATAATGTACATATTTCACTGTTCGTGGCACCTTGTAGGTTTTCCATGACATTAATTGCATTGTATTTGTTTACAAGGTATTGTAATAATGAAATGCTTTAAATAAAAATGAGTTCTAGGTTAAAGTGCTAATGCATCTGGCACTTTAAAATAACCTATGTCATCCTTACTTCTGTCTTGAAAAACTGCAAAGAATGTTCCAGTCTCAAATAAAGACCAAAGCTCTTGAACCACAGCTACAGAGCACTTCACAAAATAACTAGAAAATGTTCAAGTCTACATAAAAGTACCCCAATCTTTCGCTGCCACAAATATTAATCTTTTTTAAGAACAGTTCTAAACTTCAAAATTTATCAGTCATTATTGGGGCGAGGGTGATCATTTGCCCGTTGGTGGTTGGTTTTCCACAGTGTCCAAAGACTTTAGCAACCGGAACAAGCCTGCCGCTTCTCTGATTCGGCTGAACTCGATGCAGAAAGCTTGCACTTCGATAAAAATGTCCTGAAATAGAAATGACAATGCCATGAGATACACATGAGTAATAAATCTGAGGAATATAATAATTATCCCTGGTCTCCCCAGTAATAATGAGGTTTCATGTAGCCCATACAAATAAATGAATGGAACAACTACTCCCACAAATTGTTGACTAGCATGCATAGCAATGCCAGTCTATGTATTGACCCAATTTTTTTTTTTGTAATTTCCAGATTTTTACAAATCTGTGTGGGATGAGTCCCAAATAGTCTAAAAATAACATTTACAAAAAATATATAATTGTGTTCATCTGTGCACAATTTGCAAGTGGATTAATATCTCAGAATTTATTTAAACTATCACAATCAAATCTTGGTAAGATGGTGTGTACCCATAAGCCCTAATAATTGATCAGTGAATAAATGACTCCATTTCAAAGTCCAGGTCACAGGGTCAACAAATGTTAGTCAAGAAATAAAAAGTTTCTAAATTATTAATACAGAACTTATGATTCTTTGATGCATGATAGATATCAGCGAGACACACATACTATGCACATTTGGTCAACCTCAATCCAAGGTCGAGATCACTAGAGCTGTCCAAAGTTAGTATAGATATTTTGAAGCAATCTTGACCCTAAACTATGAGAGATATAAAGTTCAAACTTGTATTTATAAATGACTGATTGATCTTTCATATATGTTCCATTTTTGCGTTGATCTCACATCAGCTCAATTCCTATGTGAGCAGCACTGTTTAGTGCCTCCACATTTTGCTTGTTGCGGGCTATTTATAGCTTGCCTGCACCCTCCCTTCCAGTGAAAGGAAAGGTAAGGAAGCATCGGAGAAGCTATTTATAGCTCGCCTGGCTGACTTAACCTCAAAATCTAAAAAGCTTTGGTTGAGTTGCTGTGATCTTGAAGGTCAAGGTCATTTTTAAGGCCTTGCAAAAACAAAAATAGGTGTCCGTACAGTAGAATGGCTCTGTTTAACCCTTAGTATGCAACATTGGGTTATTTGATCATACATGAGCATGATAGGTCATGTTAAGGTCATCCCAAGGTCAGTATCTTGGTATAATACAACGTTTGCTGTAATTTGATCGTACACGAGTGTATTTGGAGTAGTGGGTCAAGGTCATCTCAAGGTCAAGAGCATAGAAAGATCAAAGTTGGTATTACTTTGCATTTTGATGCCACCGTTTTATTTTGTTTTTTCTGGGCACTCATTTTCATGTTAAATATTGCAAGTTCTATAAGGAGCATGTGAGTCATATGGGCTTAGTCCTTCCAGTTGCTAGTTGTATTACTACAATGCCACATATTCTCATGCCTGTCACATTGTAAAGGAAAACGTCTCCATTGTCAACTGCATATAGCAATGACCACTAGCAAACATGTTTTTACCTTACGCTGAAAGTAAAAGCCTGTTTCATACATGGTAAAAGACTTATGAGAACATTTGGGCAACCTTGTGTAAACTCTTTAGAGTATTGTAAATCAAAATGTGATCCCCAACCCACCACCCTCTCACCCCCTCCCAAACCCCATGACCAAATGTAAACTAACAAAATGCTATTCTTTAAACATTCCACCCCCTATTCCATCCTTCCCTGACAATCGGTGAACATCGGTGTTGATGAGAATCAGAGACTAATTTTAATGGGATAACTAGTGTAGTGCTTGTTTTGTCATTCAAATGTGTGAACTTGAACTTGCTTTATGCTTATGTGGTCCTAGCCAAAGCCTGTAAACTGTTACATGGAAGGCAAGTCTTGGGTAAACCATGGTTAATTCTCATGCTGAAAGAGTTCCAACTGCTCAGCTGCTTTTGTAATACCGATACCCAGTGTCTTGAACAATTTTTTTTTCCTGCTGTCTATCCCTTATGCCAGTGGTGACAAAGAACAACATCTGCCTTACCCTAACATCAATGGTCTTGTTTCTGATGAGGGACTGCAGGAAGACGCAGACCAGGCGCACCAGACGGTTCTGCATGTAGCGATCCTTGATGGTCTCGCATGTGGAGATGCAGTTGGAGATGTACAAGTGGATAAACTCTGAAGGTAGATCCACTTGCTGAAAGAGTAACATAATAGATAATCATTGTAACTCCTACGGATGAGAGCATAAACCAAGGTCTAAGTCGGTGCACGCACACATTCCATAACACGGGCTCCAAAAGATCCTGACGTTCATTTCCTAGACAGATAAGGGCCAGTTTCTTCCATGCTCAAGGCTTTAAACCTCGAAGTGCACCAAAGCAATTGCTAGGGTGAATGCTACATGTGCTAAAATGCCTAGGAGAAAGTAATTCTTACTGTCGTCAGCCTGTTGACCACTTCCATTGAGTGCAAGGACATCTCCATGTTCACCAACACTTGAAAATATCTGCAGTAACACCAAAAATATAATAGTGAATGATGAAAAAAACAGTGACAACTTTTTATCATGCACATTTTTTTTTTCCAGATCTCTTGCAGAGCTGCTAACCCCCCACCCCCTCCCCCCCCAAACAAATTGTGTAGCATAAGATCTCAATCTGTGTAGTATTTGCAAAATTTGTGTAGCGTGTCGCGAAAAACGGACCGAGTAGCCACATATAAAAGAAAAAATGGCTGTACTTTCCATTTCAAACAATTCTTTTATTGTAGATACAAATTAATTTTAAAAAATAAATAAAAATAATATAACATTACTGCATATAGAAAAAGCAGGATTCAGATTGCAACGCGAATATTTAACTCGGAACTGATTCAGACTAATGACTGTCCAAGCAACACCAAACAAGACGAATTGCTTCAAACCGGCTGAAGCTGGTTTAAGCCCGCGGCGCGTACACTTTGTAGTACCAAAGAGCTTATTTCTATAATTAGGCTCTTTGGTAGTACTTCCCAGCAATAGGCGCCCGAAATACTATCAAAATCCACTGTAAATAATAATAATAAATAAATATCTATAAAAAAACACAACAAAAAACCCCCAAAAGCTTAGCATTTGTGGTATTTGCGCAGTTGCGTAGCAAACGATTTTTTGCGTAGCATTTTCCGCAAATTTTGTAGCAGTTGGCAACTCTGCTCTTGATATCAAAAAATCAAATCTCTTTGCTTCAAATGTATCTCAGGAAATTATTCCTTGCCTAAACCCAGCAAAGTCTTCTTCTCAAAAGAATCAAAGTACTCTTACGTGGCTTTGGCAAAGAAATTTGTCCAGACCTAGTGTATTTGCTCACCAGGAGGGTGGCTTAGGCTTCAGAATGTTTTCAGCGTCTGGGATAAAAAACTTGCCAACTTCTACATTGACTAGGCAGACCAGACTAACTACATATTTTTATGCTAATCCGATGCCTTGTCTATCAGGGTGGAGAACAACTGAATCAAGAAATCTCTGAAATCCGGCCAAGGCCCAGGGGCCAAGCCCCGGTATTCGCCCCTTGGAAGAAAATGAATTTATGCAATTTTGAAAGTAATTTAGGGCCTCTCCTGAAAGCAAAAAGCAAAAAGTAAACATGAATAGAAACAAAAACAAAGAAAATAATGTTTTATGCACACGTCTTTCAAAAACGTTAAGAATCTTGATTTGTAGGCCTAACAAAGTTTGAGGTCTACCACTAATACACACAAACTCCACATTTTCAATTTTACTGGGCACATGTTTGTCTATTTTTTAGCTGTAAACAGGCAAGAATTTTTATAATTTTAGAGATATTTAGGGGTACGTTAGGAAAAACACCACATCTTAGGTATTAGTGACTAGTGTATAGATTTAAATGAAATAAAATGCAAAATGAACAGAAATAAATTCTCTTTTGATTATCTACCTTTTTATACTTCTCTTGTCATGTCTTGTTTTTTATTACTCCATGTGTATACCAAAAAAAAAAGTTTTTACAAGTCCAAACAAGCCCCTTCTTATTAACTTTCATCCCAGTCTGAAAGATCGTATGCATGCACACTACTGACACTAATTCAGTAATTGTCTAATGTCAGTACCGATCTCTTCCTCCGACTCCAAGTCTATTTCTCTCACTTTAATGTCTGATAAATGGAAGCCTGTAAACTCCCCTTCATCAGTCAAAGAATCCAAACCATCCCTTTTAGGCACACACACACAAGAAAATTTGAAAAAAAAAAAATCAAAAAAACGAACGCATCACAGAGAAAACTTGTGGAAATGCAGTCGAATGTTTTCACAACAGAATAAACCGGAAGTCAATTGCCGGAAGACTCGCAATCTTTCAAACAACGCGAGAATATAACCACATGGTTGATACGGACGCTTTTGGACGTTTTGCCTGTGTAGACCTTCGGCCGCTTTTGGACGTTATGCCCAGTAAAGGGTGGCCCCCCTGCTTCTCACACTCGGAACTCAATATTTTTTTCTCGGAAATGCAAATGCCTTCCGCGGAAATCCGCGGATTCGCGGAGAGTTCTCCACCCTGGTCTATGCTATAAACTGTGCCAGGGTAGTCAGAGATATTGCTATTATTATAACACAAAACATCAGCAGTACATACTCTGTGATCTGATTTGACGTCATGAGTTTCATCAAGGCTTCAATGGCCACAATAGGGTTGTTTTCAACTAGATCAGGCAACTAAAACATACAGAACAATCAAGCATTCACAGATAATAAATAGAGAGTCACACTGCTATGCAGTTGAGTCAATAATAATACTTGATGCAGTCAATCTAAAAATTTAAAAAATATAAATTAGATTTCCTTATTATCTTTTAATACCAATCTCCCTGCCTTTATATCAATGTTTAAGTGATAGATGTGGATGCGTTTTGTGTGAGAGAGTGGGGTGAAAAATGGGATCGTGTATGGTGGTACAGATCACCATGCTTTGAGCCTAATTGGTGACTTGGGGGAAAAGTGTTTATACAGCATCCATTATTATTATTATTCAAAATTTGGTTTAGGAAGTCACTCTTATACCACCTAAAGCCAAATTATACATCTGCAAAACAAATGTAATTATGTCCACAAAGAAATATATACAATAAATGTTCAAACTCAAAATATTAATGAGTTTTTCCTATAAAATCCATTGCGTCAGGAAAGAACTATTAGGTTTTGAAATTCTGTTGAACAAACGTCACCAATATATGTAGGCAATTTTGTTGTTTGGCAGACTTCTGTCACTGAATTAACCATGGTCAGGGGTTGTACTAGTCTTCAGTTATTGCGCACATCTAAGCAACTGTAATTTTGCATTATTCTTCACCCCATTGCACCAACATATCCAAATTGGTACACTGATTGTGACACCTGCAGGATCTCACCTTTTGAGGGCTGAGACCAACGTGATAGATGAGTTTGGGGTCACTGTTGAGCTGGTTGACAATTTGGTTGCATTGTGCTGGGGACAGCACAGTCTTTGTCGCCTTGGCTAGAAGACGGCGAACTTCAGCACCCGCCGAGCTGTTGGCGCACATCGCTGCGTCCCAGGTGATCTTATGGTCACAATCATGCGGGAACATCATCACAAGCTGCAACCAAAGTAACAGTCTAGGTAATAAATGGTATCAAAGTATAACCAAGACTTTCATAGTTTGCAAATTTGACCATTATTAGAAACAGGTTAACGTTAACAGTAACAGGATTGGTGGGGTGGGTGTCAACCACAGACCTGCTTTGTCCGTGTCATGCACTAGGGATTCTTTTGGATCTAAATCTGTCCTCTATTGGGTCTTAACCAGTCCTCTATGGCCTATATGAATACGAAAATGAAAACTTTATCATCTTGCAGATACATTATTATGATGAACCCTTGAGCAACTAGCCAGAAACATAAGAGGTCATCTTCATAGAAATGTGGGCCGAGACCATCATTGGACAACACCACCACCATCACACCAACCTTTTTTTTTTTGTGTCTTCGTTTTCCATTACTCCCCACCCCATCCTGCTCCCACCTTGGCTAGAAAGAAACACTAATATTTTGTAAAAGAAAATGACATCAAACTCCACTAGCAATTTTAAAACAAATGAGGTTGGATGTTGCATACACGTGTAAGATGGGGAAAAACAAATTAATTTCCACCAAAGCATTCAAACAATTTAGCTCCATTTAAACATTCACAGACTTCATCCTCAGCGAAGTGAAGTGGAGGGGCCAGACGAATGAACTCAGGTCGCAGACTATTCTCCAGTGGTGAGGGCTTGCACTCATGACTGCCACTGTTGGCTAACAGAGCTTCCAGTGTGTGGCGCTGTATGTCTTTGTTGATGGATTCTGGCTTGCCAAACTGATCAAAACTGTCCAGGAAAACACAAATTAGAAGAAAATTAATTTAGAAAGTAGGGTAAATGATTTTACATTGTCCATTAACCAGCTCATTGAGTTCTTGAAGGTGTTGGATAAGTTAGGACAGAACTCAACACTCAAATGACAAAATGCTGCATCAAAAGCATTATCAAATGCCCCAGAAAACAATGCAGAAGATGAAGACAAAACAAACAGAAGATGATGATAAATACCAACTACTGATGCGATTGATAACACTGGTGATAATGAATAAGAAAACAGAAAAAAAGGAAAGGACACAAGTAAGAAACAGAAAATGCATAAAATTATAACACTACCTTATTGGCTTTTTATCAGGGTCAGGCACAATGCAAGGCAGACCACAGCGACTGGTGCTTGGCATTTCAGACTGTCTCTCTGCCACCGCCATGTTTAGACCACTAACATCAAATGACTGGAAACCAGAAATTAAGAAACAACATAATGCTCAGCGGATATTGGATGGAAAATCTTTCCAAACATACTAGCATGAGAATGAGGTTAAACAAATGCCCATACAAAATGTCCACACTTGCGCAAATGCAAAACAGAGTTTACACTGGCAGATTTCTGTCTGAAAACCTCTCAATGAATGAATGTATTCAATCAAACTGCCATGGGACCAATCACTTTTTGTTAAAATAACTTAGATGTGCAAGAAGCCAATGATTGTGAAAACCACCATCAACAATGACTGTTTTAACAACAGTCAGTTCTCACTACAGTCATAGTAATAAACTATTAACAAAAAGACAACATATGAAACAAACCTGCATATTGCTGACTTCCATTTGCAGGACCTGTGTCATGGTCTTCTTGAGTAACTGAAAAATGGGCACACATTTAAGGGTAGAAAAAAAACCCAGTAAAGCTAGCCAAGTGCTACATAATATCAAAGTTGATGATGATGATGATGATGATGATGATGATGATGATGATGATGATGATAATGATGATGATAATGATGATTTGTATAGCAGAAAATCACAATGAGTAAGAATTAAGCCAGCATTAAATATCAGTACTCTTAAAACTAATATCTCTCGATTTACATTTTAATAACACAGTAGATCTTGTTAGCCTTTTTAGACCACCCAAGACTGGATGCTATTATTTGCTCGGCCCCATTTCCATACCTAACTATGCTTAGATAATGCCACATCTACAGACTATTTTATGTTGATTACTTATGCCATAATGTTGAAACAATAAAATAGTTCAAAACTGGACAGAGAAAAAATGTCTCAATCATGCTACCCGATTCAAAGAAAAATGTGTTTTGCTGAAGTATTTGCCAGCATATTGTGTGCACAGCATGTGCAGACATACACTTGCTATGAACTAATTGGCCAACGTCTTCACTTCAGTGATTAGCAGTTGCTGTTCATATGAATATGCAACATGGTAAAAATAAAGAAAAATATTCAGAGGCAGTGGATCTGTGAATGACCCGTCCAGGGCACCTTACAGCTTGATTACCTCCTTGGTTGGAGGACTAGAGATGAGCTGAGACAAGAAGTATTTTTCACTGGGGGATATCGGAGCAATGGCCCAGTGCAAGTCATTGACTTTTTCTGGTGGATACTGAAACAATGAATTAAATGCATAATTATACATAATCCCTTCAATTTTCAGGGGTCTGGAGATACGGTTATAGAGATGTTGATGTTCTGCTTGCTTTACACACTTTTTTTTTTAAAATGCAACGTTATTTTATCTCACTCTTCGAGAAGAGAAAATACTACACCACCATCAACAACGATCCATCAATATAGTGAGTATGATTTAGATTACCATGACTGCAAAAGTTCTGCATACATTTGTTTCATATAGAAAATCTTCTGTCATATATATATATATATATATATATAAATCAAAATCTAAAGACTCTTATCTCAACACTTACCAGCAAATGGACAAAGACCGAGGCAAAGGGGTTGGCAGAGACCGGCTCTGGGCGGTACATTTCGTACAGCAGGAAAATTGCAGCCAGTTTCTGAGTTGGGTGTGGCAGAAGGTCATGATTTTGTAGCATCAATACCTGCACAACACAAACCAATTTAATGTGAAAAGTCTTCTTATCGACATGCATGTAAAAGTTGTAGACTTATGAGTTTTAAACACACAATATAAAACAAATGATGAAATGTAATGCAATATTGACTAGAAGTAGAAGGGCAAAGCCCATATGACTCCTGGTCCTTGCAATATTTAAAATAAAAATGAATGCCCAGAAGAAAAAAAACAAAATGAAAAGGTGGCATTAAAATGCAAAGTAATACCAAAGAGCTAAATTATAGAAAGAGGGGGAACTTGGTATAGAACCGTGAGACGGAAGATACGAGTTACGCTCCCTTGTCGACTTGCTGAAAATGGCTCGTGACAGAAAGACAAAGGCGACTGAGTGAAACAGGGCGGTGACTTTTGCACAGCCATCAATTGCCGTAATGCCAGATACAAGAAAAGTTGTGATGGCAAGTTCTTTTTCAAGTTTCCGAGAGACAAAAAAAAGGTAAATTGCAATCGAAAAACTTCTTTTTTGGTGTGTTTATATAGGCCTAAACTAAGACCACTGCAGGCTGTTAAAACAATCGGGGAGCTGCTTCAATGATTCATGTTATATCTATTCTATGTGATAAATCCAAAACTGTTTGCTTGCTGACAGTTTACGTTCAACAAGTCGTTCACAGTTTACGTTGTTTCTAGGTTGTTTGACTATATTTGTGCTTACATTTCAAAAGTAGATGTCAGATTGGCAGCCGGTTTTCTCCTCATGATCAAATTATGTGCAAGATAACCCCTACGCACAAAAATGATCCTTGATCTGTTGTAATCCCTTTTTGTTTGAGTGTAAACAGGAAAAAAATGTAATGTAGAAACTCAGTCCTTGTTCTGATATGTGAATTTCTGCACATTAAATCTATATTGCATGGAATGTTGTAGTCTAGGTTCTTATTGTTCTGTTTGATTAATTAATTTTTTTTTTATCAACAAATGCAAAAAAGTGGATCCAGCTTTGCAGGCGAAAGTTCCGGAAAGGCCTTGAACTTGAGGATTTTAACAAAAAGGCTGCAAGTTCTGTAGTGATCATTTCGAGGCTTGTCAGTTCAATTGCCCCCAAGAAAGGAAGAGGCTGGATTGGAATGCTGTCCCTACCGTATTTCAAATCCCCAATCCTCCACCA
Source organism: Oncomelania hupensis (assembly GCA_036898135.1). Taxonomy (NCBI): domain Eukaryota; kingdom Metazoa; phylum Mollusca; class Gastropoda; order Littorinimorpha; family Pomatiopsidae; genus Oncomelania; species Oncomelania hupensis. Next base: position 33,115,304 of record CM072517.1, on the reverse strand, counting down.
CTGGTATGTAAGCCAGTGATCTAGACATTAAAAATCAAGATGTACATGCTACCCCAAATGCTTTGACTCTCCAGTTTAGTTGTCTTGTTTGACGGCTGGAAAAAAAGTTTGTCTTTAGCTTATTTTGTGTTTTATATTAAAAATAATAAGAAGAAGAAGAATACATGCCAAGTGTAACGGCATGAATGCAGTATTCTAACAGAAATATGTCACTTTGTCAGAAAATTTCACTTCTTCTGGAGAATCTGTAACTGAGACGTGAGAGAAAAAAACCCGTTGATCATGAAGTGAGCGATGTTATCAAGCCAGTGATGTGGGAGGTGAGAGGGTTGGGTGGGAGGAGGCACCCGATATAAATTAAATTCACACTATTAGTGAAACATTTTGTTATTGTGCTTTATTGTGATTAATTGATTGAATGACAGAGCTCTCTCTTTTTCCCCCTCTCTCTCTGTCTGTCTGTCTCTCTCTATTACTAATATGGATTTACACAGTTTCGGATAAATGAAGCAGTCTGTCATGCATATTTTAATTTTAAAATCTCTGTCATTGATTAAAAAATACTAAATTCAAGGGCAAAAAACGAACCTATGACATACACACATAAGCAGCATAAAAGCATCAAACAAATGTCAACAAGTAAAACATAAGCCCCCAAAAATAAGACAGCAGTAGTGGAATGTTAATAATAATGATGGTTAAAAGTTTGGTTTATGCAAACATTGCCATAGAAATGTTCTTTTGCAATGGCATAAGCTCAATAAGTGACCACACATAGTTCATTCATATAGCAGATGACGAATTGCAGCAAGTCCGAGCAAAGGGATAATCCGTGAAAGGGTTTTGCATTTTTGTATATGACGTCATTGGAGTTCCCCCTTTTTCCATAATAAGCTCTTTGGTAATACTGACTTGGATCTCACGATGCTCTTGACCTACGGTTCCAAATACCCTCATGTATGAATTCAATCAAATAAACTACAACAAAAATTGCATTATGAATCCCCAAAAAGTGACATTGGAATGACCTTGATCTTCAGTGACCCTTGATCTTGGGATGATCTTGACATTCACCTGACCTGATGCTCAAATAACCCAAAGTTTTTGCATACTATGGGTCAAATATGGAGAAATTCCACTGTACAAAGAATTTTTAAAATATTTTTGTCAGGCCTAAAATGGCCTTGACTTTCAAGATCAATGGGAAAAATGGAATATATATGAAAGATCAATCTATGATTTTTAAATAAAACAAGTTTGGATCTCTCATGGTTTAGGTTCAAGTTAAGTACTCATTTGAACCGACTTTGGACAGCTCCAATGACCTTGACCTTGAGCAAGGTTGATCAAATTTGCTAGTGTGTGTCTCACAAAACTGCGCTTTTAACTCATGTCATTAGGAAAAAGCGCTATATAAATTACCCTTATTATTATTATCCTGTGATCTTGACCTTGAAGTTAAATCATTCATTCACTGATCCTTTTCGAGGTCTCATTATATCACCATCTTACCAAGTTTGGTTGTGATACTTGAAATAGGTTCTGAGATATTAACTAATTAAGCCACTTGCAAGTTTGCACAGATGGATAGCGGAAGGCGAACAGACTATCAGGCACAACATTTATATAAAACATCATTTTTGGACTATTTAGGACTCATCTCGCACAGTTTTGGATTTTTTTTTGTTAGGAGGGAGGGGATGACGATGAATACATAGACTCACAATGCTGCACAAATGCGAGTCAAAAAGACATTCCCACAAAATGGGTCCAATTCAACAAGTTCAGAATAACACACTCACAAGGGATGATCCAATTTTGAAGAATTCTGGCTTCTTCTCAAAATAGCTTTGAAAATGTGCTCCCAGCTGTTCAAATGTTTGCGTCTTGGTATTTTCTTCTGACAGCACCCTTCATTTTAAAAAAAGAAAAGAAATAAGGGTTAGGTATTTATAATAAATAACAATACTGTTAAACATAAAATGAATGAGTACCAACACTAAAGAAAACATAAAGATCAGCCCCCACAAAAAATGACGTCCTAGAAGAGGGGCGCAGGACTAGATTTCGAGTTGGGATTGGGATTAGGGCGTGTGTTCTAAAAGGAGAAAGGGGGATCATACATATACACAAAAAGCATACATAGGAGGGTCGTTTCATAAGTTTTGAGACTTTTAATAAATACAAGAAGGCTTTATCAATTTGAAAAAAAATATTTTTACTCACAAAGCCTCAACAATTGGGACCACTTCATTGCTGTTCAACATACTCGCCACCGATTTTAATGCACTTTTTCATCCGATAAATCCAACGATCAAAACAGTGCCGAAAATCAGTCAAATGGTTCAGCTGCTCTTGCACAGCAGAAATGAGGCTATCCCTGTCTTCAAAATCAATTCCTTTCAGCTCATTCTTAATGGTGGGTAACAGCAAGAAGCCGCAAGGTGCCAAATCTGGCAAATAAGGCAGTGATTTGAGAAAATCAATCCCAGATTTGGCTAGAAACTCAGCAGTTTTTGGTTTTTTTAATTTGTGAGAAGGCGCGTTGTCATGGTGAATGATGAAGTTCTTTAGAGCGATTTTTGAAAACTTCTGGAAGGCACAAGGTTTGGCTGTTCCATACCATTAAGAATGAGCTGAGTGAAAGGAATCGATTTTGAAGACAGGGATAGCCTCATTTTTGCCGTGGAAGAGCAGCTGAACCATTTGACTGATTTTCGGCACTGTTTTGATAGTTGGATTTATCGGATGGAAAAGTGCATTGAAATCTGTGGCAAGTATGTTAAACAGCACTAAAGTGGTCTTTGTGAGTAAAAATACTTTTTTTTAAACTTATGAAGCATTGTTGTATTTATTTTAAAAAGTCTCAAAACTTATGAACCAACCCTTTTATACAATAGAGCATAGGCTTTCCCTTCCCAGCTTCTGTGTTGTAATCATGACTTCTCAACAAGACAAATGACATGCAACTGGAGCAATGCAGCATCCCAAAATAAAAAAAATGCTATGAACAAAACTCTGTGGTTAATAATAATTGGGATTTAACTGGATCAATCTTATATAGAGCTTTTCCAGTTCAAGACTGCTGCTGCTCAAGGCACTGGTTGATACAGGATCTAACACAAGCCTCCAGAGGCGCCCACCTCCAATATTTGGGCGCATAGTCTGACGCCCTGACAACTGAGAACAATCCTAGACAACCAGCAATGGGGAGAAAGGACATAGAGCATGCTGGGTGTATTTGTGTAGAGGGCACTTACCAGTCTACAACATCAGCATCAAGATCTGTAAAGTCCAAGAGATGGATGCATGCGGGCACTGACTAGACCTCGGTTTATACTCTCATTCAAAGGATAACAGGGGCTACCACAGACCAACTAAACTCATTACTTGATACTTGATGTTTTCGATGTTTGAGGCCGAAGGGCCAGTTCATCGGTTCTACTGTTGATTGCTATTATTATTAACTGTGGCATGTGTGGCATTTATAATCTTGTTTAAGTATATAATACTAAAGTATATATATACTAAAGGTGGCAATTTTAAAGTCTTTATATTAGTTATTTCCTATTGGTGACATTGGGGAACATAGAGGGATGGCAGATCGCTCCAGTGGGTGTCCAGCCTGTTCTTGAAGGCATTTACTGAAGGGGCTGTCACCACTTCGTCAGGGAGGGCATCCCAGGTGGAAACAACTCTCTGCGAGAAGAAGTTCTGCCTGACGTTGAGTCTGCCGAGTGCCTTTGCAAGCTTCAAACTGTGCCCCCTCGTGTCTCTGCCCTGGAATCGCTCCAGCTGTGGCCTGTCTGTGTCGTAGATGCCATAAATGTACTTGTAGACATCGATCATGTCCCCTCTCTTACGACGGTGTTCAAGACTAGGCAGCCTCAGGGTAGCTAGTCGCTCGGGTTATGGCTTGTCTTTAATTGAGGCAAGAAGCTTGGTTGCTCTCCTCTGCACATCTTCAACCTCACCACATTTCCACTGACTTATTTTGAGCCAACTGGCACATCTACCTCCAGGGTGATCTAAACTCATGTGCTGTGCTAATGGTCTAAACGTGATAGAAACAAGAATTTAAAAGATAAATAGATAGAAAACGTTCTCCTTTTTGTCTTGTCATCCTTTTGCCCATTAATCATTATCCGTTGCCTCCATTTTGTCCATTCTCCCTTGTTTGTTCTCCGTTATATATATAATTTATCTTTCTCCTTTTTGTCCTTTCCCCCTTCTGTATGCCACCCTTTGAATAAGTTGAATAATACAAGTCCAACCACAGGCTCCGAAGTCTCTTCCTTCATCTTTATAATGTAATTTTCAAATTCAATATCATTACTAAGTACTTATACTAGTGAGGCCTAGAACTTGAAGAAGTAACTTAGTAAGTCTGGGTCTGTGGCACAGGCTGTGAAGTCCGTAGGCCTTGCCTCAATTACATACTATGTAATTGAGGCAAGGCCTACGAAAATAGGCGGACTTCACAGCCTGTGGTCTGTGGATGTGGATGTGGTACACTACAACAAATAAACTACAACTATAAAATTAAAAGCATGGATATTCACGACATATAATGTCCAATCAAAGGGTCAGTTAACTTGTGTACTAAAATGACAGCAGAGTACTAATTTTAATGTAATAATGTAAAAAAAAATATAAAAATACAAAAAACAAACTCACGCAAGCAGGGAAACAAGATCTTTCAAGGAAAGCGCCATCTTGAACATAATAAAATCTCCTTCTCGTGTGGCGGAAAATGATGTTAGCCATGCAACGCATAAAAGTATATTTTTTACAGTTTAGAATACAGATTGATAAAATACTCAAATATGCAAAAATTGGCGATATAATACATATTTTTCTGCCGCCTTTACAAATATTTGAGGCCACGTGAATATATGATTTTGTCTGTCAACATTTTGTTTTTCTGTCTACGACAGCATGGCAGACCTAAAGACGATAGGCACTTTTGCTATCATAATTGGATGCTTTGCAATTATTTATCCACGGTTTATGCATCCAGTGGTTCTTCGGGTGTTAGGGATGGAGCCTGAATCAACAAAAGCAGAGGAAGCAGGTAAAATTCATGTCGAAAGTGGTAAACAATGAACATGCAGGATTGAAACGTTGAAAGAATTTATTTTATCTTGACAATACCTGACTTTTCGTTGATACATGCAGAATTTATGTTATCTTGACAATGCCTGACGTTGCCAGACAATATGTGGATATTTTAGATTTGGTCTGTTGCTTAGAGTGTTTTTACACTTAGTAACTTAGAGTACTTAGACGAACAGGCTGGTATATGTGCGGGAGGCAAACTTGTTTTTTCCAACCTAGTTCCAGTCATTCGCCCAAAAAGGCAATCACCGAAGTCGAACGAAGCTCTCCGATGTGTTACGAAATGATGCTTGCATGACTACGACTAGCTGACATTAAAAATGATCGCTGTTGCTTCTAATTCTGTTCGATTTACACAGATTTAGCATTTCGCAACGGTATACTTTGTTAATATGAGCATACTATGAGCATAATTATTATAGACCATATTTAATAGTTGCGTTCCTTGATTTGCATTTTGTTAGTTCTCAGCAGTAAAAGGCTAATAATAGCATTGCCCATTTCCTGCCTAGAACCAAGTAGACACTGTTATTCAGTATACATAGGCTTTTAAAATCTACATTATTATATTATAAGTCAGTCTCCGCGCAGCAAAGAAGCTCACTAGCTGAATATTATTATTAGACCTGTATTGTTTGTTTTATACGTAAATAAATGTATAAACTATATCTATTCTAATTGATAATACTTAGGCCTAATACTTTATAATATTCGAATCTTGAAATTTCCGGAGAAGGACAAGTACTAGGTTGGAAAAAACAAGTTTGCGGCTAAGCGAATTTTTTTTAATAACTCGAGATCAGAGTTAAATTAATAGTTAGTTATTCATTGCTTACAGGGTCTAGCGGACTGCAAAGAGTCGAATCAGAACCACAAAATCAAGACAACTCGAGATCAATTAAAAGCTTATTAGTTATTCATTGCTTACAGAGTCCAGCGGACTGCAAAGAGCCGAATCAGGACCACAAAATCGAGACCACAACTTCGCAAGTACTGAAGTAGTAGCAGTAGTAGTAGTAGTAGTAGTAGTAGTAGTATAGTTATTTAGTTAAATCTTTAATTTATTTATTTGTTTTGTTTGTGTGTTGTTGTTGTTGTTGTTGTTATTATTATTATTATTATTATTATTATTATTATTCCTACTTTTAAAAAAAAAAGAATTGTGTGCTGCTGTGCATGCTCAATGGTGTAAATATGGTCAGTGACGTTTTGATTGGTTTTGCTGAAGTTGGGTGTTACCCGAAATAATCAGATGGTGTTACTGTTTTTGTTTTTTTTAATAGATTTAACAAAGTTTTCAGATGATTTATAGAAATTTCCGCCCGCCACGCAACATTTTTTTAATACGTGTTTCTCATTAAAATACATGTAATTACTGTATCAGTTGAAAAGAATAATATTAGTTAAATAAATAATTGCTTTGGTGCTTGCAATAAAAATATCACTTTTCGGTTTTTTTTTGAGACCATTATAAACTTGCTTTGCCTTGTTGTGCTGAAGTGACATCAATGTATCCATAGCGCTTTGAAGTTTTGTCATGGTTTTATTGTTGATATAGATGTGAAATCGTTGTATGTGTGCTTTATGTGTTATGTATTACTTTTACTCCTTATTACTAATTGTGTCAGTATATTATTCATCATAAAATAATAATAATAATACTAACTGCTTCAAAATGCAAATCTCGACTTGAGCTTGAAGCTGTGCAGATCTAGCAGCGGCTATTTTTATGCACGGATGTTTCAACACAGGCACTGAAGTCTTTTCTTTTGTCTTTAAGATCCGTTGGATCTCATTTTTAAGATCCGTTGGATCTCATTTTTTATATGATGATGATGGTCATTGTTGTCAGGGTGGCGACGTGGTGATCGTACTTAACCAGTGTTTCCCACAGCTTTTTTTTCAGAGAGTCCTCCGTGCAAAATTTCAAGAGTCCCCTTACAAAATTTGAGAGTCCCCTTACAATTCCTACATTTACCTTGATTTTGATTACCAACATCACGGACACACAAATACGCCTCAAACTCAAAGTCAAACAAAGCTTAGTTTTCAATGCAACTTTATTGAAAATTATGAATAGCCATAAAACAAGCAACACAACAAAAGGAATACTGTTGTGATAAATGTTACAAAGGAATCCATCATTGACTAGAGGAACCTTAAAATCACATAAAATGACCATAGAACAAACATGAAATAGTCATACGACAATTTACACACATCAATCTGCATGTACTGACAAATTGTCTCTGTAAAAGCAGTTAGTGTTAGAGGTGACTAAGTCGATGACCAGAAGAAAAAAAAGAGACAAAAAAATCTGTTAAACTGCGTATTACAGACAAGATCATCATTGCCAAGTCTAGGGAGAACTGAAAATGATGATTCAACATTTAACGATTGCATCGTCTTCCGCATTTCTGCGGGTTATCGTTTTCCGTAGCCATGTGTCGAGCGACATGTTTCAGCTTTTCGGAAGCAAACAAAAAGGCTGCGCATGCGTGTCAGTGCGGTCAGTGGGTAGGGGAGATCACCGCGCTTACTCGGCTCGGGCGCACGATAGCTCAGAGGTGCCGGGATACATAACGGCAGTAAAAAAAAACGTTGCGTCCCTTGTGACGCACCTTTTTTTTTTCATGCGTCCTTTTTCAGTTTTTGTGCGTCTCTGACGCACACATGTGCGTTTTGGGAAACACTGTTAACGCTCATGCAATAGGACGTTAAGCATCGTTTTTCGTTCGTTCTTTTGTCTTTGTAAACTCCTAAATACATACGTAGTATAGTATGTAATTGAGGCCTACGAAAGACGAGACTTCCAAGCCTGTGGTTTCACATAGTCCTGCCAGCATTCGTTCGTAAAACATCGGATAGCTTCGCTCGACTCGGAGAGCTTCGTTCGACTTCGGTAATTGCCTTTTTCGGGAAAGTGACTGGAACTAGGTCGGAAAAAACAAGTTCGCGTGCGGGAGGATGAACCAAGGTAGATCACAAACCCAGAGCTCTTTCTCCTAGACCTAGGCCTCAATAAGTAGACATTTACAAAGACCAAAGAAGATATTTCCGAGTCTGTGGGTAGATGAACCTGTTTGCTTTATCATACTCCAGTTTCAATATGATTCTATGCCACATTTTCGCAATAATTGTAAGATTTTTAATTGCATTTGCTCTTCTCAGTATACACAACCCAGCTGGGAGATATAATTAAAACTATGGTGTTGACCGGGAGCTGTTTGCTGATGACTCAAAACTTAAGAGTTTCCACCCAAATTAAAAATCTGCAAAAGCCGCAGTGAAGGCACTTGAACAGTGTTGTATTGAGTTCAAAACTTGGATGGTAGCCAATCGCCTCAAATTTAATGAAGACAAAACAGAGGCCATATTATGTGGTTCTGATGCTAGTCGTCAAAAGGTAACACTTGAATCTGTCAAGGTCGGTTCTTCAAAGATTCAATTGTCTGCCAAAGTGAGGGACTTGGGACTTATCATTGACAATGGCTTGACAGTGGTTCCCACTCCCAGTGTGAGTTCTGTTGTGAGGTCTTGTTTCTTCCAGGTACGTATTCCGGGAAAGTTGCGTTTCTACTTGAATAAATAGACTGCCAATGCTGTTGCAGTATCCATGATCTTGTCAATGTTAGATTATGCAAATAGCTGTCTATGGGGGCTTCCTCAGTGCCAGCTGCAGAGACTCAAAAAAAGGCAAAATATTGCAGCACGTATTGTGTCAAAAAAAGAAATAAATCAGATCACATTGCACCAGTCTTGAGAGACTTGCACTGGCCTACAGTGCAAAAATGAATAGACCACAACTGGCACAAGGTATTATCTCTAGTAATGCTAGCATTGATGGTACTGCACTTGCCTACCTACAAGAGCTCGTCTCTTGGTATGCACCCTATCATGGACTGCACTAGGCCTCACAGTTCCGGCGTCAGGTGGCTAGTGACTAGTGTTGAAAGGCAAAGGAAGAATTTCAAGAAAAACCTTGGTGCTGCTGCTAGATCATTTGAATGTGCTGCATCTTGTCTGTGGAATGGTTTTGCTCAGTCTCTGCGGGCATGTGATACAAAGGAGTCATTCAAGCAGCAACTGAAGACTCACTTGTTTTGAACTTTGACAAATTTTCTGGCATTTTTTCCCCCTATATTTTGTCAATTGTCTGTCTTTATCTCATGTTTTTCTATACGCCCTTAGCATGCTGTGACAACATGGATTATCAGCTCTTTACAAGTGTATCAAATCAGATTATTTCATGCATGGCAGAATTCACCCATTTTGCTTCCTTTTCTTCCAGTAATTAAATAAATATTAACAGATTTGGGGTGTGTTGGTCATGATTAACTCACTTTTCTTCTTTGGTCGGAGTAACTGTGACCAGAGTGTCAGTAAAGTGATGAGCTAGAGTTGATCTTTGCATTTTGTTCCAGCCTTCCCGCCACATATGCGAGCCAACCCACAAATGATAAAAGACAGGAAGCCCCCTACTCCTGATCCAAAAGATGTTCGACAGCATATGAGAGTAAGTGTTTTTAAATATTTATTATTTTTTAGAGCTTTAGCCTTTAAGGTTTAATGAGTGAATTAGGAACATTCCCCATTTAATCCTGGTGCACTACAGGCACCTGATGTCTTCGATGAAACATTTATTATAGCTCTCTTAGTTTCTCAAGTTGACGCACTCATTGGGTGATGCTGCTCTTTAGGCCACTGTGCTTTCATTTCACTGAGAAGGCAACCCAAATTTTGCTCACCTAAGTGATAAATATTATGATCCCAAAATTTAGTTACACTGACCGTCATATTCTGTGATGCTTCCAAGACATGTTATCTGTTGCCTGGTGGTAACAAAGTTTTTACCTTGTTGAAAACAGGATTACTCAGTGTGATTTTTATTTTTCTCACCTACAGCCAGGGCCACACCCAGGGATGCGAGCAGCAGCGGACATGCAGAAGCAACAGTCGCAGGGGTCAGGCAGAGGAATGATGGGTATCGTTCTACCCATGTATGCCATTGGAATCTGCGTGTACCTTGTCTACACTCTCTTTAAGGTGAGATCTTTTTAAAAGTAATATATGTATGTAATAATTGTTATATAATAGCACTTCAGTGCTGTTTAACTAAGGCTCTGGCCTATACAGGATCTAACTTTAGCTGCCCAAGGTGCCCAATTACATAGTCTGAGCATAATCCTGGCTCATTCAGTATGGGGGGCATTAGGATTGAGACGTAACGATAGTTCCAAACATTTTATTTTACGAAGTTATAGCGTATATTTACTTTTGATTTGATTCTAGTTTTCGTCGATCGATATTGTTGTACTATCGTTGAGAATGTTCTGGAATTGTTTATTATCGATCGAATGTTTCCGGTCTTTCTGGCAATAGCTAGTTGAATCTTCAGGGTGGAGAATTTTCCGCGAATCCGCGGATTTCCGCGGAAGGCATTTGCATTTCCGAGAAAAAAATATTGAGTTCCGAGTGTGAGAAGCCGAGGGGCAACCCTTTACTGGGCATAACGGCCAAAAGCGGCCGAAGGTCTAAACAGGCAAAATGTCCAAAAGCGTCCGTATCAACCATGTGGTTATATTCTCGCGTTGTTTGAAAGATTGCGAGACTTCCGGCAAATGACTTCCGATTTATTCTGTTGTGAAAACATTCGACTGCATTTCCACAAGTTTTCTCTGTGATGCGTTCGTTTTTTCGATTTTTTTAAAAATTTTCTTGTGTGTGTGCCTAAAAGGGATGGTTTGGATTCTTCGACTGATGAAGGGGAGTTTACAGGCTTCCATTTATCAGACATTAAAGTGAGAGAAATGGACTTGGAGTCGGAGGAAGAGATCGGTACTGACATTAGACAATTAGTGTCAGTAGTGTGCATGCATACGATCTTTCAGACTGGCATGAAAGTGAAGAAGAGGGGGCTTGTTTGGACTTTTTAAAACTTTTTTTTGTATACACATGGAGTAATAATAAACAAGACACGACAAGAGAAGTATAAAAAGGTAGATAATCAAAATAGAATTTATTTCTGTTCATTTTGCATTTTATTTCATTTAAATCTATACACTAGTCACTAATACCTAAGATGTGGTGTTTTTACTAACGTACCCCTAAATATCTCTTAAATTATAAAAATTCTTGCCTGTTTACAGCTAAAAAAATAGACAAACGTGTGCCCAGTAAAATTGGAAATGTGGAGTTTGTGTGTAACAGTGGTGGACCTCAAACTTTGTTAGGCCTACAAATCAAGATTCTTAACGTTTTTGAAAGACATGTGCATAAAACATTCTTTTATTTTCTTTTCTTTTTTTTGTTTCTATTCATGTTTACTTTTTGCTTTTTGCTTTCAGGAGAGGCCCTAAATTACTTTCAAAATTGCAGAAATTCATTTTCTTCCAGGGGGCGAATACCGGGGCTTGGCCCCTGGGCCCCGGCCGGATTTCAGAGATTTCTTGATTCAGTTGTTCTCCACCCTGAATCTTGTACATTTGTAAACATTCAATGGCATAAGAAAGTGCATAGTTCTGGGGATGAGTTATTGAGTCATTCTGGAATGTTCAAAGTTTTTCTTGATTTTTGAGAAACTATATAAGTAATGCACTGTCTGCACAGTGACTCAACCAAAGCTTTTTAGATTTTGAGGTTGGGTCAGCCAGGCTAGCTATAAATAGCTTCGCCGATGCTTCCTTTCACTGGAAGGGAGGGTGCAGGCAAGCTATAAATAGCCCGCAGCAAGCAAAATGTGGAGGCACTAAACACTGCTGCTCGCATAGGAATTGAGCTGGTGTGTCTGCTTGCGAGCATTGATTTTTGTAGTGATTTTCGGAAAGCGATCTTGTATGCAGTTGTTGGTGTTATACGGCGACTCCTGCCTTGATGTTAAGTGAACAGGCTGCGTGGATAAAGGAATTGGAGTTACTCATATCAAGCAGGCATGGGAATTGTACGCCCATTCGCGTGTATACGCCCCTACCAAAATCCAAATGCGCTCCTGAATTTTTAAGTACGCCCCTCGAAAAACGTAAGCAAATAAACTGATCGCGCATCTTTTAGTCGATTGTCGTTCACTCAGAAAGTTATCGTTCTTGCGCGCTAGCGATTGCCGCCATCTTGACTTTACACTGCATGTAGTGAAAGCGTTTACCGCTTCAGATTACGGTCTCAAACGGCTATGTACAATGGTTGTTTCTAAAACAAAAGACCAATAACTAAAAATAAGACACTGGCGCAGCCCAGCAACTACTTTTTTTGAAAATGCATTTTCAACTTCGTTAAAAAAAATTGGGGAAGTGGATGGCTTTATAAAATTTGCTTGGCTCTAATTTTTGTTTTATTAGGTAACCTGATGTGTGTTTTAAATAATACAACAACAAAAAATAAACTTTTTTAGCGTAAAGCCTTTAAAATTATACAAAATTCAAAACCACACGACGAATAGTTACGCCCCTTCTGAGTCGCTGCCATGTTGTTTTCATTCGTTGTCACGGCTTTGCACACACGCATTCAGATTAGAACTCATGCGTTTCACATTAAATTATGAAGTTATGTCAACTCCAGGGGTGAGTTTTGTTATGTCGCTTGATTGTCTACAGTTCCCAAGTTATAACTCTTCAACACAATTTAGGCTTTTCATGTATTATTTTTTTGTGTTGTATTTTACTCCATAACTCCCAAAAAGATCTTCATATTGTCGAGCAATTAATTAAAATGAATTTTAAATATATATAAATGCATCATTATTTTCGTATATTCTGCTGAAACTGGCAAAACTTTTTGTTTTCTGAGCATACTAGAGGGTTCTGCATTTTGTTGTTTAAATACAGTGCCTTTTTATGCACTTTGTTTTAATTTTAAACACCCGAGCCACTTTGGGGAAAATTTGCGTTTTATTTTTGTGTGAGGGTTACCCACTTTGAACAGTTAATATTGACCGATTTTAACCATTTAAATTGTTTTAATTTTCTAAAGGTTTGTACTGTATTAAAAAAAAAAATAATAAAAAATAAAACATCCTGAACCAAAATAAAATTTTAGTCTGTAATACCTAAATGATTTGGTGTTTGTTTTTTTTAATAGTACAAGAATGCATCTTTAGAGTCTTGATAACATGTTTGTGTAAAGTATGTTTTTATGAGCCAAAAGTAAAGTGACTAATTGTTTTCTTAATTCCATTTGTTCACTTATTTCTATGCTGAGAAGTGGTAAAAATTGCGTTGAAAACTGCAAAATCTCTCACCCCCACAAGGGGCGTTGCCCTTTGACCCTACTGGGGGCCCACCGCAGCCCCCTGGACTTCCATCCAAGTCTTGGTCATTCCCATCCCTAATCAAGATGGAAGCATTGGGGCTGAATTGACTATTGATAATAGGTGTGACAGGGTGGGAAAGGATGGGGGCTGGGGGTGAAAAGACCTAGTGCTTGCTGGGTGTATTTGTGTAGCCGCCACTCATTCATCTACACATCATCATCACAATCTTGGAAGTCTGTACCACACAATGCAATAATATTTGAAAAAAAAAAACATACAAGTCATCCTCCATCTTTAAGTATGTTTACACATTTTTATTATTTTAAAATTTGGGGTGAAACCTAATACCAGTAAACATACAATCCACAAAATTATGTAAATGAGTACAATCTATTTTGGTACCACTATATATGTATGGAATTCAGTGTTCTTTTGTATGTACGACTATGTAGATTTTGAATTTATCGTTTGTAACCAATGAAAAAAAAAGTTAGTTGATTGTTACTAGCCTATTTATAACATCGATCACGGTTGTCATTATCACCATATTATGGCATAATCATTGGCCAGCACCATAACAATTGCAGAACGTATTCAGTAATCATATTGACATGGCAGGTGTTCAACAAGAAAGGGAAGTACCCAGATCCATACGCCAAACCCCAATATTCATCAGAATATGACAGGAAAGATCAAACAGATAGCTTGGGCTTTCCGCGGAAGATGAGAGGGGAGGAGGAGGAGGTGCAGCAATACTTGCAAGAACGACAGCAGCAGCGTGAGCTGGAGGACCTGCTAGTCAAAATGGATGACACACGTAATGTTTGTAAGTGTAAGTTATAAGTCTCAGCAGCTTTTTATTTTCTTGCAAGTTAATTAATTAATTTATTTAGGGGTTATTTGAGTAGTTCAAAGAGTCAGATGATTGATTGATTGAAAGGTTACTTTAGTTGTTTGGCAGTCAGGGTGGCAGTATGATCCAGAATGGTCATTACATTTTAAACCTTTCACATCTCAGTTAGGATCTTTATCTCTGATGTTCTGCAGCTGCATGTCAATGTTTGCCCTTGTCAAAGCTGCTCACAATGGCTGCTGTCTTTTCTGCATTGGCCCTCACTTTTACCTGACAACCTGAGGGACTAGAAATGTAGATAAATATTATTTGTGGCCAAGCTTCATCAGATCTTTGAACGTACAAGAAGAACCAATTTGTCATTCGAGTTTAATGATTTACTTGCTTGTATTTTTGAATGTTTATGGTTTGTTTAGTTTATAGTTATTTGTTCAGCTTGGTTCATTAGTTAGGTTTGTATTCAATGCTTGTGTTCAGTGTTATAATTTTTGTTTTTAAAATTTATGCTGCTTAGCTTTTTGTTGAATTTAGTTTATTTGCATTTTATATATTTATACATTGTTATTATTTTTTATTTATTTATTTATTTATTCAGCTGAAGATGAGATGAGAGCACTTCAGAAGAGACTGGAAGATACAGAGGCACAGATGACCAGGATCCTGCAAGCTATGCAGTCCATGCAGTCCAAAATGACCACTGCAGCGACTGACGTGGCTGACCAAGACAGCACCGAGACTGTGGGTCCTCAGGAGACTGACAGGAACCAAGATGTAAGTTGTATACATGTACATTTCTGACCCTATTGAATCGCACATGTCCATGGTCGTCTAATCCTGCATCTTGAATGCGTTCAGTGGAGTCAGGTTTTCTTGGTGCTCAGACCACATGCTGAGCTGGACGCCGTTTGGTCATTAGTCACATGTGAACATTAAGATTAAGCCAGTAGTTTAAAAATCAACATCACCTGGTTCAAACTTAAGTCTGAACAATCTTAGCCCTTTACTGGTTATCACGACAAAAGTCGTGCTATACAATTCATTTGGCTATATTGATTGCAGTTATTTTCCTTTTACCATATTTGATACAAATTGTTTCCTTTTCATCACCACAATCGATGAAGACGAACCTAAACATGGATTTTAACCTTTTGAAGACTGCTATGCATTGTTTTCAAATAATTGAACAGAGAAACATCTCTTTCCTTAAATCATTTCTTACTGCGAATGGGGGATCCCAGTTTGAACAGTTTTGCAATGACTGTCCGCGAACGGGATATCCTGGTGTGAACGAATTTTGTTGATTCTGTCAATAGTACTGTACCGAGTAACCTCCCTTACACCAGTTACAGGAACTAAGTGAGGGAAACGACTGTAGATAGATCGTTCTCATGCTAGCGCCGATCTGACGTTATTTCGTGGAGTTATTGGAGCGTTAAAATGGGGGGAAAAAACCACGATGGATGAGCCACATAACATGCTGTTTATGGACCCTGATAGCGAGCAGTATAAAGTTTGTGAAAGTCATACTGATAGTTCCGATTATGAATCAGAAAATGTGCTTGGAAGTATTGAAAGCAGTGAGGAGTGTATCGATCTATCTCAGGCATTTTCGGTGTACAACCCCAGCCCTTTTCATCAGCCAGGTGTTCAGTGTGGGAGGAGAAGGGGAAGGAATAAACGGAATAACTGCTCAGTACAATATTTTCCCAAATATATAGTTACTTGTAAACAATTAGGAAACAAACGTCAGTCTTCACAAATATGTCACAAAAGACGGAATGAAAACCAAGCACCAAATTTTTTTTCAAAAATTACTTTTTTAACCAACGCTACTCATTTTGTTTTGGGTTTTCCAAAATTTTCTTGGGTAGGGGACAGCACTGTTGTATTTTTTACTTGGTAGGAAATGAGTTAATGAATGTTGGGTAATCATAGGGTTAAAAAAAAAAGTCACTGCATTGACATAAAACTAGTGAGTTAACACAGTTGGTTTGTTACAAGAGCTGACATCATTGTGCTTAAAAAAAAGAAGTAAGAGTTGAAAATCTGGGTCGTAGTGATCAGTGGGCAAGCGATAAGTATGTCATTATCTCATTCCTAGCTGTAGGAATAGAATTACATTTAGTCAGATCACTGACTCCAGGGCTCGAAATTAGCAGGGGCCCGGGGCCAAAAACCCGCAAAGTTTATTTCGGGCTCGGAAAGTTGAAAAACGAAGGGCCCGCTTGGCCCGCAAAATAATTCGTCTGCTACAGCTAGCTCTACTCGGCAGTTTCGTATTTGGGCCAAGGGAAGCAACCCACACCGGTGCCCTAAATTTGGACAGAAAAAAAAAAAACAGAGAAAAGAAGCGAAACCCCTTTAATTTTGCACTCAAAAGTTTAATATACACTTCCATATCTTTTTAATATAATAAACAAAAGGCTATGGCACAACATAAGCGCAAAATGTCCATCTTTGCAAGTACGAAAGTATGGCTACATATTGTCGCCATACAGTTGCTAAAACAATCGGCGATGGCGTATTTTCCAATTTTTGGGAAGCGAAAGACGCCAGAAGAAAATGTCGACGAAAGGAAAGAACAAGAAAAATAGAGAAAAAAAGAAATATGAAGAGGAAAAAAGATCAAGGAACTACAATGAAGGGTGGAAAAAAAGATTTCCATGGCATGGCCTTGAAGTGAACGAGGAAGAGTACTGTTAAGTTTAGTTCCCTTTCATGGTTTTGTTTTGAACTTTTGTGCATTGAGGTCAGATTTTTTGTTAGGTTACTCATATTAAAAATTTAATGATGTGTATTGTGCAATACTCAGTCACAAAACTGAAAAGTATTATACAAGAGACTCACATGATTTTTTTCTATTTTGTTTAATGGCCATTTCAGGCTCACTATAGTCACTGGAATATGTGTGTCACTGAATGTGTGTGTGTGTTTTTCTCTTTTTTGTTGGTAATGTTTGAAAGTGAAAGAAAAGGCAAATAAAAATGACATCACTCAGCAAAATTGGAAATTCAATTGTTTTTATTTTAGATTATCAGACAAATTGTACTTTCTACTTATTATATTGTCAATAATTCTTTTGTTTTTTGTTTGCATTATTTTTCAAGTTGGGCCCCGAAAGTTGCTTGTGGGCCCTCAAATTTTTCAATCAAGGGGCCCGGTGGCCCCCAAAGAAAAAAGTTAATTTCTAGCCCTGGACTCCCACTCAGAACTGTCGGTAGCATATGGTCAGGTGTTTTAAATCTTCCAAGAAGAAATTGTGATGGAAATGAAACTCATGTAAATTTTTAATTTTTAAAACGTAATTGTGAACAGAATGCTCACTGCTTTGCAATGTTTACAGTTTGACTAACTCTGTTGTTCAGGTTCCCAAGGATGATCCGTCCGCCGAGTCTAACCCTAGCAGCGAGAGTTACGAGATGGTGAAAAACCCGTCGTCTTCTGCCGACACTGATGTCAGTCCAGCCAGCGACAAGTCCTCACCCTCTTTTGAACAGGTGGAGAATGTGAAGGAGGAAGAAAAAGAAGAAGAAGGTGAAGACATTCTGATGGAGGAGAAGAACAAGAAGGAAGAGGAAAAGTCAGGCGTACGCCAAAGAAAATCAGGTCATGCTGGAGAAGACTGAATTACTTGTTTTTGTGTTAGTTTGGTCTATATTATTAACATTGTGATGTCAGCAGTATTTATCCATTTCACCATAGGATCTTGTTCGTTTTATAAGACTGTACAAACTGTGGAAGTGAATAGGGAGTTGTATCTTCCCCTTCAGAAAACTTGCTTGCTTATTGATTGCTATAGGTCCAGCGGATTCTTTTTGGAGACAAATTCAAAATAAAAACCTATCAATATTGTTTAGCTCTAAAGAACACATATTTTAAAAATCTTTTCTTCTTATCCCTTTTTAGATGGTTCCATTTCTGGAGTTAAGGATACAGTCTTTTGTGATGCATAAACTCCATTTGCATCAATACAAAACCAGTGCAGTAATGTTTTCTTTCTGTGCTTTCAGTGGGATGAATCCAAAACCTCTGATCAGCAATAGCTACTAATATAATATGCTAACAAATAAGCATTTAATCGTTTTTTTAGAAGTAGTCAGACACCTGGAGGTGGTTATTTCTTAGATTATTCTTTTTATAATTATATGGTAATTATGTGCTATACTACTAAGGTGTAGGTTAAAGTGACTAAAAGCTGAATTTTTTTAAATATATGTTCTTATATTTATTTTTTAAAAAAATTAATAAGAAGAAGTTTAGTTACATATATACTACATTTGACTTTGCCAGTTCTTGTTGTTTTGTCTGGCGCCATCTGTGCATTTCATATTAAGGTTGATCTGGTGTACTTCACGTATAGGAAAGTACATTTCATTGTCGTAGATCAGTTGTTACATTTGCCACTATCACTACAAATACATGGTCTATGGTTTTGTGTATGCCTATGCAAGTTTTTGCCTTGTTAGTCGAGTACGCAAGGCTTTGTTGTTGAATTGTGATGGTGAGTTTTTATTTTAATCAAATAAATCCTCCTTTTTGGTACACTTGTAGTAATAATTAATATATTTAGGATGTTTGGCTGCATTTTTAGGGGACTACTTGTTCTGTTTTTGTGTAGCACAGTTTAAGTGTGATTCATTGTGTATGTGTCTGCTTTTTCCATTTCAACAACTTTAGGAACAAGCTTTGTTTTGATGATCTCTCAGACTTTGTGTGACTTGCTGTATTTTAAACACAGGATATAAGAATTCTTGATCTGAGCTTTGATGTGTATATCAGCTATGACAATTGGATGAAATGACAAATAAAGCAAGATCCCCCAAATCACTGAAATTTTGCAATAGTAAATCACTGAGATTTTTGCTATAGTAATATCTTTCGTTTAAAAAATACCATAATTGAATTTTTTTTTCTTATTTTTATTATTATTTTTTAAATTTAATATCTTTTTTTATATAGCGCTTTACCAACTCAAGAGCCACTCAAAGCGCTGGCCGATACAGGATCTAATTCAAACCGCCTGAGACGCCCACCTGCAGCCTTTGGGCGCATGGTCTGATGCCCGGACAACTGAGCACAATCCTGGGCAGCCAGGGATGGGGGAGAAGGACTAAGTGCCTGCTGGGTGTGGTTTTGTTACCAGCACTCACCCGTCTAGGACATGAGCGTCAGGAAGTCCATTATGATGGAATGTATGCGACACACAGACTAGACCTCGGTTTATACTCTCATCTGAAGGAGTAGGAAAACAGGAGTAAAGTGTCTTTCCCAGGGACACAACACAATGGCCCGGCCAGGGCTCAAACCTGGGTTCAGATCCGCAAGCCAAAGCTCTACCATTAGACCACCGTTTTTCAAAATGTTTTTAATTCAGACAAAGGTTATATAGTATTATGTTGCAACAGAAAGTACATTTTTAACACACACGTAGTATTGGAAAATTGTGTTTCACACATTGGCAGAAGTTTAACATACAGTGTACTTGAGGATAACAATTGAATGTAATGATTTAATTTTTTGTATATAAATAATTGGTTTTATTGTAAGTATGTGCAGCCAAAAGGCAAATTTTTATGAAATAAAAGGAAAATATAGTTGTGATAATTTTATTTTTGATAATATTGGTATGTGATGAGTTGTATGTAATTTATTGTGTCTTTGTTCTTGATTTTTTAAATGTTGGTGCAAATACGCGTAATGCACACACATATAAAATGGTTGGAACTTTTTTGATGTTCCGTTTATTAGCATAACATTGGATGTTTTTAACCAGCTGAATTTATTAGGAAGAAACTGTTGAAGTTTGTTTCAGTCCGTAGTGCTAGTGCAATACCCTTCGTGTGATAAAAAAACATTTTTTAAGATCATTTTCCAGTTAACGTTTTCGTGTGGAATATTTGTACCATATGTGTGTAGCTCTTTCATAGTGATTTTGCTTTAAAGAGACTATAACAGATTCAGCTCCTACCCCTCCCCTCTTCTTCCTTTCTCTTCTCCATGGGGGTTCCAGGGGTTTCTATATAAATAGTATCCCCACTTTCTGGAAATTAAGTGCATTAAATTCCCCTTGTTGCCGTCTTTCTCCTTTGTTCTTTTTCATTCCTACTCTGTTCTGTCAATATGTTATACTATCTTCTTCGTTAGACCAGTCATCTACCTTTTTTGATGAAAACTCTTCCAAAGCTCTTGAATTGTGAATGAGGTCTGTGTTGGGTCTGCTTGGGGATATTTGACACTTTCTGCCAAATGGTCACTAGGCTTTTCTATGGCATTATTATTTAGCAATGTAGGTATTTTATATACATGTGTTTGGTTCATATTTTATAATGATGTTTATATTCTATTTTGTTTTTGTAAACGGTGGTTCAATAACTTAGAGTGTATCCTCAGCGTCCCCTGCTTGGGATGCCTTTATTGTAAAGTGACCGGTTGGTGGAGTGCCTTCAGTGTTACCACTAGGGTTGTTTCAGCATATCTTTTATGCAGATCAGGGATGAATCCTCATTCAACCAAGTTGTGGTCATGATTTGGCTCTTTGGACCCTATAAACAATGAATTATAACTAACAAATTCAGCCTGAATGATACTTTTTTGTGTTTTTCTTATTGGGAAAAAAAATATGATTAAACCTGACAATGACCTCTTACAGTTTTGTTAAAAATTTGTTTGTTTATGTGTATCATAGCATAAAATGCTAAAAATGGCCGCCGATTGAGCTTGAGTCAGATCAGAGGCACGCAGTTGGCTCAGTGGTGTATGCAGAGGCAAACAATTCAAGCATGGAGTGTTAAGTGCTAACGGTGCAGCCTAAACAAGGCAGTGGTTCGAAGCCCAATGAAGACCTGGGAAGGCAAAATAACAACCAAAATAGCATGATTCCAAGAAGCTGTGGGCTAAAGAGGTGTACTCAGTGGCAGAAAAGTTAAAACACTGAATTGAAGTGATAAGATAGCAGCCCAAGCTGGCAGTGGTTTGAAGCTGGTTGACTGACTGAAGTGCCGCAAAAACACACAAAAAATCACGACCCTGAGATACTGCCCCCTTACTCTTTAGGATGACAGTATACACTGAGGTGTGGTCTGTGCAAGCACTCATTCCATCGTACAGACTTTGAAGATCCTGACACTGGTGTCCTAGACAGGGGAGTGAAGGCGACCCCAACAAGCACTGGGCCCCTTCTCAACCATACCCACTTGCCCAGGATCGTGCCCAGTGAACTGGGCATCAGATGCAGCCAAACACTGCAATGGCTGCCTGGGGCACCTTCAGTTAGTTGCTATAACGGCCAGTGCCTTCAGCCGCTCTTCAGCTGGACAAGGGCTGTACAAGAACGATTAACTTTAAAAAAAAAAATAGTGGCCAAATGCTACAGCACAACAAATAGTTGTCAGTAGAATGTTTACAAACAAAAGCTTTGTTTTCATACTCCTACTAATTCAAAGCTTCTTGATCCATTGATTTGATCATCTGTTAATGTGACAACAATTCAAATTCCCAGGTAAACATATTTTCATGAGAAATAAACAAAAGCTTGAAAGTTAGTCCCTTTAAACACGCATGGATTGTGTGATCATTTTGATTACGCTGTCTGGGCATTTGTGTTTATGTTTAAGTGTGTTTGTGTCTAATTTGCAACCACTTTCAGCACAAACTAAAAGCTAACCTGGGGCTTTGGTGTCTCAAAATATTTTTGATAAACTTCCCCAGGGCACATCCTTGTCAAGTTCCACAAGGACACACATTACTTACTTTGCACCATTGTAAGCTTCCTTATTTGAATTTTTTTTTTGTTATCACTCCGTCATAAAAATTGATTTTATTTCATGGTCAGTGCAAACACCAATGTTCCTCACCTGATTGTTTCAAAGTTACTTGTAAGAGTAATGTTCATAATTATTTTGGAAATGTACGGCATTGCTGATTGCTTGCCCTTTTTTCTTCTCTACCTTGTATGTACCAGTGAGGCAGAGTTTTCATTTCTTGTGTTCAGTCCTTGTTTTATTATTAGATGCATTCTGAGAATATTTTTTTCTCACAATTTCATTCTAACTTCGCTTGAGGGAACGGGGTGAATTGTATTTAATCAAATAAGTCACAATTAACTTGGCCAATCCAGTTTTCTAGTGTAAGCAGAAATGGTTAACCCTTGGTTTAAAACTAGTAATGCAGCTCATGGTGAGTAGTACAGCCCATGATGAAGTTAAAAATAATTTCTTTTAGAATAAAAAGCATTAATTACAATTTAAGTGTTAAAGGGTTCTATCCAGCATCTCGTCATCTTGTTTTGTAGCAAAAGTCCCTTGTGCAAACTGTTCCCTTTGTGTTTTGATCCTATGTTCATGAATTGTAACTGCGGAAACTGTCCCTTGAGATTTCAATCATAGTTATGTTCATAGTTGGATGCTGCTCTTTAAAAATATATATAAAAAATGTTCGCGAGTCATTTTGTTACTGTGTTGACATTTTGTAGAATTTGGGGAAATCCTGTCGAGTTTTTACTGCTCAATATGTTTGTCTTTTTAAGTTCACAGTTTGTTTTTACATTTACAAACATGAATCTCATCCTATGTGTGTCACTGTCAGTAAGTTTAGGTATAAACATTGCAAAGTATTGTTTGTGTGTGTTTTTGTTTGTTTGTTTGTTTCTCAATGTAGTGTTTGCTTTAGTGTATAGATGTCTTTGACAAGTAAAAAGTGGAGGAAAATAACAAACTGTTGTGTTTGTAAAAGAAGATCCTTGGTGAAAAAAGAAAAAGAATTCATGCTCTCCAAAGTTGTAGGCATCGCCTTTTTTAAGTGAAGGTGCGGTCTGACGGGAAGTGAAACAGAAGCAAAACAGCCAGTAAAACACGAAAAATCATAGTTTTGACGATGCTTATCGTGTGACTAGACCTAAAGCACAACAGCAGCAAAGCGCCAAAGTGAAGCAAAGCCGATGCTTTCAGTGTTTGAGCGTGGCTATAAAATTTTGGGTTGTTTCGTTGAAGCATTTGATTGCCAGCCAATCAGAAGAGCCGACGTACGAAAACGAGGTTGTTATCATTTCAGCGATCATGGCGGCATCAAAAGCTACTGGGCCATTAGCAAATCTGAAACAAGATTATACGTTTATTCTCATCGATCTAATTCTAAGCTACCAGGCAATATGGAATGTTAGAAGTCAAAATTACAGAAACCAAACTCTGAAAAAGGCCTCATACGCGTAAAGGGAGGTAACTGATTTACAACTTATTGCGCATTGCTTCCACGCAGACTGCTTATGCAAAACTTCTCATCGTGTGACCAGTTCACAAAGCAAAGCATTATAAACGCACTTGCTTCTAGAAGCAGATGCTTTGCTTTGTTTACCGCTTTGCTTCTGTTTCACTTCACGTCGGACCGCACCTTGAGTCTCTGACGCAGGGTCTGATACTTAGGAGAGCATTCTTTTACCATCATTAAAGGTTTTTACAACCTTTTCACTTGGTAGTTGCTTTAGGATACTCAATCAACCTTTAATATATTTATAGATGTATTTTTCATTTGTGGGAAAAGGATTACAAAATATGAAATGTTTGCAGTGTTTGTGATGGTGGTTTCTTTAGTATTCCAATTCAAAAAGTGTTATTAGTTATGCCCGAATTTTTTTTAAAATGCATTTGTTGGTGGTGTTTTTGATCAAATATTTTATTTATTTACCAAGAACTTTGCTGTCAGTTCATGGACTTCAGTTTGAGTGTCGGTAGGGTGTGTTACTGTGAAAAATTTTACTTTTTTATTTTGTAGATGCATTGTGGGATCGTTTATTGTGTGTTAATGATACAAATTTCAAATTGCTTTTGTTACTTCATTGGTGGTTTTGCCATGAATTAATTTTTTTTGTTGATTTAGCACTCAATAAAGCAGTGTTTTGTCTCAAAATAAAATGTGTATAGTATTTAGATGTTCATGTGAATTTGCAGTTTTTGTATTACTGGGTGATGGGGGTGATGGGCGTGAGGAAGATTGAAGGGAAAGTATGATTGATGCATAGTTCTTGCCCTGTGTGAAGCATCAATTCTGTTATACTTGTATAGATCTATGAAGTGGAACAAAGTTTGATGAAACTCACGTTATACATGTGCATGTATTCAAAACACACATTTATGAGACACAGATAAGGAACTGAAAATACTGGAGACACACGAACTGAAGCTCATTACACACAAATAAAACACTGACACACTTCTTCATTCTATATTTATTTCCCTTGAATTGAAATTCAAAACTCAAATAAGTAAATTGTATTTGTATTTGAAAAAAAGTATGTAACTTTCCTTGAAATTAAAAGTGAGGAAAAACGCATTTTTATTTTACTTAAATAATAAAAAGGCGAACAAACCACATTTCTATTTTTAATGCCAAACCAACAGAATTGTCTTTTTAATGTTAATCTGTAATAAATGACAATATTTTAAATATTTCTAATGGATTTTTGTCAAAATACAAAGCGTGACAATTTTCAGATTAAAAATAAGCAAAAAAAAAAGAAAAAAAGATTAAATTATTAAAAGAAGTAATAGAGATGGCTAGCGTTTCCTATAGACTTTGTATGCAAAGGTCTTTACAACACTACAATAAAACATGAACTGTTCTTGACTCTTGGTATAATATTGAATTTACTGACATGTTAACACCAACAAGCATGTATTAAATATGTTGTCATTTCTCCTAACATGCCAAATTGAAAAAAATGGGTCCACAGAAAATTCAACAAAATACTTGGAGAAACCAAAAATGAGAAAAAGGCTAGTTTTCATTCAGGGCCAGAATTTTAAACTAATTCACCATCTACTTTTTCCAGCCGTAATCAATAGTCCACCAGAACTTTCACAGAGACTCAAGTTTGTACACAATGACTGAATGAGAACTAGCACAAGATTCAGTCTAAATTGACAAAAGTATCGTCGTCAAGCATGAAAATGGGGAACAGTGCGTGTAAAAACTCAAACCTATGTCAAACAATTTACTTCGACTGCACGATTTTGTACTCTTATTTTTAAACAGACTAGTGTTTTCAGCACCCCTACAACCAGTTTAAAACATTTTTTTCCAAAAATGAGAGAGAGAGAGAGAGAGAGAGAGAGAGAGAGAGAGAGAGAGAGAGAGAGAGAGAGAGAGAGAGAGAGAGAGAGAGAGAGAGAGAGAGAGAAGATAAAGAGTATTTAGAAGGGTAAAGTGATATGGAACTGGAAAGGAATCATTTTACATCCACCCTCACAGCTGTCAAAACTCAAAAACAGAAAGCAAGGAAAACAAAACAAAATGGTTCACGGAA
This sequence comes from Oncomelania hupensis, assembly GCA_036898135.1. Classification (NCBI taxonomy): domain Eukaryota; kingdom Metazoa; phylum Mollusca; class Gastropoda; order Littorinimorpha; family Pomatiopsidae; genus Oncomelania; species Oncomelania hupensis. Next base: position 33,089,792 of record CM072517.1, on the reverse strand, counting down.
GTAATAAAACTGAAATGCTTGGCAAGTATACTTAGCACATTCACAATTCTACATTTGATTTCAAAAGTGAAAAATGATAAACTGCATAGTGATCAGGGTGAAAGGCACATCATACATGTGAATAGCTGTCAGCTTGTAAAACATTCTTTTAAAGCGCCTCATAGGACTAAATCATTGCGCTTCCAAAACAAATGTCTAACATGTACACATTTATTTTACTTGCCACAAACCTACTTTGCATCAGACAAACTTCAAAATATTTTTTTAATTTAAAAAAACAACACGACCTTTCATAAATTTGAGCAAATCAAAGGAAAAAGACGTCACACCAATATAATTTGGAGTATGCCCATCCACACAAACTAAGTATAATATTTACACAAACATGCATTACAATCTGTATCGGTGTGAATGTATGCATATGTATCAGACATCAACCTCTCATAAATAATGTAGCAATTTTTTTAAAAATATTTTTTATTTGTAAGTATTTCAATATTTTGAATTTCCCACGCAGTGGTTCAGATAGCATGTATCTGCTGAATGTCAAATGAAAAGACTTAACTGTATTCATGATACTCATATGACCTGTAAAATAGGCGTCATTAAAAAATATTTAAAAAAAAAATAAAAACTAAACAAAACTGTTGATGTTTAATATGCAGGTGCCATATCACTGGTTCAAATGTATCATATGTACAAAACAAAACTTGCCGTTCAGTAAATAAATAACATTAACAGACTACAAAATTGCACTGCAAATCATTTATTTTACCAACTACAAATTATTTTCAAACAGTGATGCAACATTCATTTTATTTGGAATATTCCTCTGTTAACTCCACCCTGCACAGTATCCCACTCGTTCACATGACATTAACTGTATTTGCAGACAGATGGCTATAAACGGAAGAAGTGGCTAACTACTAAGAAAAATCTGAATGTAACATTACATTAACAGACTTAATTCCTCAATGCAAAAGGTGTAAACGTAATAAAATTAAAATTCAATTTCCTCAAAAGGTGTAAACGTCATAAAATTCAACTTGCTCAAGCAAAACATTTTTAACATTTAAATGAAAGCTTAATTATAAATATAATACTTCAAAATGATACATTCAAAACCATCTTTTCCCATACTGAGGGAAACAAATCTAAAGATTCACTGCATAATCATGAAACCCACACACAATGAATAATTTAACAAGTACTCAGCTACTCAGTTTTAAGACAACAAAAAAACAAAATCCTGCAAATACACTAAAGTACAATACAATACATATTTAGTTAGTTAATTATTGTTTATAGGATCCAGAGAAATGCAAAGAGCCGAATCAGGACCACAACTTGGTTGAAAGAGGGCCCACCCCTGATCCGTATAAAAGATCTGCTGAAACAACCCTAATGGTAACACTGAAGGCACTCCACCAGCCAGTCACTTTACAATTAAGGCATCCAAGGGAATTTATTGGACCCCCGTTTATAAAAACAAATTAGAATATAAACATCATTATAAAATATTAACCTATAACCTACATTGCTAAATAATAATACCATAGAAAGTCCTAGTGACCATTTGGCAGAAAACGTCCAATAGCCCCAAGTTGACCCAACAGACCCCATATATACAAATGAGGAGCTGGGTAAGTGACTGGTCTAGCGAAGAAGACAGTAGATTGACAGAAGAAAGTAGAAACGAAAAAGAACACATGAGAATGACACAAACAGTGGTAATTAAAGTACTAAATGTCCAAAAAGTGGGGATACTATTAAAACAGAAAAACTGGGGTCTTTTCCATGTTGTGACCTATTCGGTTGTAGATTACTTGTGACAACTCAAAAACAATTGAAATTGCAATGATACTATATATATATTATATTCTCCTTGAGCAGCCTTACTGTGCAACCGTGTGTAATAAACTCTAAATCTCCTTCACTACTATACCAGTCCAAATGATTGATTTATGATTATTTCCCTTCCTTTGTATTTAAGTTTCAGAAAACTAATATGAATAGTCTCCAATTCTATTTTTAGCAAATTTTACAGGTATATTTTAAGATAGTTTACAATACATTTATATTGTTTAATACTCTTTTTTTTTATAATCCAGGGGGTGTTATTTTTTCTGTTGAAAAGTGCTTGGTTTAGCACCAGCCTTCAAACAACAGTATATCAGGATAGGTGACCAATTGTGGCAATTGCAATCTTGCCTTTCTGAACAATTGGACAATGAAGAACAGTCAATCTCTAGAAATCTTTGCCAAAACAATGGCGTGTTATTGGAAGTTGGCAACTTTCACACATTCAGCGTTGCTGACCCTTTTCAAATTCAAAATAAACAAAGCCTCGAAGCATAAACACAATCACCACACGTGACCCTGCCCTGCTATGATTTTCTTGGGGAAAGCAAAAGAGCAAAGAAGGACACCTATGACGTCCTTCCAAAGTTGGCTCTGAGAAAAAGGTTCCAATCATCAGTATCATATCTCTGCCACAATGTTGAAAACTGATCAGTTATAAGAAAATATTGGCATTGCCATATTTTTCAGTAGATTTTATATTATACATCAATTCCAAATTTTAAAAGTTATGAAACACAACTCTAGGAACAAAGACTAATGCTCCAAAGCTCAACACTTAGCCTTACAACCTTAACTACTACTAATAATAATAACTTAAAATTAACTAATAATTATCACTCCACTAAATTTGTACTTAGACGACACTAACATTCAAATATTCATTTTAACAATCCGTAAATTTATACCATGAAATAATAGTGTACACCCAAACAATACAACTACTGTGGCACTACTCGCCTGTCATTATTTAAACCATAAAAACTATTAGAACTTGCAAACAGTGCCTCAGAATTCTTTCAAAACACTTTCGTCCCTTCTCCACAATTGCATTCCAAATCAAATGTACGTACAGATTTTCAGATCACAACTGATGAAATTCTGCTTCCTCAAACCTCAAACTGGTGCAAAAAACATTAAAACAACCTAAAATGCTAATGAATGCACCAACGAATCTCTAATGTGACAAAATACAAAACATACATATTTACACTAACTGTTACAATTCACATTGATTGCATATTTTCTATCTAAAGGATAATATTGAAATTTTGCAAGACTTATCATGTACAACGCAAAAAGACACACAAGGACTGAACTCTGAAGGAATGTGTTCTATTATGAATAAACAGTGTGTAAGAATTAAGATGTAGCATTACAATGGAAAAATACAGCTAAACTACACACAGCAAAAATACAAACACCTTTTCTACATTTTTCACTTCCACATGACATGTATATTATGGAATTTGAAAACAACAGTGAATTCCGCAATTGTGTTCTTCCATATATATAAATATATATATATATATATACATTTAGCTATTTAACTATATGTATAAACCACTGCCTAATTAATATAGCATATTCATAAATCATCAATTCAACAACTGAACAAGTGTATGACTGATGAAAAAATAAACATTGTATGGCTACTGTCCTATCCTGTCCTGTAACCCTGAGGTCGTAGGGGCACCACAGATGATCGTTTAACAAGCATACTCCATCTTTCTCTGTCCTCAGCAGCCCTGATGGCTTCTCTCAGTGTCAAACCAGTCCATTCTCGAATGTTGTCCTCCCACCTCTTTTTCGGTCTCCCTCTTCTTCTACCTCCTTGCACTGTGCATTGCAGAATAGTCTTTGCAAGGCCTGATGATCTGGTGACGTGGCCATACCATCGGAGTTTCAGTTTCTTCACCACTGTCAGCAGGTCATCGTGTTGTCCAATGGCTTGTGTGATGGTCTGTCGGACTTCGTCGTTGGTGATGTGTTGGGTATAGGAAATGCCTAGAAGTCTTCTGTAGCACCTCATTTCCATGCTTTGTATTCTTCGTTGGAGATCTGCTGTGAGGGTCCATGCTTCGCAAGCATATAGGAAGATGGAGATGACAAGGGAGCGCAGCAGTCTTACTTTGGAATGTAGACTGATGGTCCTGTCTTTCCAAATGGGCTTCAACCTTGTCAGGGCAGCAGTTGTTTGTGCGATCCTGAAGAGAACTTCCTGTCGGGACCCATTGTCTGTTACAATGGCTCCTAAATATTTGAAGCTATGCACTGTGTTGAGGGATTGGCCTTGGACTTTGATGTCCGTGTTGATGCCATTGTACTGGCTACTGTAATTTTCTAAAATATAAACCTTGGATAGGAAACACAAAAAAGTGGAAGAAAGAACAGTTTCAGTTGAATACAATGTCTACTAAGCAGAAACAAAACGGTACACCAAAATCAAGTGAGTTTATGGACAAAACATTAAGAAAACATTCAAGGCACAAACACTAAATTCCAACAAATAGATTCTTCAAACAACAAAATCTAGCTTGTAAAAAAAATGTGACTATAGGAACAAACAATGCAAACTTGAATAAAACTTGAGCAAACTCTAAACCATATTTACACAACCTAAAACTTGTCTTAATGATAATCAGGAATTTCCGTTCAAAGTGACCTGCTGTGCGCAGCAGATGTTTGACCAGACAGAACATTGCACTTCATATTAGAATATATTTTTTAATAGTTTGGAGGTTAATTCTCAAAATACAACACCCTTTCACTAGGTCTTGGAGTGTTAGTTTTCAAGATTAAAACTACTACTGCCTTCCAGAGCTTGAATTAAAAGAACAAAAAAAAAAGAATCCAAAACATATCCAAACACTGGAATAATCACCACAAACAACCTTTGGCTTCATTCCTTGTGATACACAAGATACTAAGAAAGCAAGGTCTATAGAAAAATTAAACTGTCATTCTTGTGCACCGATACAAACAAGCAATGTAATAATAATATACACATCTTCATGCTGCTTTCTGTTACGATCATTGTTTCAGCTGCCTCAGGAAACACACACCAAACACAATTGTTATATATATTGATTATTAATGTTAAATGTTGATGCCTCTACACAGACACACATGTGTCTAAGTAGATCTGTTTACTTTTGGTTTCCCTGATTGATCTGTGATGATGCAGTCTGTTCTCCACTGATAAAACTGTCGTTTAAAATATTTCTTTCCTTCAAAAGCATGTGGTTTTTTTTAGAGATTTTACTCTCTCAAGTTGAAAAAGCTGCCTCAAAATAATAAACATAATTAAAAAAACAACAACTTCAAGTCCAAGATAACGCTGATTTTGAAACTTTCACTACTTGTCACTTCACATTTCAAAATACTGTATTGTAACAAAAGCCTTTTCAAAAGCAGAGTTGCACATTCCTCTATTCTATCAAGTAGTGAAACAAATGCATAAATCTTTGAGATATACCATATTCACAACAAGGGAAATACCAAGTTCACTCAGTGAGGACGTTGGACACAGCATCTATTCACAACACCACCAACCCACTCATTTAATGGTATAAACCTTACACACAGATGATTCTCCATCTCATTCAGTTTAGCATTGAAATGAACATTTTTTAACAGATCATAATCTGGAAGGCAGATGTGTGAACATTTCCTTTTTTTCATGAAAACATTTATTCAAATCTCACGCACTTGAGATTTAGCTTGGTCGGCAATTTGAAAAGACAATTCTATCCAATAGTATAGACTGAAAGGGAGACATTACAAAGGCTGAACATAGTTCATGGGATGACAAGAAATGTCATCATCTTCCATCCACTTCGAAACACTTGCCAAAATGAACAGTCGCTAATATAATCCTTGCCTATCAATAATGGTAGTTACTATCATCCCACCACAATCACAAAGCCAAACTTGCATTCATCAAAATAAATGTCTCGGATCGAGGCAACAGGAATTCTTATTTTTCCCATTCATAGGAAATGTTCACAGTCACTAGTTTAAATAATTTTTTGCAGTTTCACCCTGTTCCAGAAATAAGATGGAAAACCATCCAAATATATTTCTAGACACTCGCACACATAGTCGAAAATCATTTGGGAGGTTTCAGGAAAGAACTAAATATATAAACAAACAAACACTTTTATGGTTTGTAAAAATCATTGTGCAGAAAATTAAATGCAGTGGCGATGCACGGCATGTTACTAGCCAGCACTAGGCTAGAATGGTATTGTTTTTCCTTTCTACACACACAGACTGAAACCCATAGCTACAGTTGCAATGAACTTGTCCTGGAAATGAAGAACGGGAATCTAGACAAAAGCTGATGTCAATTACTGTAGGGCTGACCAGCCAAGGTAAGGAGGGATTTGGCTACTTGGTCCTCACCTATCACAGGGTCTGTCTGACCATTCAACAATCCTTCAGAAGCAACGGTGGAACATTCTAGTCCATTGGGCACATCTTCACCATTCCCATTCACGCTCCGAGTTGGCAGCGAAAAGACCAAAGAGGAGGGTGGAGTGGCAACATGAGAGGGGCTGGGATGCTCCAATTGAGTTTTCAGTATAGGGGTACTCTGCACAGAATATACCTTACACTTACTCTGAGAAGTGGACGTGATATCCTGCGAGTTTCTGGTTCTGCCTCCCACTTGCCCTTGAGAAACTTGAATATTGGTTTCGCCTACCGCAGAACTACTGGTGCTCACGAACGTGGTACTGTTCACAGAAGCAGCGTTGTTCATCGTTTGGGAGTGATTGTCCATGTGACTGGCAGGATTTGGTGTTGGAGCTGTAGCTCCCTTTAGGGCTGGAACAACATTATGGGTTTGAACCACCTCCGTCATTGTGTTTGAAGGTATCTGAACAGCCACAAGCCGGCTTCCCTGCTGCTGTGTGACAGCAGGCAAAATCTGCCAGCAAAGAGAAAAAGGAAGGTTTCATTAAAACAATTTAGTAACAATTCAGAGAAGAAACAAATTTAAACAACATAAATCGGACTAAAGTTAAAAAAAACAACAAAAAAAAACATCTGCACTAAATCCCAGATTCCCATTCATCCTAGAATCAATGACATTCCCATTAATACTAGCTTTTCCCAAGTTTTGACTGGAATTCGAATTCAAGTTAGGACGTATGAGATTCTCCCCCCTCACCTTCCCCCGACGGCTGGGACAATATTTGTGCGCATTGAGCATTTTTGGCGCCTTACAAGATAACAACATCATCCAATAAACACTAGTACAATTCGGAATCGAACTAGGTTCCCATTCTTCCTGTGACATTTATATAGATATACACAAAAAGAAATAAATGTCCTATGCATTAATATTTTAATTTTAATGTAAGTAAAGGTGTAAACTGTGGCACACGACAGAGCCCAAAAGACACACATGCCTTATGTCAATTTTGGTACCACAATAAATGACAAGATATAAAGATTACTGTTGTGCAAGACTGTAGCTCACCTTTACTTCTCCATTACTAACTGGAGCGAGAGGACTGCTAGGAGAAGGTTGCTGCTGGGTGCCAAGAGGGTGCTGATGCCTTGTGGGCAAGTTCATTTGCTGCATGATGTGTCTCGCAGGAAGAGATGGTGGAGCAGAATTTCGAGACACGGAAATGTTGACTGCAGGCCTGGCTGTGGAGTAGCGGACAGCGAGACTCTGCAATGTGGAGGATGCCCCCACATCACCGGCAGCACTGGCTGTCATCATCATCCTCTGCAGCCCACTCCCAATTCCCACTGAGGAGGCTGCCTTGGCATCACCAGCTGCCTGGTTGCTGGCAGTACCACTCATCCGGATGCCTGCAATCTGTCCCAGAGACGCTAGCATGGCCCCACCGCTGGAATTGTCCAGGCGAGCCATTTTGGGTGGAATGGGCTCCACACCGTTTGATGAGCTACTTGTGCGCTTCACATTGCTCGGGCCTTGAACTTGCACGAGTTTGTGACCAGAAACCACAGGGCTGGCATTCATGTTTGTTAGAGTGTTCAACAAAACCATTGAAGCCTGCGACTTACCATGACCTGCAGCCACATTTGCCAGTCTATTTGTCTGAACTTTTCCTGAGGCTGGACTTTGCCCTTGGGTCATTCCAGGTTGCAGTGAAGTTCCAGCCTGCTCTGTCAGCACCATCCTCGCCGTTGATTGTGGCATTGCACCCAGCACTTGAACAGCTGGCACCAGACCACTTGCTGTGGTTGGCGAAGGCAGTCGGATCTGCACACACTGCTGCTGAAGACCCGGGGGTAGAATATTCACTGTTTGAATATTGTTCTGGGACTGAGCTGATTTAGGCTGGACCATCACTGTGTGCGGTTGACACATTCTGGTCAGCAGGTGCTGCAATGGAGCTTCCTTGAAGGCAACAATCTGACGAACACCAGCCTGAGGGTTGCTGACCACTAGACGCACATTGCCACCTCCCTGCTGCAGCTCTGAGATTATGTTAGCTGGAAGAGACACAGTCACAGATGATCCAGTGCCTGAACTACCAACCATACCTGATAATCCTGGGACCACAATGTTCTGTAGCTGTGCAGTCCCCATAGATACTGCAGGGGTAGCCACATTGAGCGTTGCCTGAAGTTGCTGAGTAGCTGACATATCGGTGGTTACAGCATGGGCAGGGGAGGGGATGGTAGCAGGCAAACCCTGCAGAACCACACTGTTTCCAACAATTTGAACACCTGAACTGGAGCTTGCTTTAATCAAAGTTTGTTGTGGCGTCGTTCCTGAATGTGTCAGCTGCGGCTGGCCTCCTGGGGGCACAAGGTTGGCAGTAGACATAGAGGAAGTTTGAACAGGTACCAACAGTCCAGCCTGGGTTGATGCCCGAAGGTTAGCGGACACTGAAGTCTGTGATGTGGCAGCCATAGCATTCGAGTGATTAGCAAGCAACTGCAGAGAAGGTCTACAGTCGGGTGAAGTAGCGGGCTGTTCAGCAGATGCGTTAAATGGAAGCAAACGCACTGAGCTGCCACGGCTCCCTGGAGCTACAAATCCTTGCAACACACTGCCATCAGAATGTCCGCCTTTCACAACAAGCAAGCAGTCTCCCGTGTTGATCATCTGGCCTGGAGCAGACAACAGTCTGAGGCCAGTGTGGACTTGGTCATCTTTGGGCCTGGTTACTGTGATGGGGCCTGCTGCAGGGATGGGGGCCACTGTACTGCTGGTGGTGAGTGTCTGCACTTTTCTGGGTGACAGCATGGAGGGTAGCGTGCTAGGGAAGGGGGCGGGAATGTTGGCTGTTGGCAAGGTGGTGTTGACCACTGAGGGTATGACAGTTTGCAGCACTGCGTCTAGGTCCAATCCTGTTGACAAGCCAGGAACTGCTGCTCTAGGTTGCCTGACACTGTTGCTTGTCACCACTACAGTCGACTGGGAAACAGCACCCAAGGTGCTGGAGACAGTAGTATCATCCCTTGATACACCGGCACTCTTCCCATCCTCATATTTCACTTTCAAAAGCTGCTTCACTGTGACGTTGTTTGGAGAACGATTGACAGTACCACCTCGGCCAATTATACTGCCAGCATTCCTGAAACAAATTAAATAATAAATAATTAAAATAATATGAAACAATTAACAATTATTATATAAATTAAATTACTAATTTCAAAACTGAAGAGAATGTTAAACATGGGTTACAAAAGCCTAAGCCATCTTCTGCACACACAACAGGATACAATGCAAGGAACGCCACTTCTTCCCACACAATATAAAATGACGTTTAAAACTACTGCAAACCTTAGTGCAGCAACAGGTGTAGGAGTTTGCACTGCTGCACCCGCAATGATGGCTGTCTGGCTTCCACTGGCTACCACTACAGACTTTGCTCTCTGGACGTAAGTCTTTGGTTGCACATTCACCAAGTTACCATTGGCATTCTTGGCAAGCATCACCTGGCCCTGTGCAGAGAGTAGGCAAATTTTGTAAACAAAAACTTGTTTGTGAATTTCTTAAAGAAAGACTTGTCTGTCTAGATATTATTTCCGTTTCTTTTTAAGTAACATCCAGGATCAAACATTCAACCTTTACTAATATATTATCAATTGCTATTTTCAGTCAAGCAAAAGGTTCGGCTGAAACACCACTAGAAGATCACAAGCAAGCTAGTCCTTCAGATGAGAGTATAAACCGAGGTCTAGTCTGTGTCGCATACATTCCATCATAAGGACTTTAAAGATCCTGACGCTCATGTCCTAGACGGGTGAGTGTCAGTGACAAGAACACACCCAGCATGCACCTAGGTCCTTCTCCCCCATCCCTGGCTGCCCAGGATTGTGCTCATTTGTCTGGAGTGTTATTACAATGCGCCCAAAGGCTGCAAGTGGGCGCCTCGGGCAGCTAGAGTTAGATCCTGTATTGGCCAGCGCCTTGAGTCGCCAAGAATGGCGAAATATGTGCGCTATACAAATACCCAATAATAATAATAATTTAAAAATAAGATCAGATGTGTTAATGTATCTCTGTCATCAACTTACACCAGGCATCCTGTACAACTGCTGTTGCGGTGTGGTGGGGGTGGACGGTCTGATTGGGGCCACACCTGGTGCACTTGGGGCCGCTAAAGACACAGTTGGTTGGACGACAGTGGTCCTTTGCAACTGTCCTGCTGCCTGCTAAACAGACAATAATCAATCTTATAAGAAACTTCAAAGACAATTGACAGAAAAAATCCTACTTCGCACAAAGTTTATTCAAAACAAATAATAAAGCAATGATGACCTTATTCATATGGATCTATCATTTCCGACAAACAAATAAATAAATATTCTTAAATTTGGGGTTCTTTTGCCAGAACACTCATCAGCTTTTCATATCATTATCCATCAGTGTGATCTGAAAGAGAAAAGTCAGAAGCTCTGTCACAGAATCTGGAAAATCAACCAAAGCTTGCATAAATAGATCAACACAAAGAAACGTTACCTGTTTTGCTATGAGGTCTAAGATTTGCTGTTGCGTCCACTGATGGTTTCCAGGCAAAGTCAGGTATACCATATTTCCCCCACTGCTTCCTCCTGGAGCTGCGGTCATGGTGACTGTTGCTGTGGTGCTGGTTCTCGTCACAGTGGTGGACCGTGCAGAGTGGATCAGAGTTCGAACACCAGCACCAGGCTGAACAACTGCTGCCTGTTGAGGATCCGCAGGCTGACTAAGCATCTTCATCATCACTGGGTGCTTCATGGTGTGATTTCCAGCTTGCTCAACAAGACGTCCTGGCTGAGCAATACGAATCAAGTTCTGATTAGGATTTGTGCTTGAACCCTGCGGAAGTGGTGTGGTTGTCACTGTACCTGTCCTAAAGACTTGCCCACCTGCAGTGTGTACAGCAGCACTGGTTGGGCTGATAAGGCCACCTGGAGTAGTCAGCGCTGCACTCACATTTGCTCCTGCTGAACTGTTGTCTGCCTGTGCAGATGCCTCAGCTACTGCCTCCTCCACTCCTGTCAACAGAGCTGTTGGGTGAAAAGTCACATAATTACTCTAGACTGTTTCTGATTAATATGCAAAGTAAAATCTCAATCACCTTGCTTACCCAACAAGCTAGAGACTTTCAAGCAGTCATACAGTTAGGATAAACATGTATACCCATATGCTCAAGCACAGCGATTGTTCATTGCCAAAGATGACTAACCTCGCTTCACCAACTTTTTACGCTTGGCTCGCTGGGCTTCAGCATTGTTTGGAATGAAGCGTTGAGTGCGCTTTCGGCCTCTGGAGCTAATGTCTGGTTCTTTCTCCTCCATCTGGTTCACCACTGTCTCATCTGGTGCTGCTAGAGGTTTGGCTGCTGCTCTTCTCCGTGAGGGTTGGATCACGACAGGCTGGGACGCCACCACTTCCTGCTCCTCATCATCACTCAGCTCAGAGTCAGGTCTCTCCTCCGAGCCTGAATGCAATTCTCCTGCCTGTTTAGAAGAGCAAGGTTTTATCTTGCGTTTTTTAACATCTCTGGGACTGGAGGAAAGCAAAATGAAAGTGTAGGATTAGAGCTGGCAAAATAAAAGCAACAAAGTTCAATACTAATAGTAAGCAAATTAAGAAAGAACAAAAAAAAACGTAAGCAAAATATAACAAGCTTTGGAACACAAGTCTACATCATCATCATCTTCATCAACATCATCAATAACAACAACTGACACCATTAGCATGATTAAAATATATATATATATATATATATAGAGAGAGAGAGAGAGAGAGAAACAGGCAGATTGGTAGTAACAATGTGAACTGAACTAACTTACAAACTTATAAGGAGAGACAAAGGCATCGACAAAATAGATACAGAGCAAGTAAACAGGTGAGCTTGTTACTTTTAGAGCTTGGTAGCACCAGCAGGTAAGAATAATATAACAATGCAATACAGGTGGGGATAACATAATACAATATAGGGTAAAAGATTGTCATGCATGTATAATGCATTTACAGCAGTTTAATAATAGATCAACACAACTTTTATACCATCATCCATAACCATCCTTCCCTAAAACCCACAAATCTTTTGCAATCTACTCCCACAGTAAGGTTATAGCTTCTAAATGTCACAAAAATCCATTAATGACAACACGATGACCTGCTCACAGTGGTGAAAAAACTGAAACTCCGATGGTATGGCCACGTCCCCAGATCATCAGGTCTTGCAAAGACCATCTTGCAAGGCACAGTGCAAGGAGGTAGAAGAAGAGGGAGACCGAAAAAGAGGCGGGAGGACTACATTCGAGAATGGACTGGTTTGACACTGAGCGAAACAATCAGGGTTGCTGAGGACAGGGAAAGATGGAGTACGCTGGTTAAACGATCATCTTTGGTGCCCCTACGACTTCCAAGTTATGAGATAGGATAGGATAGGATAGGAATGACACACTAACTTCCTCCATGAAATAAAATTTGTACAACTGGTTGCAGCTGCATCCTGAGCATGCTATATTATTTGGGGAGGCACGGTGGCCTAATGGTAGAGCTTTGGCTTGCGGATCTGAAGGTCCCGGGTTCGAGTCCAGGCCGGGGCATTGTGTTGTGTCCTTGGGAAAGACACTTTACTCCCATTTCCTACTCCTTCGGATGAGAGTATAAACCGAGGTCTAGTCTGTGTCGCATACATTCCATCATAACGGACTTTAAAGATCCTGACGCTCATGTCCTAGACGGGTGAGTGCCGGTGACAAGAACACACCCAGCATGGTCATTCTCCTCCATCCCTGGCTGCCCAGGATTGTGCTCAGTTGTACGGGCGTCAGACCATGCGCCCAAAGGCTGCGGGTGGGCGTCTCGGGCGGCTTGAGTTAGATCCTGTATCGGCCAGCGCCTTGAGCAGCTCTTGAGCTGGTAAAGCGCTATATAAGAACGATTAAATAAATACTCAGCCAAAATAACAAATCACTCACCTCTGGCACCTCCTCCACATAGTTTTCAAACTCTCTGCGCAACTTCTCCAGAATGAACATGTCTTGCTTGTGGAACTTAGCCCTGTGCTTTTCCAGCTCTTCCTTCAAGTGCTTCAGCTGATGAAACAGCTCAATTTCACACTCAGGGTGCTTGAACTCTTTGGGTGTGACTTTGGAACTCTGCAAAGACTGAACGAACAAAACTAGCAGCAATGTTAAAGTTACAATGCCAGAAACTTGCACTGAGTTTAACTATTTGCCAGGCAAATCTGGCTCAGGATTGTAAAACATTTGTTAAAATTCTAGCTTGAACAGTATCAGAAATAACTTGGTAACACTTAAACACTTATGAAAGGTAATTTCATTTTCTAAAGGCATATGCTATTTGAAAAAAGATAATTAAATAATATTTTTTACTTTGTTTTTAAACAATATATTCATTAATTATTTTAATTTTAGTCCAAATAAGAAGTAGCGAGAAAGAGAAAGGGTGACATTCGCATCACATTTGTTGTAATGTGATGTATGGACACGCGTTATTACATCACTTTCATTTATGTCCCTGTTTAATGCATATATCAGCTTTATGTGCATGTGGCGATGGAGTCAGGCTGCCACCCAACAATAAAAAAGGATTATTATACCTAACCTATTAATATTAAGCAGCCATTGGTGTGTATTTGTTTTACTGATGGTTTAACTGTACTGAGAAAAAAACTTCACTATGATGATGACGAGATAACACATCATTAATATACACTAACACTATTGACACTATTGTAAGATGACTTATCTTGTCATAAGCAGTCAAGGGGTTAAGATAGGACTGGTGAGAAAGGCATGTAAGGTCAATGAGAAGTCAAAGCTCTAACCTTGCGTCTGCTGTTAGGACGAGTGCTGGAAGGTTTTGTTGAAGCCTCTTTTGTGGTACTTGGGTCAAACTTCTTCACCAGTTTATCAAGTTGTTCAGGGTTTCTCACTATCAGTTCAAAATCTGTACCAGGAAGCACTTCTGGGTCAGATTCTTGTGTCTGCAAAATAACAAGTTAAACGTCACATTCACTTTCAAAAACACACTGCCAACAATCTGCAACTCTAAAACATTACCAAACTTCAAGCGCTGACATTGCAAACAACAAGTTCAATAACATGAAGTGCTGATTCAATAAGGGTTAACAATACTCATACAGTTTAAAAGCAATATATAAAAGAAAGGTGGCAAAATCAGCTGTTTATTTTGCCTAAAATTCTCAATACAATAATATACATTTGAGCTGTAGCAGTTGTCCGAGACAAAGACCTACCTCCTCATTGACAATGTCCTCTCTGACATAACCTCCATGGTCCAACAGTGTACTGTTGATGCCTGAGACCAGACTGCTGCCTTGGGGTGTAAGGCAGCTGTTACTAGCACTTCCATTCGCACAAGATGCACTCTCTTTCAGTTTTTCAGTCCCATCTCGATCACCCGTACGTTTGCTATCAACCTCATCGCCTACCACGTCTTTCTCCTCAGAAATGGATTCCAGCATGGCAATTTCTTCAAGTCGGCTTTAGAATCAGGCATCTTGTCACTGTCATCTTCTACCTTCACCTTTGTGTCTTTGAAGTCCTTGTCTGGGGTGATTCCGTCCACAAAGGAAGAGGCATAGCCAGAATCATTTGCACGGTTTTCCTTCTTGACTGAATTGCCATTACTAAGGTTGTCAGTGCTGGGTACAATAGGAGTAGATGACTGGGGCAGTTTCTTGCTTGGGACACTAGAGTTATCACAGGCTTTTGCTTTGCTATTATACACAGGAGTAACAAACATATTTTGGTCACAAGGTTCTGATTTTGTCTGACACTCGCAAGGTTTAGATTGATGTGTGCAACCACTATGACTGCCCTGCACAGCCATACTGTTAGTATCACAAGGCTTATAGCTGCTGAAGTCAGATTCTGACTTGACAGAATTCGCATCTGTACCAGCCTCTTCATGAACGCTAGTAACAGCAGGTTTGTTATCACTATCACCTTCTCCCCTGCATATACTTAGGGAAGATTGTTTACACACAGATCTATGTGTTTGTTCCTCATTTTTCCCAATGCAGTTATTCATAATCTCTCCTTGCATCTTGCTCTTGGAGGCACTGTCGTTCGTACCTTTGTTATTTTTGCCATTTTTAACATCTAACTGTTTGGTGGCCCTGCCCTGACTTTTGAACAAGACTTCAGGGTCTAAGAGGTGGTTGGTAATGATTTCAGAACCTGCATTGTTGCGAGTTCTCCTCCCACTTGTGGTCAGAGCCAAACTACTGGTGGAGAGCTGCGGAGAATTGCGAGCACTGGCCTGTCGCGATTGGCTGCTGGTGCCTCGTGAGGTAGGTGAAGACTGTCGAGAACTGCTGGCCATGGACCTAGTCTTGGCTTCACTGGGCGTTGTGGACACAGTGCTCTCTGTCTCAGAATCTTCGTTCACTGAAGTGGAGCACTGTGACTGTAACTGCGAGAAAAAAAAGATGTTTAAGAACACAAATCAGCAAGAACATAGCTGCAGTCATAACAATATATGCTATATTGTTGCATATTATTACTGTTGCATTATTGTAACACATAAATCATAATAATGTAGCATTTTTTTAACATGTGACATGATAGTAGCTCAATAAAACTTCATATGTAATGCTCTAACACCACAGGTATTCAAACAAATAATTATCATCACCTCTTGGCAAAACAAGCATTTGATATAATGTATGAAATAAAATATAAAATAATTTGAAATAGTATACTGCATATTAGTCAGAGCAATTAATACATTGTAAAAGAGACATAAAAAGGGATTTACTTCATCATCAGCTTCATTCAAGTTCAACTTTCTCTTGGCCTTTGGTATTTCTGGTTCCTGAAAAAGCAAAAATCAAATTCTTTGTTTCCGCATTGTAACATTATGTCTGAAAACTAATAAATATTATTCAAGAATTACAAATAGTAATATTTCAAAGAAAGATACAAATGTTCAGTTCATTAAATAACCTTTTCAATTGTTAAACCACTCAGTTGGCAGGCATGGTGGGGCAGGGAATAAACAATTGACAGCAAGCAAAAAGTCCTTTCTTATACCAAAAAATTAATTGAAAACAAAATTGAACTTAGTCAAGGTTTAAGTTCATTACATAAGATAAAACAACCTGGCCTGAAATCTCTAATAAACCTTACCTTGTGAGGTTTCTGCATATAGACACGAAGGTCTGGGCCACAGAACTGCGCTATGTGGAAGTAGGTATTGCCGAAGCGATCAACACCCAGAGGCTGCACACGCTGGTCACCAGGCAGCTTGGGAGTTCTCCCTTGTCTGATCATCTCCTCTCTCTCCTCCTCATCCACTTCGTCAATCATCATGTCATCACGCAAACCGTCTAGACGATTCTGTACAAAGCAAACAATCACTATTAAAAGACCAACGAAAACAGTCCAAAATAATTTGAAACACACACGTACACAAACAAGCAAAATGGAAGAAGCAAAACTGCTGGCTGTAGTAGGCAAAATAAAAATTCTGTGGTAACATGCAAACTGATTACAACAAAAATTCTGATGGACAAATTCTTACCACAAGATAATCAATAATGCACTTGACAATCCAGATGGCTCTGTAGGGTGTCAGTCGATGAAAAGGCCTCTGGTGTAATGGATTGCTCAAACCTACAACATTAAAAAAAGTTCTTCGGTTGATTATGGAGCCCGTACAGCAATTCGTACACTTCCATATACTACAAATGGGTGCTGTTTTGTCAAGAACAAGGAACCAAACTAATCTCAAGAAATTTTGCACTAGACTTCTGTGTCCAAAATGCATTCTTCTTGGTGAAAAACTACAAAACACCACCGAAAGTAAAAAGCAACAATTAGTGACTAATTAACTTTCTGAAAATAAATAACATTCTACAAAAACAACCCCAGGTTAAAATCAACAGACAGCAGAGAGCCTGTCTCAGGTGAAGCATCAACACTTGGACCATACAAACTCAAAATATGAGATAAACATCTAGTTCATGTCAGAAACGGTAAACTTACCCAATATTTCAAAGCCCTTGACCTCTAGACCCAAGTCATTCGCAGCTTTAAAAATATCGTTGTCACAATCTGCGAGTTTCTTGTAAAAAGTATCCAGCATTTTGCTGGCCTTGTCTTCCCATTCATATCTTGGCATTGGAGGCAGCTTTTTGTCCTCACTGAGTTTCTCCATGAACCTCCGCGCTTCCTCCCTTCTCCTTTCTCTGTCGTAGTCTTCATCGTCATTACTGTCATCTCCTTGCCTCGCCTTTTTTCCTCTCCTCCCTTTCTTCTTTTCACTCTTCTCTTCCACTTCTTTCTGGTTCCTCCGATTCTCAACTGCAAGTCTTCTCCTTTCCAATTCCTCACTGAAATGTCAAAACTTCAAAAATGAGGTTAAACCACAGACAGACTTAGAATATCCCCTAAACAACGGTTTACCTTGTAGTTGTACTCTTTGCTCATTCATGTCATAATGTATAATACATCATAACTCATCACTCACACTTTCTGTCAGTTTATATATTTAACACAGATACATACTTTTTTTTTCTAACCCACCCAAAGTGCCTGACAATATATCAGGGGTTCCTCACTACCAATGTGGCAAATCTAGGATCATAGTTTGTACTGCAGTGAAGGCACTAAGAATAACTCTGATGGTTCACATACTTCTGAAAACACGTAGTTCTAATTATTTATTTCTACTCACACTCTGAGCAGGCAGCTCATGATGGTCTGCAGAAGTTTACTCTGGCTTGGAATGGCAAAACAGCGCTCAAGCTCATACACAGACACCTCCGGAACTGGCAGACGCAGAGTGTCATTGCACAGATACAGGAACAAACCAATTTGTGGCAGCTGCACAATGAACAACAAACAGAAAATCATGTTGGCCTCTTTCTTTTAATCCTTCAAACATTTGTAAATTAAAGATTGAGTCTTTCTAGTAAAAAGTTTATTACTAGATGAGACCAGAAGGTACTTTAAAATAATTGTAACTGGATTTTTTTTTCCTGTTGAGAGGACTTTAGATAATAAATTTTAAGAAATGTGAATTCTGACACACTAAACACATTAACATTTTTTCATAATTCCTGCCACTTCATTTACCTCCCAAGAGTGCATGATAATTGTCTCCATGGGTTCGGCAAGCAAAGTTTTAGCTTCCCACTCCAAACGTTTCTGCTGCTCTTCCAACTGTTTCTGTTTATCCTTCTCCTTCTTCAGCATCTTTTGTTCCTTCTGATATCTTTCTTTTCTGCGCTTAACGCCTAAATGCATTTCTTCAAGTACATTCCGCTTTGCACTTGAACGATTTCTCTGACCTGCAAAATAATAAATGAAATAAATATTTCAAACAGATTTCCCCTGAACGTTCTTGCCTGTCTTTAAACAGTTTGACAGAAGAAAAACAATACTCAAAGATAATAATTATAGTTATGCACGAACTGTTTTTTCTTTAGTAAAAAAATTGGCAAAACCAAACTTACTTGACCCATAAAGATTCTGCGGGATAATGCTGTTTTCCCTCCAGGGTACTGGGATCAGATCTCGATCAGAGTAAATCTTCTGCTTCAGAGACCTACAACACAAGAAACGAATGTTTACAAACTTAAAGGTGTACAATCCTCATAGAAGAGGAACATTATTACTATCAAGACATTTAATATGCCTTCAGCATAACGTCAGTCAGAAATGTTGACAAAGTCTTGACTGCACTAGTCTGTTGTTCTGTTGCAGTGTTAACCATAAACACAGTTCATTTCATTTGGACCACAGCAACCTTTAAAAACTTTGTTTAACAACACCAGTATTAGTGTTCAATGTTAATGAAAAAGTCTGAAAAACAACACACTTACGACTTCAAAAAACTGAGCTGCAATTCCAGTTTGTTGTGCAAGTCTTCTGCTTTTGGTGTACTGGACTTGGAATCAACTAGGGCACAGTAGCAAAGCCAATTCCATATCATGAGCTCAAAGTCTGCGATGAAATCAGCAGCTCTCTCATACTTCCCATCTCTGAACTTCTGCTCCACTGAAATAAAAATGAAATAAAAACAAACAATGAACATCAGAGCAGACAAAGAAAAGCTGAAGACAGTCTATAGTAACAAATTATTGTTATATAACATACTTGCTTATACTAAAAATCAATCTGTTCCTCTCTTCATATCTCTTTTAATCCTCCAATGTCATGATTTATTTAATCATTATATAGCGCTTTCCAGCTCAAGAGCTGCTCAAATGTTGGCCGATACACATTATCTCTCCATTCATCTTCTGTACTTCTAGTACTACTAAACTTCCTATTCCTCAAATGAAAATAAACACTTATGGAATTCTCTTTCTTTAAAGTCTGAGCTCTGCCAAATCATCTTTCTTTTTGCTCTGGACTAAAAACACACGTTTTCATTAATGTCTTTCCTTAAATCTTGATCCTGAACTTTCCTTTGTCAAATACTTAAAACACAGTCATAATTGTGTGTGTGTGTGTTCTAATTTGGTATTTTACGCTTTGCTTTCTTTTTATTTTTTTCTTTCTGTAAAGCGCTATGACAGTATGAGCTCTAGTGAGGAAGGATGATGTACAAATGTTATTATTATTATTATAAACTCAAACCACCCGAGGCGCCCACTTGCTGATGCCCAGTCAACTGATACGTAAACACACCCAGCAAATACAGGTCCTATTCCCCCTAGTTCACTCAGTTGTCTGGGGTGTGAGATGGTGTGCAGCAAACAGGCGCCTTGAGTTAGAGTTTGTTTTAAGCCAGCACCTTGCACAGTTTTATAAGAACAAATAATAAAAATGTCTATGGCACTGACCAATCAACTGTCAAAGAGATATTGGTGGTCACCTTGCGTTTTAGCTAGGTATTTAACTAACACTCTCTAAATGAAAGCATGATGCTATCTTTGCCTGTCTAGAGGCTAAATGAGGTTTGATAATTTTCCAGTGCCGCTTTTCTTGTAAGAACCTAGAGTCTAGACTGGGCAACAGCGATCAGTTTAACCCCACGAAAGTAGTGCAACACTGCCAACAGGTTTCATGTAGTAGCACCCTGACTGGGTTCCAGGTGTTTGTGTATAATAAACAATACAAATTATAATTTTTAAAAATAATACTCACTCAGTGCAATGCACATTGGTTGGCTGATGATTTCTGTGTATTTTTCATATATTGGATCTCCAACTTGAACTCCATGAAGGTAATGCTCTGTTCTTGTGTACCTAGTCAACTTTGCCTTTGGTTCATTTTTCTTCTGGGGTGACAACACTTGCTTGATGTTTTGTAAAATCTTGTATCCATCTTGCAATTCTTCGTTCAGTTCAAGAATTTCTTCCTCCTGCATTTCTTCAGCAGCAAATGCATCAATCGTCGACTCAGCTGCGACCTCTGAACTTTCATTTTCTTCGTCAGCTGAGCACGTTTCTTGATGTTCAGTTTGAGCCCATGTGAATCCATGTTTTGTGTTTTGTAGAGCATGATCATTGTCCAAAACATCAATCGAATCAAGGCATTCCATGTCACCCGGAATCTGTGTTATGTTGTTGATCGCAGCATTCGTCTCCATGCTGTTACACTTGATCATTTCGAAAGTTCACCAAGTTTTGGAAAACTCTGAAAAATAACAAAACAAATAAGTACAGCGATATCATCCTGCAAGCGGTACAAATTCAAATCCCAAGTGAAAACCCCAGTATAATCAATGAGAAAATACTAAATAATGTAAATAGAGTGTTTGTGTATACACAATGTGGCCATCTTTATACAAACGTACTTACAATCACACTGGTTCCAGAAATATTTCAGTAGCACTGTACCAAATGTTTCTCCATTGTAGCATTGAAATACGCGATTTGCACAACCTAAGGCGAAGCGGAATAATACACAACGCACAGTTCTTTGAAAATGTAATGCACTGTTTCTCGGCAAATTCTTACTTGTAGATAACAGATAAATACATTTTAACGTTATCTGTATCTTAAATTTTAAATAACATATATCCGGTAACTATTCAAATCGGTTAATTTTAAGAACTATTTTTATTACGCGTTAGAGAATATGCAAATTGGTCTCGTAAGACTACAGGTTTTATCGCAAATTGTTCCCGTGATCAAATAATATAAAAATTGCTTTAGTTTACATGCATTTTATTTTTTATGTAAACTTAATGTACAGTAATAGGAAAACATTATATTTACAAGATATCGTTTTCATCGAGATCGAGGTCAATGGGTTCGTTCTATTTTTAGACAAACGCGAGGAAGTAGTAAGAGAACATGGAGGCGAGGAAATCCGCGAAGGTGGTAGTTCTGTGCATTTTAGCTTGTTTGACTGTGTGCAATGCCGTCGAAATAGATCTAACAATTGAAATCCAAGCAGGTGCCGTAGAATGTTTCTGGCAGACATTGAAGAACCAGGTTACAGCAGAAATAGAATACCAGGTGAGATTGAAACGCCCCACACCGCCATGCCCCTTCATTATTGTGAGTCTTGACAACCGTTTTTAAAACTAGACGATTTTCAATTTCATCCCATACATTGAACCACGAGTAGAGACCAGATTTTTTTTTCATATTGCTCGGATTTTAATAATAAACTTTATACACTTTCGCTGGTCAATGTATCAAAATCGACAATTATTTATCCCTCAACGACACTAAATGTAAAATCGTCCCATCATGACTGGGGTGACGAGTTTTAATTTTATACAGCTGATTTGGTCATTAACGTTAGAATACCTCAACATAGTTTTATGAAGGAAATAATTAATTAAAGTAGTTAACCTTTTGGTAGCAATCTGGTGATTCCCCACTTTAGTGGGTAAATTAATGGATCTATTGGTATCTGATGCAGAAGCTATTTCTGATATTGAACATTTGTGTCCACTGGGAAAAGTGACCTTGATGTGCTTCATCTGTTCAATAAACACTCTTCTTTCTCTTTTCTCTTACTCGCAACTGCTTATTCTCTTTCTCACTCCGCACATGCTCCAATCACTTTCTTCCATCAACTTCCAACATGCTCCAATAAAACCCACCTTTATGCGCAATTAAATGCCACCTTTCCCATCCCCCCATCCCCATTTGTTTCATCCTCCTTTCCTTCACCATAATCATGTTATCTGCCAATGGTGGCAACCGTGTTCGTTTCGTGGTATTCAATATTATACTTGTCTTTTTTTTTTATGGTTTTTTTTTTTTTGGTTTTTTTTAATTTTTTTAATTTTTTTTTACTGTGTATTGTTTAATCATTTGTGTGTGTGTGTGATTGCACGTGTGTTGTCAAGCGCGGCGAGCTCGCTTTCCTTACCGTTTGCGAGGTACCGCGCGATATAAATGTACTGTATTATTATTATTATTATTATTATGTGCTTGTATTTGATTTAAATGTTTTTGAAATAGTACAGAAAGGGAAAAATAATGAACATTTTAATTACAAGAAGGGAAACTATAATGATTTAAGGCACACTTTAAGAGCAGTTGTTGGAATAAAATAATAGAACAAAATGTGGAAGAAAGTTGGTAATATATTTTAAAAAATAACATTTTAGTAGCTGTAGAAAAATATTTACCAAGGTCAAGAGGACAGTCAAAATCTACTTTAGTGCCGGTATGACCAGTTCAAGAAATCATGTTTAAGAAAGATAAAGAAAAAGCATACTCTATTAGTCTATATACAAAAAATATTTAGAAACTCAAGATGGTGTAGATTATCAACGATATATAAAAGCAAGAAATGAATGCACAAGAGGGGTGAGAAAGGCAAAAATGAATCATGAATATAAAATTGCTATGACATGTAAAGAAAACCCAAAGGTTTTTTGGAAATACATTCAATCCAAGACGAGAGTGTCTTCTGGCATCAGCTTCTTGAGGATGGGGATATGGCAGTAAGTGAGGAGGAAAAGGCAAATATTTTAAATGACTTCTTTTCCAGTGTTTTTACAAAAGAAGATTTTAAAAACATACCTAAATGAGATCCTGGATCCAGAGCAGATGTTGTAATTCTAAATGAAATTCTTATAACACCTAAAGCTGTGCATGAAAAACTAGATAAACTAGACCCATGTAAAGCATTTGGCTCTGATGGTATTCCACCCAGCATGTTAAATGAAGAGAGTGACGAGTTGTCAGAACCTTTATGTCTACTTTATAATAAATCCTTAGATGAGGGCACTGTTCCGGCAGACTGGAAAAAAGCCAATGTCACTGGGCAGAAGCGGGCAACTATAGACCAGTGAGTCTCACATGCATCATTTGTAAGGTCCTGGAATCTTTTGTGTGAGATGCTGTGGTGGACCATATGAATAGATCTATGCTCACTGTATACAGTTTGTCAGCATGATTTAAGGAATGGTAGGTCATGTGTGACTCAGCTATTAGAAGTCATGGAAGATTTTACAGGAATGTTGGATGATGGTGAGGGGTTTGATGTGCTGTATCTGGATTTTAAAAAGGCATTTGACTCTGGCCCACATCCTATCCTATCCTATCCCGTAACTCAGAGGTCGTAGGGGCACCACAGATGATCATTTAACCAGCGTACTCCATCTTTCCCTGTCCTCAGCAACCCTGATTCTTTTGCTTAATGTCACACCAATCCATTCTCGAATGTTGTCCTCCCACCTCTTTTTCGGTCTCCCTCTTCTTCTACCTTCTTGCACTGTGCCTTGCAGGATGGTCTTTGCAAGACCTGATGATCTGGTGACGTGGCCATACCATCGGAGTTTCCGTTTTTTCACCACTGTAAGCAGGTCATCGCGCTGTCCAATGGCTTGTGTGATGGTCTGTCGGACTTCGTCGCTGGTGATGTACTGGATATAGGAAATGCCCAGACGTCTTCTGTAGCACCTCATCTCCATGCTTTGTATTCTTCATTGGAGATCTGCTGTTAGGGTCCATGTTTCGCAAGCGTATAGAAAGATGGAGATGACAAGGGAGCGCAGCAGCCTTACCTTGGAATGTAGACTGATGGTCCTGTCTTTCCAAATTGGCTTCAACCTTGCCAAGGCAGCAGTTGTTTGTGTGATCCTGGAGAGGACTTCCTGTCGGGACCCATTGTTTGATACAATGGCTCCTAAATATTTGAAGCTATGCACTGTGTTGAAGGATTGGCCTTGGACTTTGATGTCCGTGTTGATGCCATTGGTGTTGTTGTCATCATTTTGGTCTTCTGTGCACTTATTTCCATTCCATAGGCTTTGGAGGTGGTGTCAAGCCTCTGTACCAGCTGTTCAAGTTCTTGTTCCTCTCCAGACAATCCGTCAATGTCATCCGCAAAATGAAGGTTGGAGATTGCTCTTCCCCCTATGCTGACTGTGCCTTCTTGATCTGCAAGGGCATCTGACATGATGCGCTCTAGGAAGATATTGAAGAGTGTTGGAGAGAGTGGGCATCCCTGATGCACACCGATTGTTGTTCTGAACTAGTTTCCGATGATGGTGTTGTGGAGGACTGCACTGGTAGCCTTGTCATACAGGCTTTTGATGACTTCAATAGTTTTAGGGCTGATGTTGTACACTCTCATGGTTGCCCACAGAGCTGCATGCCAGACTCGGTCAAACGCCTTTTTGAAGTCTACGAACACGTGATGTAGATGTTGTTGGTGCTGTAGGTATTTCTCGCTATTTCACATGCTAGACTTTTAACAAAAATCGAATTATATGGTATCACTGGAAAGGTGTGCCAATGGATTGGGAACTTTTTGTCAAAGAGAAGCCAGCAGGTGAGAGTTGGTGACAGTTTCTCTTCAGAAGCTCATGTGTTAAGTAGTATACCTCAAGGTAGCATTTTGGGTCCTGTTTTATTTACAGTTTTCATAAATGATTTGCCAGATGAGGTGTCCAGCAGTTGTAAAATTTTTGCTGATGACACAAAACTATATAACTTGTCAAGTGAGAGTTCTAAGCTACGGCCTGATATAGATAATCTTGGTAAATGGTCTCATAAGTGGCAACTTCATTTTAATACTTCCAAATGCAAGGTACTAAATATGATAGTAAAAATCCTTGCCATGAATATTTGTAACTTGGGGTTTATTTGTTGCTGGGCTCTGCACAATGGAATGCTGTAACCCTCACGTCTATTCTATGGGAACCGCTAGTGAGTCACCCTGTGAATTACTTTAATATATATTTATTTGTTTAGCTCGGTCTGTGTTAAGGCTGGGGTACAGAGATAGATAAAAAAATGGTAAAAGATTACTGTCACACTAGCTTTCACACGGCTATGAATCATATGACATGTAGTCCAGCCACTTGATAACAGTCAAAATCACACATTTATTTCTTCTACTCTATACACGATCTTCGAAGTACAAATCTAACTTAAAAGTTCAATTGTCAATGCGAATGGTTCGCTCGCTGATTGTCTAGGCAGCTATGTTTTCTTCATAGGGCACTGGCTACTAGCGTTCATGAAGAGTGGACTACTGTGGTCCTTTTGCTACAGTTTTAGTGCACTGTTTCCTGGGCACTTAACTTATGAATGGATGCGTGGGTGAAGTGCTGCGTTGAGGTAGCTTCTGGTACACGCTGGGTCGTCGTGTAGTCTTTGATACTGGTACGACGTTTGAGGCTATCTGCGCACGATGCTGTAGATGCCTCGGCAGCCAACTCGAATAGTAGATTAGTTTCTGCTCTTCTGTTGAGTTGGGCTCACAATATCCTGCCTGCTCGTCTGTAACATAAGAGACGAAATTCTGCACAACCCTGAATAATAGGTCTGTGCAGAGCGTCTCACTGAAAGCCAAAGTAGCCCTCAGTGATAGCTCCACATCTCTATACATAAGCGACGAACATTTTGCTAGGTCCGTGGTCCACTGGAATCTCCACTCTAATTTCCTATACATACATAAATATAAATCGTGGCTAACTATACACATAAAGAATTACTAATATTATAAACATTCACTGGTACAGCCACTGGTCTGCAAGCATACATAGGTTAAACAACAGTGGTTCCGTCAGGTATACAACATGGCGTCAAAACCGGTCGTGCTTACCATGTGTTCGGCTTCTCCACGTGGTAAGGCAAAGTCGGACTAACAATTCAAATCTATACATAGCAAATTACACAAACATAATTTCAACAATAATATAAATACATCACGATGAAACAGAAGTATGTTCATTTACCTGTTCAACAATGTCAGGCCCGAATTCAAACATTCAACAAGCACTGCTTCCCTGTTCTATCAGTGGAGAGATTTTTGCTAGGAAGTAGCTGTGTACTGTCCTAAGCTTTCCACACAACTGACCTATACTTGGCTTGGACTGAATCAGCCAGAACTGGTTCTGACCATCTACCTGTGTCCCGATTGGCGGAAATAATCTAAGTGGCTATAAAGTTCAAAACACCTTCGTAGGCTGCGATGATGTCACTAAACGGCTCGCGTCAGCTCGCAGTGTGTGTGTACACATCAGTTATACCCACAAGTATATCAACTAACAAGTTAGCATCTCCCTTCTATGTCTCTGTCGACGTGCGCGTACAACCGGTTGCTTCCCTTTACATGCTTTGCGCTCCATATACTTCGTCGGCCTAAAATAATTTTTTAGAAACTTCAAAACCCAGGGGAGTTATGGGTAGGGAAATCATTTTCTGAAATGACGTCGGCAGGACTCTTCGCGATTAGTGCATGGCATACGAGACACACGCAAAATGGCGTCACAAGAAGATTGGTTAGATCTGAATTCGTCTAATTTGACCTCGCATGCTGCTAAAAAACAAAATGTAATTGGAATTTGCTTTCACAAATCAAAAGAGAGCGAGACCACAACAAAGTACAACGAGCCAAGGCGACGCAAACACTCAAGGCCGACAGAACAAAAAGCACACAAAATACAAGAGGTAAGTACCCGTGACCATACAGTCAATAAAGTAGGCCTAACCACCATTGCAAAATAGGATTGATCATCACCATGATTGAATTTTTCCACCCCACCTTCCAATCGGTACGGAATCGAACATATGCTCAAATCATCATATCTTTGACAGAACTTGCATGTGCATTATACAGTGTGATGCAAGCGATAAATGAACCATCACATCGAAGCGACTCACGATCGCCTGCACTGAGCTCACATATATGTGTGCATGTTTCTATAAATCCATCGTGTTCTCCTTCGATAATTGAGCAAAGCCTTTGTTCACTACCAGAAATTTGCAGTTCCTCTCCCAACTTTCGTTTAATTTCAGCCAGCACATCTTCGCGAGAAATGGCGACCATGACTTCAACTGTGGATAGTTATCCCTTGAACAGATTTCCCAGAATTCTCTATTCTATTTTTAGGTTTGGGATAGCTTGTGGATAAAACCAAGGGCAACGGGACCACCGCACGTCGACTGGGGGCAATA
The DNA here is from genome assembly GCA_036898135.1 of Oncomelania hupensis. NCBI lineage: Eukaryota > Metazoa > Mollusca > Gastropoda > Littorinimorpha > Pomatiopsidae > Oncomelania > Oncomelania hupensis. Next base: position 33,062,109 of record CM072517.1, on the reverse strand, counting down.
CGAGATACTAACTTGTTAGTTGATATACTTGTGTTATACCTTAATCGTCTGCTATAGACCACAGTAACCTTCTAAGTTTTACTACTGCTAAACAAGCAAAAGCTCAAATAGTGAGGGGTAAACGGGTCTGTTTGTTACACTATTATATGACCGCTTATGGACAGAGAGTGTCAGTTGACAGCTGCACCGAAGAGAAGGATCTGGCGGTCACTTTTGATAAAGAGTTAAAAGAAGGTGTAGTCCCTCCTGCATTGTATCTGCTAAAACTGCAGGTCATTTCTTCTGCAGATGTGGGCAGGTGCAGACAGAAGCTTACAGTTAAAGTGCTTTTCCTGGACTTTTCCACCAATGCTTTTCTTCAGCATGCTGAGGTTATTTCTGTAATTGGTTCTGGAAAGTGAGCTATCCTAAACAGCCATTTATGGCACTCATACTAGTGTGATAGTTGTTTCAGGATGAAATGCAAAGTTTCAGTGCTGGTATGTTGAGTGCTACAATATTACCTCTTACCCCCAACTCATCATGATAGGCAAATTCTTCAGACAACTGAGGCCTGAAAACTTTCCAAGGGGAACAGTTAACAAATGCACATCAATTACAGGGCAAAAGGCTGACAGCCTAAGATGCCGTCTCTACTATACTATTCTATACTGTACTATACTATACTATACTATACTATACTATACTATGCTATACGTATACCATACTGTTACAAGTATTCAATTTTCTTAATGAACTTGATGTTCCTCTATGTGTGAGGTCCCAGACTGAGACTGAGCTGGTGTATATATGTGTACCCAGAAAGAGTGAACGTTACCATGTACATTAGTTCCTTGACAGTTTTGTGGAATCTGTCTTCATGTTCAGGTGCAGAATGTCTCGAGTTTTATAGCCTTGGCTCTGATTGCATCAACATAGTATTAGTAGTCTCATAGTATTAATAGTCTTCCTCTAACTCAATTTCTCAGTTCTTATTTGTGGCAGTTCACACAAATAACAGTTAGGAGAGTGTTTGCAAATCATGGGGTGCAAAGTGAATATAAGATATTAATTTATTTTTTAATATTTTTGTACTTTTTATATACATGTGGGCTGAGTTCGTTTGGAATACATTGGTATGTTTCGAATTAATATATAAAAGCTATAGTAATACGTAATATGGCCACTTTTTTCCTTCAGCAGTGATCATTTCAGCCACTGTTAAGGCATCTAATTCAGTAATTGTGTAATCCTTTCCCCTTTATTGATTTATGTAAGAAAAATACTAACGGTATTGATTAATCAACACAGCTAGAGTTATCCCAGTAGGGTCAATTCACCATTAGGTCAGATCTTTGAATGCTTAACACTTGGCATGCAGCTGTTGCTAAGGCTGAAAGCTTTATGAGCACTTGCAACACCTGCAACCATACGAAAAAGTACACATTATTCATGTGGTTGTTGCACTGACTTCTTTTGGTAATGAATTCAGATGCCTGTAGACATTATTCTTGAACTGAGCTCATGTTTACTTTATTGCAGAATTTTCCAAGGTATCCATAAATAGATTCAGAATATAAATTACACATTTTTAAACTGAGGATATGAATTTTCTTGACATGCAGTAAACACAGTTTTTCCCCATATTTATGCCTATGTAACAGGGTCAGATCTGCAAGTGCTAACATGGCCACTGTATAAAACAATTGGTATACCATATATTCCATTTGCAGTTTCTCGGTGTCAGGATATTGAGGGAAGGAGGGAGAGAGGGGGGGGGAGACACACTTCTTTAAAACTTTGTGCAAACTGCAAAACATACATAAAACAGCTCTTGATTTTGTAGCTTTACTCTTCATTTTATCAAAATGTTCTGATCCATGTAGGTCATCGATGGAGGTGACCTTGACATTGACTTTTCTGCCTATTCTCCTGATGGACGTATGCTACAAATGGAAAGTCGGAAAACAGAAAATGTAGTCAGGTGAGTTGTGAAGGAATAGTTTAATGTATATATGTCATTTCCTTCTGGTTTGATAGTGAAACTATTGTGCTCAGTGTTTTGTATATATTTGACTCACATGCATAGCAAGGTCACAGGGTCAACAAATGTTAGTCAAAAAATGACAATTTTTCCAAAAATTTCAATTTTTTTCTACGTTATTAATATTGAACTTATGATTCTTTGAAGCATGATAGATATAAATGAGACACACATACTATGCAGAATTTGGTCAACCTCACTCTAAGGTCAAGGTCACTGGAGCTGTCCAAAGTCAGTTAGTATTGATACTTTGAAGTGACCTTTACTCTAAACTATGAGAGATTTAAAGTCCAAACTTGTTGTATTTAGAGATGATAGATTGATCTTTAATATATGTTCTGTTTTTGTGTTGATCTTTAAGGTCAAGGTCATTTTAGGTCTTGCAAACACATTTAAAAAAATAGTCATTGTATAGTGGAATGGCTGTATATTTAACCCTAATAATATGCAACAACATTGGGTTATTTGATCATTAATGAGTTTGAGAGGTCACATGAAGGTTAAGGTCAAGGTCATCCCAAGGCCATTGTTTTGTGTGTGTGCATAATACAGCTGCACTTTATTCGATAGTACTTGAGTGTAGTTGGAGTTGGAGGACAAGGTCAGCCCAAGGTCAAGACCATAGAAAGATTAAAGTTGGTATTTGCATTTTAATGCCATAATTTCTTCTTTTTTTTTTTCTGGGCACTCATTTTCATGCTAAGTATTGTAAGCTCCATAAGGAGCATGTGAGTCATATGGGCTTTTGCTCTTCTAGTTTATTATTTATTTTTCCTTGTGCCAGCCAGTTGAAATACCCAGGCACATGAAAATACAAAATACAGTAATTTCAACCGAAAGTTTATTATTTTTTCTATTTTGTGATATAGCAGCTTTGTTGTCTCAAGAACTGCTCAAGGCGCTGACTGATACATGATCTAACTAAAGCCGGCCTAGGCACCAACTTGCTGCCCAATGCCCAAGACAACTGAACACAATCCTGGGCCACTAGGGGTGAGGCAGGCAAGAACTAGACAGTGTATGCTTGGTGTATATGTGTTGCTGGCACTCTCCTATTTACAACATGTGCGTGGCGTGTTTAAAGTTTGTGCCATGGAATGCATATGTGCACAGACTAGACCTCGTTATATATTCTTAACCGAAAGATGTACTAGTCTTGGGCGTGTCTGTCAGATTTCTCTTTAATACGGATACTTTTAATACAGATTAGTGCTTCCCTGGGGGCTTTTTAGTGGTCCATTTTGACTGTTATGTGTAATTTTTGTTTGCGTGTCAGAACATTGTGATGTAACTTTTGTATGGAATCACAATAATCATTATTGTCGCCATTATTATAATGGCATTAATGGATTTTGAAGAATTGTTTGTAATGGATTCTGAGTGTAGAGCCAAGGTTAAGATTAAATCCTTGTTTCAGAATCCACACAGAGAAGGAAGGTGACTACAGGTTCTGCTTTGACAACAGCTTCAGTCGCATGTCACCTAAGGTGGTTTTCTTTGAGATTTTAGCAGAATCTGACAATGATGATGATGATGATGACGATGATGGTGATGACTGGAAGGTGGATGTGGAAGAAATTCAAGAAATGATGGACATCACTGTTGAGGAATTGAAGGTTGGTGTCGACATAATCATCTTTTTTAATGGTGCTTTTTGACTCACTTGCGTGTCTTAGTACTCACCCCCAAAAACACAGTTTTTCTAGATTTTTGTAAATCTGTGGAAGATGAGTTCTAAATAGTCCAACAATTATATTTTAAAATAAAAATATCTGTTCCTCTTTCTGTCTGTGCAAATTTTGCAAGTGGCTTAACTCTTTCCCTGCCAATCGACGATATATCGTCGATCTGAGCCGCCATGTTTGTGCCAATCGACGATATATCGTCGATTTCAGTATTCCGTTTCGTTCCGTTTTTTTGCGCAGTCCAATCCCAAGTTTTATTTTAACCAAAGAGAGATAACTCTTTCTACTTTCGTTCTCGATCGACACGCGCGTGGTTTCTTCAAATTGATTCGTTTTTAGAGTGTTTTTTGTGCATTTTACTAAGCATTGTGATGGGCACAATCGACAGTGTGTCAGACTCTGCTAATAATCAATATAATTTCAAACTGTAAAGTGTATTTTGATCCTAAATAAATTTTCTTTCTGGTGTGTGAAGCTGATTCAGTGTGTTACACTCGGTTTGATGTTGGTGTTTTCTATCAGTAGTGGATTCAGCCCCAATGCTGAAGTACTGATGAGTGTAGCTCAGATTCGTTTATTCACGCAACCCGCTCAAGCAGCATACAAGTCACAAAGTCGACGTATGAAGTTTTCCACTTTTATTCAGCACACATCAACAACTGCATACAATCGCTCAATCGCCTTTCCACTCTCAAATTTACTTTCCAATTCACTATCAACAACAACTTCACAAAACAGCGCGGCACATAATTTTATAACCTCTCTCTCTTCCCGAACAATTTCGAATACAGTAGAAATGACGCACTACCACCAATCAAATAAAAGATCGTCATCACTGACTTACGTCAATACATATTTCTTCTGCTTCCGGGAACGTCTTCATACTTCGATAATTATCCCGAAACTTCGATCGATAGTAAACAAGCGGATCCAGAGAATTCTACAACAATATCGACTAACGAAAATTATCAACGTTATACAAAGCCTCTCCTAACAACAATGCAAACTCAAATCAAAGGTAAATAAACTCCATTATTGAATACCTTGCAAAACGAAACGATTAGATCTATCGTGCGCGTTTTAGACATACTTTCGTTCGTTTCAACGTAACACAGTGATTGGAATTATTCCTCCAGATTTTTTTTATCGCTGTGGTATGTAGAAATATTTTTATTTTATTTTATCATTTCAAAAAGATCAACATGCTTTCAAAACACATATTTCAATAACATAATCAAATTAACATTTTTGTGGGTTTTTTCTTATTCTTCACTCTTTTACCTTTAATTTGATATGAAATATGTCTAATTGACAACTATTATTGAAAGAACAGTAGCTTAAATGCCTAAGCTACTGAACTTTCTTTCCGGTGCCAGAGAAATGTCTGGCACAAACGTGGAAACATGCCTGGCAGGGAAAGAGTTAATAGACCATGCTATTGCTCGGAAATATTCAGGGGGAAAAACTTTTGCTAGCTTGCCCGCATGTTGCGCCCAGAGTTGTCCTATGTTGGGTGGAAATTCTTTGCAAACAAAAATTTGTTTGCCTATAATTTCTGCTCTGTCCTCCATCAATCCTTACGAATCAACCTTTTGGTTGATTTCAGTTGCAATCCTGCTAGCTCCGTTGGTTCGGCCTTGCAATGCCCTGCAACCACCACCTCTCCTTTCCAGGAGAAAAGCTTTGCAGCTCGGGGTTGCTTTCATAGTGTTCTGAGATGACATGCTGTGATAGTATCCGCTCGGATAACTCTAGGTAACTAAAAAGCAAAACAAAAAGACAAGTTACCTCCCATTTATGAATAAGGCCTATTCCTCAGAACCTATTTTATGTAGAATATTGCAAATTCAGTAAGGAGCATGTGAGTCATATGGGTTTTGCCCTTCTGATCTTGTCTACTGTGGTATTATTCCTGTTCATTATGTTGTAGTTTGAACCATCTAATGACATGTTCAGTTATTTTTCTTTGTTTTATTCCAGCGTAAAAAAACACAAATTGAACTTAACAATTTAAATGTTCCAAGTGTTAAGTATTTTTCTTTACTTGTATTTTTCTTTATTTCCATATTTGTAAATTTAAATTAAAAGCAAGGACTGAAGTTGAAATTAAGACTGAAATTAAAGAGCAAAAGCTTTTATTAACCCCGGCTCCCGTTTTTCTTCAGACTGGATGTTGTATAGAAAAGTCTTTGAATAGTAAAAAAAAATGTACAGTGATTTCTTGTGTGCCGTGTACTTTTTTTTCTCTTTTTTTTTCTTCTTCTACTCCTGAAATGTTAAATATTATATTCCAAATACTTAAGACACGATATATTCTACTAGGCTGCTCTTGGAACTGCAAAAAGGCATTTACATGCTTCTAGTGTTCATAGATTCCTTCTTGGATGTATGCTTGTCTCTGTTTGTGTGATTTTTTGTTTACTATAAACTAGAAAATGTATGTATTTGATGTTTTGATGTTGTATATGTACGTATTGTGATTTATTAAATTTAAAAAATAAAAAATATAAAAAAAGGACTGAAGTTGATTAGAAAGTAAGTCTTGAGTTTGATGTAATTGAGTACAACCAGTTTGCAATAAATGTAACCCTGAACTAGACGTATATGTAGAAAGTTGTAAGTTAAGATTGAATTAGTTGTTCAATATTAGGGGATCTTGGATTGTCCAATCTTTATACAGCGGGATTATCTGGCATAAATATATTAATCGGCCTAACCAAGAACTCAACCAATGATCTGGATAACAGATTTTCCTAGGGTAATTCTGGATCCCAAAATAGCACTACTATAACCCTCGGGTGTACTGAAAGGAAGTTTGGCTTGTGCCATTTAATCTGTTGTGCAGTGCACTTTGGAAACAATCTCAGAACACACATTAATAATTTCAGTTCACTATAAGTTACTATACAGCACTTCAATGTTTCTTTACTGGTGGGGATTTCAGAACATTAATTGTCTCTGGTGGATATGGAATGCCATATACACTGTTTCTGCAGTACTGCTGTTTATATTATATAAACTGAACTGTGTTTCTTCTCTCCTCTCTTTAGGGTATCATTGACCGTGCCAAAGAAAACCTAGACAAGTCCATTCAGCTTCAGAACCTTATCAAAATTCATGAAGCCCGAGACCGCAACATAGCGGAATCCAACTTCTCTCGCGTCAACACTTTATCAGCCATTCAGCTGGTGATCATGATCACTGTGGGTTTGACACAGGTTCTCATGATTCGCAGCCTTTTCCAGGACCGTGCCAGATCTCGACCAGGAGGAGTCAAGCAGCAAACGTAACATAAGTTCAGTTTAGTTTTACAATGTTTGTGTTATCTTGGTTACTTGTGTGCAATCTGGTACTGTAAGCATTTATGAAAGTGTGTGGGTCAGTTGCCTTGTTTGTGTACTTCAGTATGTTAGTGTGTTTGTGTGTGTGTTTCTTTATGGATAATCAATAATCACTGTTGGTAGTGTCTGTTTTAAGTTTGGTGTTGAGTCTATCATCAGTGTTGGTGCTGTTGTTAATTTTATTTACGAACGGTAAAAAAGAAAGAAAGAAAGAGATTCCTCTTATATAGCGCACTTACAAGCTCAGAGAGCTTCTCAAGGCACTGGCCCATAATATCCAGCAATCACAAAATAGTTTGCTGAAGTCAGGATTCGAACCCACGTCGCCTAAGACGCACTCACACAAGTCGTGCGCTCTGACCACTGAGCTATCCCTGCCGCCGGTATGTGAATAAAATGCTCTCGTGTTTGTGACTATTGTTATGCAATATACTTATCCAAACGTTGCTTTATCTTTTGTTTTTAGTATTTAGTGAAAACCAAAGGTGATAAGTTTATAAACTATGTATGTTTTTAAACTCATTTTTTCTGAGCTTTTGTAGTTATGTTGATGGCATATTATAGTGTAATATAAATTTAGTTTTGAAAATAGCAGCATAATAATTTTAATATTATTTATTTATATATTTAAATATCGTTTTTATATAATAATACAAAGGAATTTAGTTTTATGTTGGTATGTGGCTTTGATGAGAGAAAATATGTGTTCAGACTATGTGGTGTGGGTCATGAAGCATGTTTAGGGTGAACAAATACCACGATTGTGATTTCTTTGTACTCTTGTTCACCCCCTTAATCTCTACGCAGACATGCATGCATACATCGAAGCTTTAAAAATGGTTTTGGAATGTGTTTATTTTAAAAGTACTATGCAATGTGTTGATTATGAATGATTTTTAGTGTGTGTTTCATCAAAACGCTTTTTTGGGGCTTGTATGGGTTGTATGTATGATTGAAATCTGTTATTTTGTGGGTGTTTTTTTTTTTTTTACTGATGTGCAAGTACTCTATCAGGAAATGAAAGTTGAGCTAAGCCTGTTCAACAAACTATGTGCATTTATGTCATTTTTTTTATACATAGATGTGTGTGTGTGTGTGTGTGGAAAATGAGTAGTCCAGAGCAGGATTGTTTGTTTTTTTCACGTTATACAGTCAGTTCATATTTTGATAATGTGAATATTGACATACCCTTGACCATTACTTCATAATGGAATTAATGAATTTGTGAGTGTTATGGTGTTCATTATAAGATGTGTTATTGGTTTGCCATTAGTGTGTTTGTGATTATAATTTTATAATTCTGGTGGTTGATTTTTTCCATATTTTGAAGATGATTTACCTGTGGAAAGCAAGATTAATAAGAGTGTTTTCATTCGTCTTCCATTTGATTGTTTGTTGCATCATAAATACAATTACTATCACGTTTAACATATGATTCGTTTCATGGATTACTGTGATTGGGTGTAAATACTCAAAAGGCATTGAGGAACAAACCTTTTGTTTTTGAATGTTGACAAGTTTTATGTGCTGCTTACAGTATTAATAATTAATAATAATAATTTATTTTTTATTGCGCAAAACCCAACTTAAAGCTTGCTCTAAGAGCCCACACACACACATGCATAAACAAAGTAGGGCATCTGTATTAAGAATAAATAATGAAGCAGTGATGAAAAAAAAAGTAAAAAGTACCACTTAGTGACACAGGGGAAAAAAAGTAATATGACAGTAATAAAAGCAATATTCAAAAGCCCCACATAGATAGCAAGAATTTGTTTTATAAACCAAAGTAATATTTAAGTAAAACTAATTAAAAAAAAACATATTGTGCCAACCCCAATAAACAATAAAAAGACGTGTACAGGAAGTAAAACATTTAAACCAAGAGCAGTACACAAAAGAGCCTGATGGAACACACACACACACCATTATTCACATACATACACACCATTATTCAATCGCACACACACTGATTATTCTGGATCTAAAAGTAGTTGGTAAAGAGGTAGGTTTTGAGGTTCTTTTTAAACATGGCAAGAGACTGGGAGTGCCAGGGTATTTCACGGTTTTGGGTTGTTTGCCTGACCTAGATCAATGATTGTGGCAGGTCAAAATTTCTAACAGCATATTATCAAAAATGGACACTTTGTTATGATTTGGTGGTAGTTTTTATTGTTTGTGTGTTTGTGGTTTTTTTGAGAACTATACAAAACGAGATTGATGCTAGTGAACAAAGGCATTTATTATTCTTGAATAAAACAAGATTCAAGCTGCTTTATTTCAGTCAGGACGTTGTTGTTGGTTGTTGTTTTTTTTTTTTTAATTTTGTATGACCATGAGAAATAGATGTTTTTGTATGATTGCCAAAATTCATTTGTGATAAATATATTTTTTTACTCCTCACCTTACCACTCCAAATTAAGTTACAATCTTTTTTTCTTGGTTTCTTGATTATTTATTTTATTGTAGGGTACTTTTACATTGATTTGTTTATTTATACTGAATTTTTTCATGTGTTCATAAATTGCACACTTTGTTTGGCCTGCATTGGGAAATGTCATTTGTTTTTTTTTGCCAAGAACAACACCAGCGCATGCACTGTCCTATACTTTCAGGTCTAATAAAAATATATTGTACTCCCATGTTGCGTTGAGCCTCATGTTCTTCATGTTTTTACCTCTTATGGTCTATCACAGGAAGACAAGTGTACTTCTTCTTTTTGATGATTAGAATTTATTAAAGTGCCTGTAATTTCCAGAAAGTCTGAAGGGACGTTGCGTGATTTTTGACTTGAACATGACATAAGAGAGAGATGTGAGATTGGAGGGTTTGCTTCCCCGTTGGGGTGCCGGGGGTTTCAGTATAAATAGTATCCCCACTTTTCTGGAAATTTAGTGCTTTAAATTCCCACTGTCGCTGTCTTTCTCATTTGCTCTTTCTCATTCCTGCTCTGTTTATCAATTTGCTATACTATCGTCTTCTTCGCTAGACCAGTCTCCTACCTTTTTTCTTGAAAACTCTTCCGGGACAAGACTCCTTGTTTGTGTATGAGGTCTGTTGGATCAGCTTGGGAATATTGGACGCTTTCTGCCAGGTGGTCACTAGGGCTTCCTATGATGTTATTATTTAGCAATGTAGGCATTTTATATGTATGTGTTTTGTTGATAATTTATAATGATGTTTGTATTCTATTTTGTTTTTGTAAACGGGGGTTCGATAAGTTGGGGTGAAGCCTCAGCCGTCCCCTGCGTGGGATGTCTTTATTGTAAAGTGACTGGCTGGTGGAGAGCTTTCAGTTTTACCACTAGGGTTGTTTCAGCAGATCTTTTATGCGGATCAGGGGTTGTCCGGTCCTGATGTGGCTCGGAAGAGTCCACTGGACCTAAAGCAATAATCATATAATGTAATGTAATGGAGGGTTTGCGTCTGAGACAATAGTCCATTTTAACTCCCAATGGCAACAGATATTCTTATGTTCAAAACAGTCGGCTGTAAAATTACAGAAAGAATGTTTATTGTTCTGGTTAGTATGTGTTGACATTAAGTTGAAGCTAGTGTTAATGCTTTAACCCAAACTCAGATGTGCTCTGTCAACAATGTCATTCAGTTTTGATAACTTTCTTGAGTTCAGGGAGGTAGAGTTTTATCTAATGATCCACATTCTATGCCATATTTCTACTTATATTGTGTAGAATCATGCTAATTTGCACTACTATTTTGTAAGATGAGGCAATGACATCTTTGAACCAGAGGCAGAGGAGGTAGGAAGAATATAAATGTTCTAATATTCCATGTTTTGATTGTTTGAAAACAACATTGTAATGAATGAGTAATTACAGTTGCCAAATGAAATTATCATTGTATTGTCTACTGCTTATTTGTGTTAATAGTGTGTGATGCTATTCATTACTGACTCTATGTCTGTTTCTCTCTCTCTCTCTCTCCTTCTTCTTCTTCTTCTTCTGCGTTCCTCCAAATGGGGCCTCAGATGTATCCATCTGAGGCATTGTCCATTTTTCTGGTAGCGTGTGCGCTCGTTTGGACTCCCACACAATACCCAGGGGGTATAGTCAGCAGCACTCCGTCTTCGTTGGGACATTCGGTTTTAGCGAGTTTTCCTTCTCGAGGCCGTGCACAAGACTGGATGTGGCCCATCTCATCCAGCCCCGCCTGGTTATCCTGCCAGGTACTCGGTCGCCCCCATAGCAGGCTTGGTGGTAACAGGGGCACCAAACTGGTAGACCAGTAGTGGGTGCTGCTATGGACACATTAATGTAGGAGAGGCCATATGCAAGTCACCTCCTGCCAGCTTGGCCAGACAGTGGTTCCGCGGCTATCACTACATCTGGAGAGTGAGAGGTAATTAATTGAACATCACTCCCCTTGGTGAGCGGGACGTCCAGCACCAGACCTCACTGCCCCCTCTCTCTCTCCAATTCGCAGTCCTGATTTTGTGGCCCTGATTGGGCGTTTTGCAGTGCGCGGGACCCTATAAACAATGAATAACTATTTCTTCCCTCCCTTCAATAATGGTATTGGATGCAGCCAATCTAAATGTGAAAAATAACAATTGAGTTTTCTTCCGCGAGTGTTATAACCGCTTGGTCCAGAAACCAATGGCGCCTGACAGGTGTGGGATCAATCCCACCTCTGGGCGTTATGTTTCTCCCAATATTATTTAGATTTGACTTGGGCAATTTCTCTGAGGTTTTCTTCGGGTACTTCGATTTGCTCTCCCATCAAAATTTCAAAAACGCAACAATTAGGTAGATTGGTTTGGGCATGCCACAGGTCACGACTACACCTTTCCATAGGGAGGCGGCCCAGAATTTCTTGATAAAAAGGGACAATATAATGTACCCCCTCCTTCCCACCAAATTAATAATGAAATAATTTAAAAAGCGATACTTTCAGATTGCAGCGCTTTGAGTTCGACTGAAGAAAAAGCGCCTGATGGAATCCTATATTATTATTTTTATTATTATTATTACTATCATCTGCAGTCTGCACAGTCACATAATACATATTTACAACTAATAAAATAATAATCATAATTTACGCATGTATACAACCTATACTGTCATGTAAGGTTAATTGTAGATTATAGTCATACGACACCGGAGCGTATAGGTGACTACTTATCACATTATTCTGACACCAGCGAACCAGTTGATGGTAAGGGGAAAATAATATGGTCAGACTTTTGCCAATCCAGGATTCGAACCAGAGACCTTTCGGTTAATAGTTTTAATATGCTCTACCAACTGAGCTACCCGGCCCCAATGCACTGTCATATGTGTACCACGATTCTGTTTATGCATGTTTCAGTCATCATTTGAAGAAAAAAAAAAAGATGGTTGGAGAATGGGAATGGGTAGTGAACCACAACAATTAATAAAAATAGTAATAATAACAATTAACATTTGTAGAGCAACCTTCATCACTAGAGCTCATCACATGTTATAGCAAGGGAAAAAATAAAGCAAAAGCTATAAACATTAAAACACCACACCAGTACACACAAAAATGCACACACACAGCAACTGTGATTGTAAGTATGAAGTAAGGTTTAGGGTCAAGACTTAAGGAAAGACACTGTGTTTTTGTCGAGAGTGAAATGAAAGAGATGACTCAGAGGAAGAGAATTCCAAACTATACAGGGGCTGAAAAGCAGAATAGTTTTCGCCAAAGGTTTTTGTTTTCATATACAGATTGTGACACTGGCTGCTGTCAAAAGATGAATGGAGATCTTGATGGTGTGTAAAAGTGGACTAAGCAGGCATTTTCTAAACAGGTTATATAATTGTACATGTATACTTATATACATATATATATATATATATATATATATATATATATATATATATATATATATATATATATATATATATATATATATATACATTTATGCATATATATTTTTGTTTGTTTTGAGGACATTGTAGGACAATTTGGAGATTTCCTTTACAGCACACTCACAAACACAAATTATTATTGACTGGTTAGCTTTGCAGAAATGCTAAATCAAAAATAAGAAATTTCACTGAATATGAATGAAGTTTGTTGATACAAATCAGTCTCATTTATTCCTAGCAAATTAGCCTTCATGTTAGTGTGGTGCTTGCAGAGATTCATATAATAATAATTGGCCACTGTACGGGTGGATTGTTAATTAGGAATCATCGGATCCATATCTGGAGGTGTATACATGCCAGTGTTCGTGTCTTTTTTGTTCGTTTTCGTGTTATCTAGTGGGCCGAATAACTATTCAAACAAGGGGAATAAGCTATGGCTGCCTTTCCGCTTACGTTGATTTTCAAAATATTGTCTCTTCACTGTGCTTTTTCTTTTCTATGGATTTCTATAACCTGAAATGATACCACAACATTGTCGCAGAATGTCGCAGCTTAATTCGTCATCAATTCTCGAGGGGCTTTTTCAGGCTGAATCAAAGTAAGTTGTACAGGTTTTGTAGTGCATGTGCGAGGTTTAGTTTCGTTTTAAATCTTTATAAGATTTTTATTGGTAAAGCTAAAGGGTTGTATGCATGGTTTGACAATTCAGTTTATTTTGAATGCAGTGCAACCCGAATTCAAAGTGGGCTGCCTGAGTGGAAGCTGTATTACTCGTCTGGGTAGGCGGAAAGAGAATGAGGATGGCTCCAAGCCCTATCCTATCCTATCCCGTAACTCGGAGGTCGTAAGGGCACTACAGATGATCGTTTAACCAGCATACTCCATCTTTCCCTGTCCTCAGCAACCCTGATTGTTTCGCTCAGTTTCAAACCAGTCCATTCTCGAATGTTGTCCTCCCACCTCTTTTTCGGTCTCCCTCTTCTTCTACCTCATTGCACTGTGCCTTGCAGGATGGTCTTTGCAAGACCTGATGATCTGGTGACGTGGCCATACCATCGGAGTTTCCGTTTTTTTCACCACTGTGAGCAGGTCATCGTGTTGTCCCATGGCTTGTGTGATGGTCTTTCGGACTTTGTCGTTGGTGATGTGTTGAGTATAGCCATACTAGGAAATGTCCAGAAGTTTTCTGTAGCACCTCATCTTCATGCTTTTTATTCTTCATTGTAGATCTGCTGTGAGGGTCCATGTTTCGCAAGAGATTGCTCTTCCCCCTATGCTGACTGTGCCTTCGTGATCTGCAGGGGCATCTGAAATGATGCGCTCTAGTTAGGAAGATGTTGAAGAGTGTTGGAGAGAGTAGGCATCCCTGACGCGCACCGATTGTTGTTCTTAACCAGTTTCCGATGGCGCTGTTGTGGAGGACTGCGCTGGTAGCCTTGTCATACAGGCTTTTGATGACTTTAATAATTTTAGGGCTGATGTTGTACACTCTCATGGTTGCCCACAGAGCTGCATGCCAGACTCGGTCAAACGCCTTTTTGAAGTCTACGAACACATGATATAGATGTTGGTGCTGTAGGTATTTCTCACAGATTATTCTGAGGCTGATGGTGCGGTAATTTTCACATTCCTGAAAGTTACCTTTTTGGGGAAGTGTGATGACAAGCGACTGGGTCCATGGTGTAGGCCACTTTCCACTAGAGCTGCCAGATCTTGTTACAGATAATGGTGAGTGCGTCAATCATCGCTTCTCCTCCTGCTTTGAAGAAGTTCCGCGGGTATGTTGTCCAATCCCGCTGACTTCCCCTTCAGCGATTGTACTGCTGCCTCAACTTCTTCTCGGAGAATTGGGAGGATTTCTTCTTCTTCTCTGTTCTCAGGACATGCTAGAACTGATGGGTCTCCGTTTGCATACATGTGTGTAGTTGTAAAGGTCAGAGCAGTACTCTGTCCATCTCGGCATCTGTCCAAGATTTCTTGTTCTTCTGTAAGGCATATTTTGGATCGTGGAGACCTTGGGCTGTTTAACACTTGTCAGCCGTTTCACAGTCTGGTAGGCCTTCTTGCTGGTGTTCTTGTTAATTGTTCTCTATTTCCTGGCATTGATCTTCTATCCAGCTCTCCTTTGCTGTTGACTTTTCGGTAGGCATCAGCTCCCTGTGAGGTGTTCTTTTCTTTTTTCATCTCTCTTCGTTTATCACACAGGTCCAAAAGTTCAGGTGTGATCCACAGCTTCTTCTTTGGCCGGTGCTTTCCAAGGAAGTCCAGACCAATCAAAGTTTCCTTCACAGAGCAAGAGATGCGCAGCTCTATACTACTATAGCATAGCATAGCATAGTTCGGCATGCAGGCTAAAAAGCTTTTGGCCCTCATAATAGGTCTTGATGAGGGTCCCAAACCCCTGGCCTCAGTGCCTACCAATTTAGAATTTTTTAGACTCCAATTTGGTGGAGTAGATGCTATCCTTAAATAACTTGACCAGACTATTCTTGAACACATTAAGTGATCCAGCATCCACAGCCTCGGCAGTCAGGTTATTCCAAGGGGTTACCACTCTATTAGTAAAATATTACTTATTAAATTTGCGAGTATTATTACAAGTTTTAGTAAGTTTAAATTTGTGACCTCGTGTTAAACCAACATTAAAATTTAAAAGAGAACAAATGCCGAAATGGTTATATACTATACTTCTATATATATACTCAGGAAGGCCTGGCGGCTTAAGAACCACCAGGAGTATAGCAGAGTTGGCATTTCCACAGACAAGACCCTGACTGAAAGGAAGCAGGAGAGAAGTACGGCTGGAGTGTGCAAAGAGGAAAGGGGATGGTGAGGATGTTGTGGTGTATCGTGGAAGAATGATGACAACAGTTGAGAGAGAGAATCTGAGGAAGAGTGGGGGGCAGGAGATGAGAGTAGAGGGAGGTGAGGAAGATGGCAGGAAGAAAGATGAAGATAAAAGTGACAGTGAGTTAGAAATAAAGGGGAACAGGATTCTAGAAAGGAGGGTAGGAGGAATGGTCATGGGAAGGAGACTGAAGCTATAGAGTCAGAGGGGAAGGTCAGAGTGGGGGTGAGAGAGGCGGGGATGCTGGACTTCGAGGAGTGTGACTTGATGGTGAAGGGGTGAGTGGGTGGAAAGTTGCAGGGGATGTTGGTGAAGGAAGAAAATCTGATCATTTATTAAAGTGCATGTATACAAAAGCAGATTCTCTAGTAAACAAATTACCAGAATTTGATTATTTGTAAGTGAGAAAAGGTTTGATGTTATAGCTGTAACAAAAATGATGATGAAGAACTTGTACAATGAAATCGATACCTTAGTGTTGCCAGGCTACACTTGTGTGACAGTGACACAGGGCAGAGGAGTGAGTTTGTAAAAGAGGGCCTGGATGTCTTCAGGTTGTATGACTTGGAGAAGTGTTTTAACCCAAATATTTTATGCAAAGTAACTTTACCAGATATAAGGAGTCCTATGTATTTGGGGTCTTATAATATAATATAATATAATAATAAAAAAATATATAGATCACCTAGCTGTACTGAGGAAGAAAACGGGAGGGTTAATGTCTTTGATCAATAAGCTTTTCGAAATCCATGGGAGGGAGCGAGTGATTATGACTGGTGATTTTAATTATCCTGAGATTGACTGGCACCTCGAGGTTTCCAAGAAGGGTACTGAGCATCCAGCCAGTATTTCTTGAGACGGTACAACAGCAGTTTTTGACTCAGTATGTGAATGAACCAACTCATTATAGAGCTTTACAAAAAGCTAATGTTCTTGATGTAATTTTAACCAATGGTGAATTTGTGTCATCAGTCGACCTTCTCCCACCATTAGGTAAGAGCCATCACTTGGTAGAATTTTCTCTTCTTATTGGTGGGAACGCCTCTGCAGGACCTGATCCTGTAAAATACCAGTTTGCGAAGGGCGATTATGAGGGTATGAAGAGGTTTGCACGAAA
The DNA here is from genome assembly GCA_036898135.1 of Oncomelania hupensis. Lineage (NCBI taxonomy): Eukaryota > Metazoa > Mollusca > Gastropoda > Littorinimorpha > Pomatiopsidae > Oncomelania > Oncomelania hupensis. Next base: position 33,045,240 of record CM072517.1, on the reverse strand, counting down.
GCATGAATGGAAGAGAGAATTGCACGAGGGTTTGAATGTGAATGACTGTTGGGATAAAATAAAGTGGATGCTGAAAGAGGCTAAAGAAAAGTTCATACCAGTGAGAAGGTTTAAACTACATGGAGGAGGGGGCAGAAAGACGAATATTCCACCAGATATTCATGACAAGATTAGACAAAAAAGACGAGCCTTTAAGATAAGAAATACCCTACTAGAGTTCATTATGATGCCTATGCTAAGTCTCATAATCAGGTGAAATGGTTGTCTCGAAAGTTGGTTATCTTATGGCAAAGGAAATGCATCTGCAGACCTGCCAACCAGTACGATTTGACCGTATTATTTTACGATGAAATTGAAAAAATACGAAAATACGACGATTTAGAAAATAATACGATGAGTTATAAAAAAAACGATCATAGGTCTTTGTGAACCCTAAATCTGGTTTATCGGTACAACAGTTACAGCACTGTTAACAGCCATCGCACACTACATGTCCAGTCAAAGGCTTCGGCATTGAAAAATGCATCGTCAATCGCTAGCTATGTCTCAACGAAAGATGCAGACTTGAAAACAGTTCGAAGTGAGGCATATTTTACTGCATTTCTGGTGGAGCATAATGTGCCTACTTCGGCATCGGACCATGCTGGACAACTTTTTAAAAAAATGTTCCCGGACAGTGAAATTGCAAAGAGCTATGGTTCAGCTAGAACCAAAACGACTGCTATAATTAACGAATGTGCAGCTGGAAAAAGGAAGGGCCATGCTATAAGAGAGAATTTTCAGAACAGTTTCTGAAAAAATGCAAGTCGGCTACCAAAATGCAGCAGAGTGCAGCTGCTACTTCAGCAACATGCTCCACCCCCACTTGTCCTTCTAGCAGTTGAAAAGCTTTATACATTGATTTTTTGTGGAACTAGTGTGAAGAACACTAAGTCCTGGAAATAGACATGAATTGAGATACTGCAGCATTTAAGAGATACCGTGTGAAGACTTTTAATTATTAAAAATAAAGGTTTAGTTACACTCAAGGTGTAAATGACGTAAAACCGACGCCGCTTTGTAGGCCTAAATATGTTTTTCGTCGTTTTCAAAATACTATTGTTTTATTAAAAATACTATCAAAATTTTATTTGAGTACTATCGAGTCCTTACTGGGGTTGGCAGGTCTGCATCTGGCAAAAGAAGCTAAAAACAATCCAAAATGTTTTTATCAATATGTTTCAGACAAAACCAAGCCTAGAGAGTCTGTCTCTAATCTAAAGTGTGACGGCACACTGATGAAGACAGACCTCGAGATAGCAGAGGCCCTTAGAAATGAGTTTTTTGCTAGTTTGTTTACACTGGAAGATGAAAAATATGTGCAGAACTTGGCATGTGATTTGAATGTAAAACTGGATATCATTAACATTAGTGAAGAGAGATGAGTAAGGCCCTGTTGCAGTTGAAAATTAGCAAGTCACTGGGACCAGATCAAATTAATTCTTGGGTGCTGAAAGAACTAGCGAATGAATTGGCTTTGCCTCTCAAGTTACTTTTCGATAGAATCATGAGGGATGGCATGATACCTGATGATTGGAAGGAGGCAGAGGTTAAACCAATCTATAAGAAAGGTGACAAAAGTTCTCCGGGTAACTATCACCCTGTTAGCCTAACCTCGGTTGTCTGTAAGGTATTTGAGGGATTCGTTAGAGATGCACTTTTCTCTCACTTTGTCAAGAATGGTCTTCTACATGATGACCAGTTTGGCTTTTCCAGGGGTAGGTCATGTGTCACTCAGTTGTTGGTGACAATAAATGACTGGATGTCCTCCTTGGATGAAGGCCACCTAGTCGACGCAGTATATCTTGATCTTAGGAAGGCATTTGATAATGTTCCACATCTCAGACTTTTACAGAAACTAAAAGGTTATGGCATAAGTGGTAGCCCACTTGCATGAATAAGGAGTTTTCTGACTGACAGGACTCAGCACGTGACTGTTAATGGTAACAGTTCTGACAAAAAAGGTGTTACAAGCGGTGTCCCTCAGGGGAGCGTGTTGGGGCTAACATTATTTATATATTTTATAAATGACATGCCAGAGAATGCATGTGAAGTGTGACATAAAGATATTCGCTGATGACACAAAGGCATATGCAGAAGTTCATGAAAGTGAGGAGTCTAAAGAGAGAATGCAGCAATGCATTGACAAGTTGAATGAATGGAAACATGGCTACTTAAATTTACTAGTGAAAAATGTAAGGTGTTGCATGTGGGCAAAAATAATCCCGAGTATGAGTATTTTATGAGTGATGGTAAAGAAAGGTGTAAGATTGAGACGACTGGTGCCAAGAGGGATCCTGGAGTGATTGTGGATACAGAGCTCAGCTTTGAGAATCACATTGAGAGTACTGTTAAGAAAGCCAACAAAATATCAGCCCTGCTTGTAAGAACTATAAGTAATAAATCCAAGGACATAATGGTCCCCCTCTTTAAGGCTCTTATACGTCCCATTTTGGAGTACACTAACTCCATCTGGTGCCCATACTTGAGGAGGCATGTTGACTTGATCGAATGTGTCCAGGAAGATATGTGGAATGTCAGGACTTTCCTACGAGGTCGAGGAAAGACTGAAGTCACTGAGGTTGCCCAGTTTAGAGTATAGGAGAGAGCAGGGTGATTTAATCGAAATTTTTAAAATTGTGCACAATTTGTATGATCCTTTAACCACGTGTTCTCTTTAAAATCTTAATGGTGTTGGTTTAACACGAGGTCACAGATTTAAACTTATTAAAACTTTTAACAATACTTGCAAATTTAAAAAGTATTTTACTAATAGAGTTGTAACCCCTTGCAATACCTGACTGCCGAGGCTGTGGATGCTTAATCACTCAATGTGTTCAAGAATAGTCTAGACAAGTTATTTAAGTTAAGGATAGCATCTACTCACCAAATTGGAGTTTAAAAAATTCTAAATTGGTAGGCACTGAGGCCAAGGGTTTGGGTCTTGGGACCCTCATCAAGATTGAGTATGAGAGGCAAAGGCTTTTTAGCCAGCATACTGAACTATGCTATGCTGTGTCTTTAACGCTCATACAATAGGCCGTTCAACCTTATTCTTCGTTCTCTTTGTTACTTGTTGTACTTTCCTTGTATCTTCATTAGTTTGTTGTCAATACTGTCACTAATCTAGTGCTGTGTTTACGAGTGTCACAATCTGAGTAGTCTAGTCTTCCTTTGCCAAATTACCATTATATTGCTGGCTGTGCTTGAAGATGAGATAAAAGAAAAGAAAACTCAGCCTTGTAGTTTGAATGTTTCGATTTTTTAATAATTTCTACCAATATTACCATGAATTACTAGCATTCCATGTTCTTCTACCCAATGATTGATAGTCTACAAGAAAAACTTAGCAGAGCGTATGTTTAGCTTGTGAGATACTTCAATGATGTTGTCAGTATCACTTTCCATGAATCACTAGCATTCCATGTTCTTCTACCCAATGATTGATAGTCTACAAAAAACTTAGCAGAGCGTATGTTTAGCTTGTGAGATACTTTGATGATGTTGTCAGTATCACTTCTTTCATTGATAAAACGAACCAGGATGGTGATAGTAGTATTTTCTACTCTATTAGTCTATATATTCTGTTAATTGCAGGATGGTGGATGAACTGCTGTCACAGACTCCATTTGAAAAGCCCCGTCACATTCCAAGGTGGCTTCGTGAACGAATTCAACGTAGACGTGCAGCACATGACAGCTTACAACAAATCACAGTGAGGACAGGATCAGACTATCAGCAAGATGAAAGCAACTCTCATACTCCTGGAACAACACCATCATCTTCTGGTGACAGTTCTCAAAATCTACTCAACACAAATACTGTATGTGACGTCTTAGGTCCCAACTTGTTTGATGTTGATGTGCACCTGACTTCAAAAAGCTTCACTGCTGAGGATCATTTTTCATGTGCAGTTGACAGTTTGCATGCTAAGTTTCTGCTAGACTCTTCAGCAAGTACACCTGTGCTCAGGAAACCTGAGTGGTTGTGTAAAAAACTGAAAAGGTGGAAACTTTCTCGAAATCTTTGTAGTAGTGATGTCAGTAGCAACACAGGTGCCTACATACATGATAGGAAATCTTCAGGTTCTGTGTCATCTGGACCAAATTCTGAGGAGCAAGGAGCAGAACCATCTTCTGATGCTTCTGATTCAGTTAGTCAGTGGCATAAATCTCGGAACAAAAAAACTAAACGGGTGGTTGTTCAGTCACAGTACAACTTCAGACAACGTAAGAATTTGTTGGATCCTTCTTTTGTTCCAAATAATCTGTTGTCTAACAGTGACAGATCTCAAATTCAAGGAGGTAGTCTTTTAGGCACTAGAACAGCATATTCACCATCCTACCCAACTAGAAATCAAACGTCCAAAGCAAAATATCTATCTGTTTGGAAGTCTCCAGAAAATAGAAAATCTCCAATTATGGTAAAAGATTCTGGAAGATGCAGATCTATTCAGAAAACTCAAGAAAATATCAAACATGGAGTTAACCAATCTCCTGTTATAGCGAAAGGCGCTAGAAGTGACTTACAATCACAACCAAGATTTTCACCTAGTTTGGCGAGAATTGGTAACTTAGACTTAGAGTCTGCCAGCAAACCTCCAACAATGGGGAAAAAGGACAATCGCTTATGTTGTGAAAAGCGTTCAGAAAATAACATACAATTGCAGTCTAGTTCATCAGTGTTAGAATACTGTAGTAAACCACATTGTCTTGTCAACTTGGAATGCTCAAAGACTTCATCACCCAGTTTGCCGACATCAGTGATTCTTGATGGCAAGCTGCTGTCACCAGCTAAAGTTGTCTTGCAAGACTGTATGCACACTTTTGGGCAGAAATATTTGGAACAGATTTCAACTGGTTCTTCCTTGGGCCCACAAATTGAGGAACCCAATGGTAACTGTAGGATATTAAGGAAGCGAAAATCGTCAACCTCGCCTTCTGCCATACTTTCATCTAAGCATCACATGGCACGCAAAAAACGTCGCATAATTCATAAACATCTAGATCTGCTGTATGTCAGCTGCAAGCATGGTCTTGTGCACCGTGAGTGTCTAGCTTGTGCTGCTGTGACTGTTGCAAGGAAAAAAGTTGATATTGCTAAAAAGGTGAACATGAAAAAGCTTCAAAGCCAAATAAAAAGTAAAAACATCACCTTAAAGCAGTCACGTGATACTTCAAGCAAAGTTGAAGCTTTAAAACATAAAATACAGTGTAGCAAAAATGCATCTGTCAGCAAGGAAAAAAAGAATGTTTCAGGGAAAGACAAGTCTTCTGTGACAAAGAGTAGCAAAAGAACCAAGCAGAATCACTCGACAGCCTCATACAACCTCAGGAGAGCAAAAAAAAGAGTCATTTTAGAATCTGGAGGAACTTTACATAAGAAACTAAAGGGCCAGAAGAAAGCTTCACTGAATGGAAAGGCTTTGTCAGCAGCAGTGAAATTGAAGAAGAAAAAGCTAAGAAAGAAACTCTCTGACAGTGAAATCAACATTGACCCGGCACTCGGTGGTATTTTAGAACATCACAAACAAATTGCAGAAACTTCAGGTAATGATGATGTGCCCTTTACATCCGCAAAAGACGTTTTTGCCCAATTGTGTCAGTTAGAAAATCGCTCTGAACATATTGATCTGCTTACACTTACAACTGTGATACCAGAACAGCAGGATCCTGGGAAAAAAGCAAACTCTGTGTCTGTGTACTCAAATTCCTCCTTGCATTCTCATGTTGGTGGCATTTGGGGCAGTATCTTTTCAAAATAGTGAGGTTCAGAAGGAGCAAAGGGAACACAATCGTACATTTTTAATGTCAGGATTGAATGTTTTTTACACTCTTGTTATTTTATAAAAGTAAATCATTTTTTGGTCACTGTAAATGATCTTTTTTTCAGCAGATTGCCACCTGAACAATACTGTCGTAACTCGTTTGGGCATGATGGTAATGTGACCTTTTGTCAAGAATGTTTGACTTGACATGTTGTTTTTAAATGAAGTGTGATTAAATTATTTTAATCACATGCATGCGGTTGTTTAGTTAATGTACAGTGGTTAAGAAAGGGTGGTGGTGATGATGATGTTTATGATGATGATGATTAATAATCAGTCAAGAAGTAGAAATTAATTGATTTATTTGCATAAAAAATTAGATGAGATGCCTTCAACTTCAAGTTCCTATTGTGGACAGAATGATGAATAATTGATTATTGGAAGCGACTGACAAACAAGATTGACTATGCATGTTGCTAATGATGGTATGCTATGTTGAAACATGAATTTGAAAGATTTTGGTTGTGAATTTGATTTTCTGTGTTTATCATCTAGCATACATTTTTGAGTGTTTTGTTTATGAAAATTGAAATGAATGGTATTTATTAAAAATAATATTAATCATCATAATGAGACAAAGCTTTTTATTGTTTTATATTTGATGCCAATAAATAAGTACTAATAACTTACTCTTATTGGTAATAAAATAACTTATTTTATTTTTTATATTTTTTATTTTAACAACTTTATTATCACCGAGGTGAAATTCAGGCACTCTCAGTTTCATTTTCGAAAGTACAGCAGCCCCAAGTGAAGTGCGTTACTCAAGGTGTGTTCTTGTCACCTGCACTCGCCCGTCTAGGACATGAGCGTCAGGATCTTTAAAGTCGTAATGATGGAATGCATGCGACACAGACTAGACCTTGGTTTATACTCTCATCCGAACTGATGTGGGGAATGCAATGATTCAATGGAGAGCCTTGTTTCAAAAATCTTTTTGGTTTATTTTTACTAAATTGTGGTTTCATTCTTTGACCTTATTTCTCAGATATGGTGTAGACTACACTCACACAATATTAATTTTCTAAATTACTTGTACTGATTAATCAATGTAAATGATTTGTGCACTTTGTTAAATGATGTAAGTTACATTGATATAAATTATGTGAAAACTAAATTTAAAAAAAAAAGCTTTATTTCTGATTGTTGTATGGTCTGTGTTTGTCTCTTCACTTTAGTACAGTATACTTTTGGTTTTAGAGGTATGTTATATATATACTTTGTTATTTTTTTAATGTATAGAATTGTTTTTTTTATTTTTTATTTTAAAACATTTTTTTTTGTAGAACGTTGCTTTGTTGCAGTCTAATATTTTATTTATATGTGTACTAAGTATACCAATCAATGTAAGTATGGCTAGCTACTTCACATAAAACAATGCTGAATTTAAATACTAAAAAAAATATAAGAAAGGGAGAAAATTTGTACACAATAATCCCGGAAATTTTTAAAAATAAATTTTATTGACTTTGATCTTTAGTAAACATTATAATTGGAAATGTTTATCAATATGTAAGAAATAAAATTTCGAAAAATTAAGTCAATAAAATATAACTTAGACCAGCACTCAAATAGTTATCATTAATCACATCAAATAAAACAATCCAAACATACAATCTTAAACAATAACAACTTAAATTTTAAAATAAAACACAATATAAAGAGTATTAAAATAGCAAAACAAATAGTTATCATCAATCACAAAAAATAGCAAAACATAAAATCTTAAACAATAACAACTTAAATTTTAAAATAAAACACAATTTAAAGAGTATTAAAATTGCAAAAATCTAATAAGAAAATAAAAAAAACCAAAGGGACTGTCCTCAAGGTAACATAAATCTGTTATGATTATCAAACAATATATATGCAGAGGTGCCAACCTCTTAATCTTCTTGTCAGTATTTCCGGACGCGTTTGTCAGTATTTTTTAACACTTGTCAGTATTTTTTTTCTCGCAAACCCAGCCTACGACATTATTACGACAGGCTTACCTCTGAAATAGCAGGCTATTTTCAGTCCTCTAAAATCACCATGAAAATCAGCTTGTTGAACACCACACTTGTTTTACTCTAAAATAACCATGAAAATCAGCTTGTTAAACACTACACTTGTTTTACTTAAAATGATTGATACTGATAGTCTTTCCAATAAAAGCATTGTCAGCAACAAAACAGTTCTATTGTTTCAAGGACTTAGCAGTTGCCTTTTTCAGAAGCGTTGGAGAGAGTTTTGTTTTGTAGCAGTCAGTATTTGAATTTCTTGATTTCATCTGCAGCATTCCATTCAGTGTCTTACTTCCCATAGTCCCTCTAAAGTTAGTTTTATTTTTTCTAACCAGAGAAAAGACCCTTTCACATGAACAGATGGACACAGGGATCAGGAGAATCCTCAGTATGATCTTGGACAGTAAGTAAGATTTGTGTCTAGCAGATGCAACATGCCTGGCAACATCGTCAAAGCCACCATGACTTATAAAAAAATCGAAGCCACTGACAGTACAGCATGCGTACTTTGTTGACAGTTTCGATGCATGGATGTGCTTCTTTGTATGAATGCAGAAAATCTTGCAGACGTTTAGTTGCAGGCTTTGTTTTCTTTGATGAGGAATCGGCTTCGTCATCAAACTTAGCAGCTTTTCTTTTTCTGGGTCTACCATGTCCTGCCATTTTCACGATTTTGAAACACTCTGAAAGGCGGTGAAAACTATTATGGAGGGAACTCGTACAGGTCTATTTTTAGACTAGGGGTGGGGATACGGGTAGGGTTGGGTAGGGTAACCCTAACCCAACCCTAACCCCAGTTGACATCAGTCTAAAAATAGGTATGTACGAGTTCCCTCCATTATAGTCTTCACCCCGAAAAGCTTTTGTGTTTTATTTGGACAAATGGATCACATGTTTAATTCGGGTCGCACGTTCTCAGAAAATACAGCAGGCACACAGCGATGTTCAGTGAGTGCACGAGTACTATTCTGAGACCAGAAACCAGTACAGAAGCACCGCTGGCAAAGATAAACGATAGGCAACATCTCCTCCATATTCTTATAAAAGCTACCGTATTTCCGTATTTAATTCACTTCGCCGGAATTAAATACGGTCAATCCGTACTGGTTGGCACCTCTGTATATGCCGGAAAATGTGAAACGCAAATATATAAAACAAAGAATCTTGTTCTGACGCTGAATGATTGTTGCAACTTAATCATGTTAATGATGTATGATCAAATAATCCAAAGTTGATGCATAATGTGGGTCAAATATAGAACCATTCCACTGTACAATGACAAATTTTGACGTTTTTCGTTAGACCTAAAATGAACTTGACCTTCAAGAGAAATGCATATATACAAAAATCATGATACCCACATATAAAAAATGTGGACTTTATATCGCTCATAGTTTAGGGTCAAGGCCACTTCAAAGTACCCATATAAACTGACTTTGCACAGCTTCAGTGACAATGATCTTGAAGTGAGGTTGACCAAACTTGCAAGGTTGGTGTGTTACGTTTGCGACGCGCACAATAGTATTTGTGAGACGCGCACGATAGATACGATCGTTTTGTTTTGCAAAGTATTCAATACCAGAGAATATTTACCTTTGATTTGATTTTGCGTTGTTGTTAGAAGAAGCTTGGTATAATGTTGATAATTTTTGTTGGTCCATATTATTGGAGAATTTTCTAGGGTTGCTTGTTTACTATCGATCGAAGCGTCTAGATAGATCTGCTGGGGACTGAGAGCTTCTCCGATCCTAAAGAAAGTTGTATGACGTAAGACAGTGATGACGAATTTCATTGTGATTGGTTATAATTGCGGAATGTTCCAAAGTTATCTAGAGTATAGAAAAACTATATAATTGATGCACTATGTCTGAAAAGGAGAAAAAAGAGGAAAAAGCGATTGTATGCAGTTGTTGATGTATGCTGAATAAAGTTGGAAAACTTCATTCGACGACTCCTGCCTTGTTGCTGAGTAATAAGCGTCTAGATAGATCTGGTGACTGAGAGCTTTGCCGATCCTAAAGAAAGTTGTATGATGTAAGACATTGATGACGAATTTCATTGTGATTGGTTATAATTGCATCATGCTGGAATGTTCCAACGTTATCTAGAGTATAGAAAAACTATATAATTGATGCACTGTGTCTGAAAAGGAGTGGAAAAAGCAATTGTATGCAGTTGTTGATGTATGCTGAATACAGTTGGAAAACTTCATTTGACGACTCCTGCCTTGTTGCTGAGTGAACAGGTTGCGTGAATAAATGAATCTGGGTTACACTTATCAGGATTCACGCATCGGGGCTGAATCAACTACTGATAAAAACCAACAACGAATGTAACAGTGTGCCTCATTGATAGCTGCCATGCATCAAACAATCATAAGTCAGCTATCAATAACTTGGGAAAATTCTGCACTAGTTCTGACCACCACCGACACTGCACAGACAACCTTCCTTACAGCTTGTTTCTGTGAGCTCGCCATCTGTGTTCTAGAAAGACAGATTTTCAAAAGCAAATCAGCTGACTGATCAGCTCCTTGAGAGGATATTCCCCCCCTCCCCCCCAACATCATCAACAAGGCAGCAGAGAGGGCCCATGCTAGGCCCAGGCAGCAGACCCTCTTGTTTTAAAGCTAAAAGAATCAACAGAGTACCCTTTGTAATGACACACAACCCTGCCAATCTGCCGCTGCACAAATGACTAGCAGAGAAGCAAATCGCTCTGCATAAAATCTACATATGCGTTAAGCCATGCCTGACATACTGGTGGTGGGGAGAGCAATCATCCAGGAATATCAGAGGTTTCCCAATGCCCTTTAGTGACTTTACCCTCCACTCCATGATGAGTGGGGGGGGGGGGGTGGGGGTCACAGGAGCTGGGGCTACCCTTCGACCTTCCTTTGAACTGGCATTGTTTATTTTTAGCATACAGCCTTTATAATTATGGTCTCTCACTTTCCGGCTACTTGGAATTATTGACCTGGTAATGATAAAGTTGATACCTTTAGGTTCCACATTGTATGTTTATTGAAGGTAACTGCCTTGCCATTTTTATAACACAGATCTTGGCCATGCTTTTACCCAGGGGCCTTGATCTTAGAATAAGACAAATAGAAATTTTTTAAAAAGGTGAGAGAGCGAAAGAGAGAGAGAGAGAGAGAAAGAGAGAGAGAGAGTTAGGAGCGGGGATAGGACAGCAAGTAATGTGTGAAATAAGTGTTAGTCTTGAGTGTTCATTGTTTATAATTGATTGTCGTTTTATTCTATTGCGGATGTTGTCTTAGAAGTCTTTTATCTCGAAAAAATGTTACTGAACATGTTGAGTAGGACATAAAAGTAGGGAGTTCTTTGTGTATATATGTGTGTGTGTTTGGTTCACTGCGTTGGGGTGCTGTGCGTGTTGCGTGCATGTAATTTATTTGGGTGTATGTTGGACATGGTAATTTTGTTAACAGAATTCACGTTCGTGGTTATTTGTTGATTGTTTTATAATGAAAATGACTTCTTCTCAGTGCTGTATACAATGTTTGTGTTTTGGATTTTGTTCCTCAGTTGGCTGGTTACTCCTGACGAAGCTTTTTTGAGAAATACATGTACAGAGAAACCTTTAATCTCATTCAGATCTTCTACTTGTCTTTCTTGTACTAATTAGGAATCATCTTGAGCATATCTGCAAAAATCTTAAAAATTTTAATCTGGGGGTCAGTACAGAGACTCACATTTTGCTATGCTTGGGAGTCAATAAAAAGATGCCTTGTTGTTTTCATCAGTGTCAAGACTTTTTTACATTCATCATACAATCCAGCATTTTGGCACCAGAGTTTAACCTTAACCTCTGCGACAAAGGCAAAGGCGACTCATCAAGCTTATCACTTCCTTTGAAGCTTTTGAGAGTCTCTCCCTTCGTTTCTCCTTTCACGCCCTGGCAAGATTCAAGTAAATAGCTTTGTTCGTATCTATTCAGCTCCCCATCACGGTTTCCCTGTCTTGCAATACTATGTTTACCCTTCTGAGCATGAGTGTTGCCACTTTGAGAAAACGCTGCTGGCAACACAGTTCGATCATCGCTACTCTGGTGTATTTCACCAAAAATACTCTCATTACCTTCAGCCTTTTCTGGGCAATCCTCTTCAGTATCTGGCCTTTCAGAGATATTTCCTTCCTTATGAGACACTTGTGATTGCAGTTCTAAACCAGAGATGTCTTTGCTTATATCAGAATCTACAAGACTTGCAAAAAGACTGTGATGCAGTGTAAAGTGGCCCTCACTAACAAAAGAATCAGCCACACTCTGATTGGTGCTGCATGATACATTTTCAATAGACATTGTTCTCAGGTCATATTCTGGGGATTTTAGTGCCCGAGGGGTTTCAGATGGCAGTAGAGTTTCCTGTGAATTACTTTCAATGTTGCTTATGCCAGTGCTAGTCTTTATGCCTCTCTGAGTTTGACAGTTGGTCTTGGGTTTGGTTGTCAAAGCAGAGACTACATTCCCATCTGCATTGTCATTATCACTGTCATCAGAGATTAGGATGGGATTGTCTAGTCCTCCTGTATCACCACCCTTATTCTTGTGAACTAAGTCATCGTTTTCTTCCTCATTCTCACTAGATTCATCACTCCAGTTTTGAAGGAGGTTAGAAATAATCTTTTTGCTTTCTTTTCTGCTTGCTTCACTATGTGAAACAATGCCTTTTTCACTTTGGTAATTTCTACTATATGTTCTAGCTTGCTGACTAGAAGAATCTTTAACCAGTTTAATTTCTTGCCCTATTACTGGACTAAGTTCTTGCCTGTTGAAGTTACCAACATCTGTTGTCCAACCTGTAAAGACAGATTCTTTAGTTTCTGCAAAGATGGATAAAAGACTGTGTGCAGAACTTTCAGTTGTGGTGCAAAGTGAGGGATTCACTGATGAAGATGACATGACTGATGTTGAATAACTGTCGTAGCTACCAAGGCTTGTGCGTATCCTTTGCCCTAAAGGAACGTGACGGTGATGTGGGTATGCACTTCTATGTGTCGTGGGATCATCCTGGCCATTGTTTTCGGAATGATATTTGTTGCTCCATCCACTGGCAGATATGGTAGTGTTGCTGGAGCAGGCAGAAGATGTTGATGTCACTACAGCGATGCTGCCTAGTCGAGCTTTCACTCGTTGGCTGAGAGGAATGTATGTGTATGAAGCATCCAAGTCAACAGCGTCTTCACTTTCTTTCTTCTTAGCTTGTGGAGAGAGTATTTCCAATCTTTGACTCAAAGGAACATATTCTCTTTTCCTGTCAATACTATGGCAAGTGATTTCCCTTTTAGCTTCAGATTCCAAATTTAGGTCACGTCCAAGTCCAAGGTTGTCATACCTAGATTGATCTGCTGAATGCTGCAAGTTTACATCTGCAACTCTGGCATGTAATGCTTCAGATGATGTTGCTGCTGCTGCACCGCCATGTTGGACACTTCCACAGCTGCTTTCTGTGCCAATGTCAAGTGAGTGCCTTAGCTGTGAACTGATAGTCAATGCATCAAGCTGATCAACTAGGGCGTCAGTATCTTTATTGGCTTTTGCTTTCCTTGCTCCTGCAAAACAAAATATAAATACGCAACTGTAATACTTTTTATATTCTTATCTCTCTGGCTTATATAGTTATAACGTATATACAGCGAAGACAATTTTAATTTACAATGGTAACGCCATTTTTTTTAAGTTTTTTTTTTTTTAAAATCTGATTAACCTTACAGAATCTAGGCAAATGTTTTGTCCACGCCTTTATATTGCTTATTGGAGTTTGAACTGTACAGTTTTCAAATAGTTTTAGTTAAATGTTACTCTGGTTTATTAAAGAAATTATTATGTACTGTCGTAATACATCTTTTCTCCAAGAGGTACTTTTTACTTTGAGCTATTTTTATAATTGCTTCATTATTAATGCCAATGTCCTCCTTTGTGTGTGTGTGTGTGCGCGCATGTGTGTCTCTCTTTAAACACGGCTTGTCATACTTAGATGTGACGTTTGTTATTATTTCTTACAATGTTTAACGTGTTTTATCTCATAATGTTGTACTGTATTTATCAAATATTTATCCTAGTTAGATGTGATGATTGTATTATTTCTTACGATATTTCCTATCCTATCCCCTATCCTGTCCCCGTAACCTGGAGGTCGTAAGGGCACCACAGATGATCGACTCCATCTTTCTCTGTCCTCAGCAGCCCTGATGGCTTCACTCAGTGTCAAACCAGTCCATTCTGGAATGTTGTCCTCCCACCTCTTTTTCGGTCTCTCTCTTCTTCTACCTCCTTGCACTGTGCCTTGCAGAATGGTCTTTGCAAGGCTTAATGATCTGGTGACATGGCCATACCATCGGAGTTTCCGTTTCTTCACCACTGTGAGCAGGTCATCGTGTTGTCCAATGGCTTGTGTGATGGTCTGTCGGACTTCGTCATTGGTGATGTGTTAGGTATAGGAAATGCCCAGAAGTCTTCTGTAGCACCTCATCTCCATGCTTTGTATTCTTCGTTGTAGATCTGCTGTGAGGGTCCATGCTTCGCAAGCATAAGGAAGATGGAGATGACAAGGGAGCGCAGCAGTCTTATTTTTGAATGTAGACTGATGGTCCTCTCTTTTCAAATGGGATTCAACCTTGTCAGGGCAGCAGTTGTTTGTGCGATCCTGGAGAGGACTTCCTGTCGGGACCAATTATCTAATACAATGGCTCCTAAATATTTGAAGCTATGCACTGTGTTGAGGGATTGGCCTTGGACTTTGATGTCCGTGTTGATGCCATTGGTGTTGTTGGTCATCATTTTGGTCTTCTTTGCACTTATTTCCATTCCATAATCTCTGGAGGTGGTGTCAAGCCTCTGTACCAGCTGTTCAAGTTCTTGTTCCTCTCACACCGACTCAACCAAAGCATTTAGGTTTTGAGGTTAGTTCAGCCAGGCTAGCTATAAATAGCTTCGCCGATGCTTCTTCCCTTTCCTTTCATTGGAAGGGAGGGTGTAGGCAAGCTATAAATAGCCAGCAGCCAGCAAAATGTGGGGGAACCAAAAGTGCTGCTCACATAGGCATTGAGCTGGTGTGCTCTCCAGCCAATCCATCAATGTCATCCGCAAAACGAAGATTGGAGTTTGCTCTACCCCCTATGCTGACTGTGCCTTTGTGATCTGCAAGGGCATCTGACATGATGCGCTCTAGGAAGATGTTGAAGAGTGTTGGAGAGAGTAGGCATCCTTGACGCACACCGATTGTTGTTCTGAACCAGTTCCCGATGACGCTGTTATGGAGGACTGCACTGGTAGCCTTGTCATACAGGCTTTTGATGACTTCAATAATTTTAGGGCTGATGTTGTACACTTTTATTGTTGCCTATAGAGCTGCATGCCAGACTCGGTCAAACGCCTTCGTGAAGTCTATGAACACATGATATAGATGTTGTCGGTGCTGTAGGTATTTCTCACAGATTATTCAGAGGTTGAAAATCTGTTCAGTGGTACTGCTTGTTCTTCAACTATGATTTGTTCAGCTCAGGGTTTTAACCTGTTGAGTATTATTTTCAGGAGGACCTTGCTCGGATGGCTGATGAGGCTGATGGTGCGGTAATTTTCACACTCCTGAAGGTTACCTTTTTTGGGAAGAGTGATGACAAGCGACTGGGTCCATGGTGTAGGCCACAACCCACTCTGCCAGATCTTGTTACAGATAATGGTGAGGGCATCAATCATCGCTTCTCCTCCTGCTTGTAGCAGTTCTGCGGGTATGTTGTCCACTCCCGCTGACTTCCCTTTCTTCAGCGATTGCACTGCTGCCTCAACTTCTTCCCGGAGAATTGGGAGGATTTCTTCTTCTTCTCCGTTTTCGGGACATGCTAAAATTGATGGGTCTCCATTTGGTGTATGGTTGTAAAGGTCAGAGCAGTACTCTGTCCATCTGTCTAAGACTTCTTCTTCTTCTGTAAGGCATATGCCAGACTTGTTTTGGATCGTGGAGACTTTGGGCTGTTTAACACTTGTCAGCCGCTTCACAGTCTGGTAAGCCTTCTTGCTGTTGTTCTTGTTCAGACTGTTCTCTATTTCCTGGCATTGATCTTCTATCCATTTCTCCTTTGCTGTGCGCATGCCTTTTCGGATGTCATTGTTGATTTTTCGGTAGACATCAGCTCCCTGTGAGGTCTTCTTTTTCTTTTTTATCTCTCTTCGTTTATCACACAGATCCAAAAATTCAGGTGTGATCCACGGCTTCTTCTTTGGTCGGTGCTTGCCAAGGATCTCAGTGGCGGCATCTGTCACAGCTGAGTTGAAGGTGGTGGTCATGGTGTTGACATCTACTTCACCAGCTCCCAAAATGAGCAGTGGTGCAAATTTCCCTCCAATTGTGGCCTGAAATATTTCTGCAACCTCCGGGTCTTGCAGTTTGTCCAGGTCGAACTTCAGTCTAGTGCACTTTGCTGTATTTACTCTCTTCAAGTGGAGCCGGAAATACATCATCACAAGATTGTGGTCACTTCCGATGCCTGCTCCTGGAAAAGTACGTGTCCTGCCAATGTTGATGCTTGATCTGAAGCGTTTCTTGACCATGATGTAGTCTATCTGGTTGTGATGCTCCCCGCCGGGACTGTGCCATGTCTATCGTCTGGAGTTTTTGTGGAGACCAAGCGTGTTTGCCAGTACCAGATTGTTGTATCTGGCAAACTCCAAGAGTCTCAGACCCATGTCATTTGTCTCGTTGTTGCAGTGGGGTCCACATGTGTCAGCCCAGTTGTGGTGCACATCTTGGCCAACCTTGGCATTCCAGTCGCCCTGCACTATGACTACGTCCTTCTTCGGCACTTGGTCAAGGACCGCCTGTAGATTTTCATAAAAATCATCCACTTCGCTGTCGTCATAGTCTGATGTTGGGGCATAGGCCTGGATGATGGTGATGTTGAAAGGGGCTGCTCTCAGACGGATGGTAATGAGTCTATTGGAGACTGGGTGGCAACCCATGACAGTGGCTAGAATGTTCTTGTGGACCAAGAATCCAACGCCATGTTCGTGCCCGTCATCTCTACCGCTGAAATAGAGCTTGTGGCCTTTGTCGGTCGTTGTTTCACCTAGGCCTTTCCAGCGCAGTTCGCTGATACCTAGAACGTTCCATCGATAGTGGTCCAGCTCATGGGCCAGTTCTTCTAATTTTCCTTCCGCAGTTAGGGTCCTGACATTTCAGGTTCCTATGACGATGTTGTTTCTCGTGCGGATCTTGCTAAATTGTCCATATATACGATATTTAACTGTTTTATATCATGATGTTTTAACACACTGTTTAAATATTTGTCTTTGCGAGCATGTGTGTGTGTGTGTGTGTGTGTGTGTGTGTGTGTGTGTGCATGCATGCAAAAGCTTGGAGCAAGCTTTAAAAAAAATATATTATTGTCTTCTTTTGTTCCGCTACCCCATTCCATCCAAAGGTGCAAGAGTCCACTGACCTATTCTAATATCAACTAAACATCTGCAGTGTTCAATACTAAACTGGTCAAGAAAAATGTGTGAATGATTTTATTTTGTACATTTATTTTTATTTTCCTTGATGGAAAATGCACTAAGCGGCTTCAGAGTCTGGCAGACTGATGCTGCACACTTTGGCATTTGCAAAAAATCCCCTTCTTGTTTACACACTTACTTCTGGGTTTAGCTGCCTTTGTCTCTTCAATGTTCCGCATATAGGAATCCACCAAACTTGGGAAACATTGCTGGAACCTGTCCTCTTGTTCTACCGTAGTAAGTGTTTTAGGCTGTCCCGCTTCATCTAGTACGTCTGGACACACCCACAAAAAGTTAAAAATAACAATAATTAAACATACTCAAAATGTACACAAGGACACTGTGAAGTATGACATGTACAGTTATTTTATTATCCTTTAGTTTACTTTAAGCATGCTGCTAATGTTGAGCCCATGAAGATGAACACTACAACAGCACAGAACACATCCAACTTCTGGACATGACTTTTCACAAAAATCAGTACAAAACAGATTGTATTTTATTAACCACAAATACAAATTAAAGTGTCATTAGCAGCAACAATACTACACAGTAGGGATTTTGATTTTGGATTTTCAAATTTTATTAATCACCTATGTGAGCAAACGAAAGTACAATATAATACAATACAATACAAAACAACTTTATTCATCTCAATGTGAGCAAATACAGTGGCAGCATCAGCACATTACAAAAAACGCGTGACAAACACTCCGCGAGCAATTGCAGTTAACATAAATGTACAATTAAAACATAGAGTAAAATAAAGTAAGTGGTAAGTTAGAATAACAAATGCAACCACCTCAAGATATCACACAGGCAACAAACTTTAAACATCAAATTTTTTCTCTCTCCCTATCTCTCACACACACACGCCTGGTTCTCTCTGACTGAAAAATCCATAATCCATTAAAAGCAAAAATGGTTTATTTTTAAATCATCGTAATCACAATCTACTACATCAAGCAGACACAGACACTGTACTGCTCCCATCCACCAGAACATTTTATCACAGTAAAAAATAGCTTACTACCCTTTCCAAAGTAAACTACGCTTTTAAAATAACAAGTTACTTTAGTAAAATATAATATAATATTAATTTTGAAACAACAATGTCACCTAACCCACACCCTCCACTTCCTCCCACTCGCTCACACACAGACATAGACACACATACTCACACATACCCACACACAAACACACTCCCACACACACCCAGACACACTCTCACACACACACACACAACAGGGGACGCAGGCGCTGGGCAAACTCCACATGCGTCAATCATCAACAGCAGCATCCACCGTGTGGAAGCGAGTTGTACAGGAGAGACAATTGCATGATGCTTTAACAAATGACGTCATGGCACCAGTTACCAAAACAGCCACCCCAAATACCTCTAAACCTGTAAATAGTCTGAAAGATATCTACATAAATATATAATACTGGACACAGTAGATGAATATTCAACAAACCTATTTCCGTAGACTGCCATTCAACCTCTAGGCAAGGAATACCCTGTCTCACTCTTTTCTTTAGAATTCTGAAACACAAATACACTGCAGTATGTCTTGTCCTCAATATCTTAACAGATTCACATTTAGCACAAAGTGAGATTATTAATATGAACAATAACATATGCTTTGGGGTGCCACTTTGTACAACTGAACAATACAAA
Organism: Oncomelania hupensis; assembly: GCA_036898135.1. Lineage (NCBI taxonomy): Eukaryota > Metazoa > Mollusca > Gastropoda > Littorinimorpha > Pomatiopsidae > Oncomelania > Oncomelania hupensis. The sequence goes on along the minus strand of CM072517.1, from coordinate 33,026,177 downwards.
AGCTCTGTTCTTCCCTCATGCAATAGCCCCATCCACCAACCGTTCATTTCAACTGAAAAGTTTATGTGCACATGCATGACGGGCATGCTTAACTAGAATATTGTCCAGAAAACAAATGGATCTCCAATTCAGACTGTTCAATGCTGACCTGGCACATTTGGATGGTCCAGTTGGACTGTGAGGTAAGAAATTCCAACATCAGTACACTGTGATGTCATACTGCAGAGTTATCCATAACAGCGTAGTTCGATTTGGAATCACTATGTGAAGGATAATTTGGTATATAAATGTGAAAACTTTTTTCATAGTTACTATGAAATAATTAAGTTTTGGGACAAAGTAGCAGACAACTGGAAAGTAATCAAAGAGAAAAAGAGCTCCCATTACCTGTAGGGGTGGAGATGGATGGAACGTGATGACCCATGTTGTAAAATGTCAAGCTGGTCCCAAAGTGTGGTCAGCACCAGAATTTTGTCCAAGCTGTACACTTCTGGCCACTCCAAAATCTGTGTACCTATTGCCTGTGGAGGAGAAGGGGGAGGAATTAAAATGACCAACACAATTTTCTCTTGTATTGGACATTTTTGTGAAAAATAATTATTGAGCGTTTCAAAAATTTGAGAAACTAGTTGTTATTTGTAATCATGTAAAACTAAAGAGACTTATGTTTTAGTAAACAATGATAATCTACAGATAGTGAGATAGTATACATTTAACACTAGAAGCTATTGCGTTAACTAGAACAGTTCCTATTTACTTATGTTATAAAACCACCCCGCCATTAACAACTAGACAATCATCATCTAATGGTCTGTAAAACTCAATCATAAATTGAGATTTACCGATACAATTTTTTTTTTCAGTTTCTTAATTAAAAACTCCACAGTGCACACTGCAATTAAACAATCAACAAAATTTTTGTTAAAATTATTGCGTTGTGAACAGGATTTAAAATAAAAGATTCAAAAAAATTTACTATCATCTTCATCATGTGTGGTCTCTGCCAGACTGGAAGAGTGAACGGCAGTTTTTCTTTCATTGTGAGAAACTCTTGGATCACCTAGAACATACACAGTTTAATGTTAAATATTGAAACAAAATTACATAAGCATTATTATTACAGTGCAAATACACTTTTAGGTAACTTTTACTGCTGTTTTATTCGTTCTGTGCTGACATTCGGTTTTATTTGCTGGCTTGGAGGTTTCCGGGTAAGGAATAAGAATGTGTTAAATAAAATTGCGTGCAGGAAAGTGGTGGGTGAAAACCAGGAAAGCTTGCTTGTGCTATATGAACATCAAATTAAAAAAAAAAAAAAAGCGGATGGGATTGCAGGACAACACTACCAGCTCCTTCCTTCTGGCTTCAGTTTCAGAGTGCCAAGAGTATCCACGTTCAGGACTAAGAGCAGTTTCATAACAAGATCAGTGCAGATTCGTTGCGTTTAATGTGTGTGTATATATGTTGTATAATATGTTGCACTGTAGTCTAATACCATTGGGCGAGTGAATCAGTTAATGATATTTTGCGCTTAGCTTTTACTTGCTTTTTGTAACTTTTTAACTGACGGCAAGTCGGCAAATCCATGTATGAATTTCTCTGGTTGAGGTAATAAAGTTTTTTTGATTCTGATTCATTTCAGCGAAGATAAGACATTTTCAAGCAGCTTGGAACCTAGAAGTGACTTGATTATATTAAATCTTGTAAAATAAGCAATTGTTTTCAACAAAGACAAAAAGAAATGTGACACTGCAGGGGTTGAAGATTTGTGCAAAAACAATGGACATGTGTACCTTCTCAGGTGGAAAATGTGGCAATGAGGTTGCTTTTCGCCACACAAACACTTCAATAGTATCAACGCAGTCGCACTCTGACATTGTTTTCCACTTGCCAAATCTGAAAATAAAGTAGACTATATAATATTCCATTTGTGAAATGTGAATAAAAGAAAAACTCTGACTTCGTGTTTTATTTGTAAATCTGAAAAGTTATAGGTTATTATAAAAATATACAACCTAATCTAATATACAAAATTCTGTAACACTTCACCATACCTGTCCAAGACATCTAAGCCAGCCAGTGAGGACAGCAACTTCAAGGCCCTTACTTCTCCCACACCTGGCACCCCTCCGGCAAAATAGTCACAGCCCAGCAGCAAGGCCAAGGCTACCAGCCTCTCTCTGGTCAGCCCAAGGTCAGAGGTTATGTCTGCCATACTGTAGCTCTCAACATGGGGATCCTAATGGAAAAACACACTTTAGAGTATGTTTTAACTGCTTACTACTCTTTCAAAATACCTGGAATGTACATACACAATGACTTTGAAGCCTGAGTTTCTGCATTGTGACTGAACAGTGTATTATCTACCGGTACTCTGAGACTATAGTCTCCGACACATGTGTTCAGATTTTTTCAAGGAGATACATATACCTTTAACTGGACCCCCATTTTGAACTGTTTCAAATTAAAAATAAAACTTTTTACAATTCCATTATAAAATTATTAATACATTTAAAAAAAAATTAATCTGGTAGTTGCAATAAAAGTTTAGCCAAAAGAAAAGATACATAAAATAGTTTTACCTTGGAATCCAAGGTGAGGTTTCTGTAGACCAAAGTTGCTCCATACAGAAAGCAATCACCATCATCACTGACACAGGCATCCACAATCTATTAAATAAGTGGAAAAGTGCAAAAATGAATCAATTGTTCATATTTGTTTAAAGTTGGAGAAGAAAATGTTTTAGGCAGGAGAGAGGCAGGTGATCAGCTCTAAAGGATGGGATTAACAGATGCATGTGTTTTAGTTTTAGAAGAAACTGTGGATCCCACCAGAACTTTTGAACCTGTGTGACAAACGAAGAGAGGTGAAAAAGAACACCTCACAGGCAGCTGATGCCTACTGAAAAATCAACAGTGTCCTCCGAAAAAGGCATGGGCACAGCAAAGGAGAACGGGACAGAAGATCAATACCAGGAAATGGAGAAAAGTCTGAACAAGAACAACAGCAAGAAGATATACCAGACTGTGAAGTGGCTGACAAGTGTTAAACAACCCAAGGTCTCCACTATCCAAAGCAAGTCTGGCATGTGCCTTCCAGAAGAACAAGAAGTCTTGGATAGATGGACAGAGTATTGCTCTGACCTTTACAACCACACACCAAATGAAGACCCTCAGTTCTGGCATGTCCCCAGAACAGAGAAGAGGAAGAAATCCTCCCAATTCTCCGAGAAGAAGTTGAGGCAGCAGTGCAATCACAGAAAAAGGGGAAGTCAACTGGAGTGGACAACATACCCACAAAATTGTTTAAAGCAGGAGGAGAAGCGATGATTGATGCCCTCACCATTATCTGTAGCATGATCTGGCAGAGTAGGGAGTGGCCTACCCTTGGACCCATTTGTTTGTCATCACTCTTCCTAAAAAGGGTAACTTAATTTGGGTTACTATTCTTTAAGACCAACATGGAATGTTATATCGAAAAAAAAATAAAACGAAGGATGAAGATTTAAAACAAATGGTCATTTACTGTTCACTCTCTCTCTCAACCCCACCCTCATCCGCCATTATCATTCTCTTTTTTCCCCACTCCCTCTCTCTCTTTCCCCTCTCCAACTGCTTCAAAAGTTATTAATACTTACAACAGTCATACAGGTCTAAAACAAATAAAGAATGTGCCTATTACCCCTGCTGCATTAAGTGCTGCACACATCGCTTCAGCTTCCCCCTGGCCTTGAATATAAGGTACTCCTACAGCATCCAGCAGTTCGCAGCACTGAAACATAAACAGCACAGTATGAGACAGATTCCACAGGTACAACCACTACAGGTTTTGTGAATTACCAACATTTAAGATTGAAAGGTAATGCTACCTGATATTCTATCCTAATATTGCAATGGATAGGTGAACCAGATTTTGTCCCCAGATCGACCTACCAGTTGTTTTTCAACAACCAAAAAAAAAGTGTTTTATTACTTTCATACATCTTTGTACTAGACAGCAGGCCAGGAAGCAGGAAACTGGATGTTTTTTTGGTCTGTCACTGCCATGAGCATTCTTATTTTTCCCTAGCTCTCACCTTAAGGCTTCACAAGGAATGTATCATTAGGAAAGAGTGACACAGTATATAAATATTATGGCATTAAGATATATGCAAACCTCTTGAAGCTGGGATTTAAAATGACTGCGATTGTACTTTCTCTTCGAGCTGCCAGTAGCTGCCATTTTCTTGCCGTTCCTGGCCTGCAGACGTTTCCCCATTTCCTCATGTTTTATTGCAGGTGCCTCACCCTCTATCACAAACACCAGCTTGACACCCAGTTGCAGAAGCGTAGACATGCGAAAGAACAAATTCCTGCACAAATGAAGCATTTAGTAAAGGCTTTTCCATAACCCTCGAGAGAAGAAACTAATTAGAGACTTCCATTTTCTCAGAGTAAGCTTCAAAAGGACCCGGTACCCATCTTCTCTCATTCACTGTTTTTATAGTCTGCTGGACCCTATAAACAATTACTAACTAACTAAACACCGTGCTTTACCTTCTAAACAGCAAAGCACCAGACTCATGCATGGATGGGTGGACAAGGGTGTTGGCAAATTTTGTTCTAGCTACCCAAGTACACAACTCGTTTTTTTTTAAAGATAAATTATATATGTCATTATCATTTATCATCATTATAACATCTAGTAGAAATGACTGCTTAATCATTATTATTATTTATTATTATATCAAAATCTAATCAATGACAATGCAGCCACTTTTCTTCAAGTCTACAAATATCAGGTCAAGTGTGCTGAGTGAAATCCAGAAAATTCAACTCACCCATCAGGTATTTATAGTTATTCAAAGTTAACAATTCAGTGAAACTTGAAAGATCATTGGAAATAGAATGGATAGTCATTGTATGACAGTCAGGTGAGTCAGCCATAAGATGCTGGAAAATATTTTTTCAAGCAACCGACGCCTGGGCAGGTGCTATCAGCACCCCTGCAGGTCCTTGATGTGCTGGAGGCTGGGATTGCCCATATGTACCTCACTCTCTAATGGATGCCCTTAATGAGGGTATAAACCACCATGCAGTTCAAATACGTACTGGGAGTAAATACCTCAAATGTGGTTTCTGCACACGACCCTGCATCCCAAGCACTACTTGGTTTTCCACAACCCAGATGCTGAGGTCAATAGCCAATGTTTGGCCTTCAAGCGACCTCAGTGATCTGTGTTCTTTGACTGGTGCCAGGATAGACCACAACCCTGTCACACCCATCTTGAAACTGTAGAACAATAAAATTATGGTAGCATGTTCATTGTGCATTAAATCACACACACACACATATATATCAGGTCAAGTGTAAATATATATATATTGCATACATTTAAGTTATTGGTATACCATTGACCAGGTTGCCAGAATTTTATGTCTGTGTACAGTAAGAAAGAAAGAAGAAAGAAGAAGAAGTAAGCCTAGGTCTAGGATACGATGTTCTTTTTTAGTATGACTGGTTCAAACTGGTTAATGAATCCTTTCACGGAAACTTGAACAAGAAGAACAATAAACAGTGCGTGTATATTAATCAAAACGACCTGCTTTTCCTCTGTGATGCTAAAGTGAGAGACAAAAAAAACTTGACAGTTTACTGTCACCTTTCCTGTGCTAGGCCTAACCTAAAGAAAGTGTGGGGGAAAAAAGCAGCAATAGGCTAAGTCACGTGACTTACAGCTGCAAAGTACGGCAACCCTCTTTCCGGTCATTCGCGCCAGTTTTAAACACCTGCTGATTTTTATTAAAAATCTTGATTTATTTCAAAATGCCGATGCTAGGAAAGAAGCAGTTTAGCCTGGTGAAACCGTTGACCAATTTGGCAGCCGGGGAGGAGATATTTACAATTCCGCATACAAAGGAACAGTTCCGATCGAAGGAGTATCCTTTCATTACGTCTTACTTGCCGCATCCAAGATGGCGGCTTACATGGCATATAATGTGCACTTTGTTCATTTGACATTATTTAATGATCTAAGGTAAGGACACCTTTAAATTTTTGGATTAATCGTGGGTCCGATTTATCGAGACAAACAGCTCACTTTTAGTTCTGTTGCTTCTGTATTTGCAGAGTACGACGAAAAATGTTAAAATCTAAATTTAGCACGATATCTTGTTTACATCGCTATGACGACCACGTGGTCATCAAGTTCAATTAATTTCGCGATTTTTGGTAATATTTGGGGTCGGTTATCGAACCCTGTCATCGATATTATATGATTTAATAAAAAATTACCAGTGCGAAATTTGGAGTTCCGCCATGTTTATAGCCGACGCTAAGTGAGTGTCGTCTGCTGCGGCTACGGTACCCACTTTCTTGTCGAAAGACTTATAAAATTTTTTACTTCAGGCAGCGCTAACTATATACAAATTCGATTAATTGTTTGTTGATACGTATTCTATAGCATTTTTTCATTCAAACTTGGAGCAGTAAGGGTGAAAACATGTTGATCAAAGGGTGTTGGAAAAGCGCGCTAAAGCTGCAGTGCATTCTGACATCAATGGAATGAATCGTCCGATCACCGGTTTTCAGCAGACTATTTATCGCTTGTTTATCGAGTGACAAGATGCATGTAGTGCATGGCCAGGTTTCTTTAACACATTGTTTTTAGAGCAAGAACAAATTGGGTTAATATAGCCTTAACCAATGTCAGGGAATATCAAAAACGTCTCGAGCTGTACAAGCAAAATCTCTGGACCTGCCGATGCACGGGTCACACTACTTTGACCCACGAAGAAGCCTGGAAATCGGAACAGGCGGTGATCAAGACTTTGAGAGGTCAATTCCAGAAATGTTTTGAGAAGCCTGTGCTACAAATTGTCCACCACAGTAAGTGTATTCCGTTGATTTTGGGCTGTGAAATTGGGGGTTTGGGTTATTTGAGGTCAGCTGTTTCGTGAAGTGCTTGGAGTTGGTGTGAACACTAGAGGGCGCTGTCATTCATGTGTTAGGGTTTCACAGAAAGCTTTTTGTGCTAGGCCTAAGCTATTTTTGTGGCTACACATGTCACTTCACTGTGTACTGAAAGACGGCGTTTGAACCTGTGTTGCGCTTGAAGGTGTAATGGGGCAGTTGATTTTAGTCTCAGGCAGTGTTTGAATTATTGCACAAGTTTTTATTATATTATTATTGGTAGCTGATTTAATTGCAAGACATTTGTAAAATATATTTTGTGGAATCATTGAATATCATTGAATAAAACTTTCATTTGGTAATAACATGATTCAATCAATGATTCGTGGAATGAGGAAATTTGACATTTGTTTTCCCAATAATTATAACATAAATATTAATTCATTCAATTAGCTCCTACAATCATATTGGAAATTTAAAGTTATTAACATGTGATGTGTACATTTTTCAGTTTAATGTAATTCTTGATTATTTAATGGTGTATTAATGAAAAATTGTATGTTTGTGCTTATTTGGATTAAAATCATGGAATTTAATTGTTTTAATGACTAATTTATAATATATCGTCATTGTCAGACTAAAAAACATGAATTCTTTATTCTTTCATCTAGTAATTGAGATAAATAATACGTACATCGAATCTCCGCTGACACCTTAAGGCTTAACAACCCCTTTCAGCAGTCTTCATTTTTCTTTGTTATTGCTGTAATTGCAATGTTACCTTTATTTTAAACAGTTCCCAGAATTAAAAACATACATTATCATACATGTACTCTGATTTTTTTCTGGCATGAGTTAAAAATAAATTCTGAAAATCAACAGGTACATAAAATGTTATAAACTCACACTTCAGCCACAACTCACAAGAGTACAACATAGCCATTGGTCATTTACTGATTTAGTATTGGATGATTGAAAAACATGAGTAGAAAAAAGCGCTATATAAATACCCTTTTTATTAATATGAGTAGGTGAATTCTTTATGCACAAACACAAAACAAGAACTTTGTTAATCAATTGTGCTGTTCACATTTATTTGATTTCACACGAGCTACAAGGGTACATAGATAATTAATTTTGGATGATTAGTGATCGCTCAGCAAGCGTTGTGACCGAGTGGTCTAAGGCGGTACTAACTTGCCTTGCCCACAGACTGTAACTAATGGTGCCTGACATGTGTGGGATCAATCCCACCTCTGGGTGTTATGTTTCTCCCAATATTAATTATTATTTACTTTCGACTCATGCAACGTCTCAGGGGTTTTCTCTGGGTACTCCAGTTTGCACACCCAGCAAAATTAAAAAAAAAACACAACTAATATTATTAGCTAGGTTGGATTTGAGCGCGCCACAGGCTATGACTATGCCTTCCCCAGGAGAGGTGGCCCAGAAATTCTGAATAAAAAGGGACAATAAAGTGTCATAAATCATACAAAAAACACGAAAACAGTTGACACACTGATGCATGCACAAACACAATACAAGAAGTTTGTTGTTCAGTTATACTATTCAGGTTTATTTTAAATTGTTTGTGTCAGCATCAGGGGTCTTGATAGCACTTTACAGTTTTGCATTCCTTTATGCCAGTGTACAAGAAATTTGCAATCTCAGAATCTGCTGCAGGAAAATGTACCACATAATGTGCATACATGTATTAGCAAAATTTTGCGATAATAAATAAGTGTGACATGATCATTATTATTCTGAGCATCATCATTATGACAATAGGAACTGATAACAGGGCTAGGGGCTATAATAGTGTTGTTCTATTTCAATAACTGAGTCCAATCCTATCCAGTGTCCACTTGTATGGCGCACAACTCCATTTCGCAGAGAAATGCTCGGGGCATATGGAAAAATATAAATATCTTTTTCTATATCATTTTCATCATCATTATCATCATCACCACCACCACCCTTATTAAGATCAACATGACAACTACATATTCAAATTCTATTACTAATTAGGTAAGGCTAAACTGAAAAAGTTTACCTCCAGGCCCTTGGTAACTATTTTTTTTATGGTTGTTAGGTACTGAGGCTTTAGACACATTGAATGACCAGGCGTGGACGAAGGTTCATCAGTATCTGGTTGAAGGAGAACAGGTCACATTTAAAGTCAGCAACGGATCAAAAGAGTTGAAAGGAACCGTGGTTGGAATCTCACCAAGCACTGAGGTTAGATATCTAGCGTGTGTGTGTTTGTATCACTATCAGTTTGTATTATATTTATAAGCGCTTGTAATGTAGTTTTTACTTGAGATGTTCTTTTTCCTCTTTCTTTTATATTTGTTCATCTGAATATTTTTGTATTTCGAGACTTACCAGTTATCTGGAAATACTTTAAAATAGTTGGGAATCAAGAACAAGCCAAATGTCACTAAGAAAATTTTGTTTAAAACTCATAAGAACATTACCTTAGTTTGTGTCCAGCTTTCCATGCCTGACTGATCAGTTGGTCGATTGAATCGTTGTCGGCATTTCACTTTTCTGTGCAAAACTTTTAAAAATAATTTTTGCATTATCTCCAAAATAAGTATTTTTACTACAGTGCAGATACTTTAACTACCGCTAAGCCTTTTATATCATTCATATTTGCACTTTCTTAAAGGTCAAGGTCGCTGAGTTCCATCATTTTGTAAATATGTTTTGCACAGTAGTTCAAATTTGGCTTAGCAGATTTTGATAATTTTTCAGCATTTAAATACTGGCCAACCATTTCCTATTTTGATGTTGCTTATTTAAAATAAAAGAACAGAACATCGATAAAAATAGCAACTATAAAACAAGAAAAGTTGGTTTTCAGATCTATACATGTATGTGTGCCTGGCAATACATTTGAATGGCTTGCCATCTTGTTAATCATGACTTGTTAATTATGTTGGTGTGATTCTGCCCATGTTGTTTGAAGTGCCTGATTAGTCTTAAAAACGTGTTTCCATTCATTTCATCTCTCTCCCTTTACTTTAGTGGTAAAAGTGCATCAGCACATTGTTGCCATCAACTTTGGATTTATTTATAGAAAGAGTATACCAGAAGATTATCTTGTTGCATTCAACTATGGATTTATTTATAAATAGAGTATACCATCAAGAGCGCTCACAAAAAATGACCCTAAACTAACAATTTTGGACAAGGCATCAAATTGACCCTCGCATTTCAAGAGCTCCGGTGAACACTGGTTTTGCAGGAGGTGAACGCTGCATCCAGCAAGTGTAACTCCCCATCCAGCGACAAAGAAAATGCAGATAAAAATTATCCAAAGAAGTGGACTCCACCAAAGGTTTGTTCACATTTTGTACAAATGTTGCAGTCCATTCTTTTACTTCCATAGACATCTATAGGTAATACGACTCTTATTTAGGTGAGTGACATTCAAGTGAGTATCTATAGTATAGATCATCTATTAGAGGGATTCAATGTTCTCCTTTGCCATACCAACTACCTCCCACTCCTCTCATCTAGGAATCCAGTCAGACAATGTTGAAAGGCTGTTTCGTCAGTGTGTGCTGTTACATTGAATTGAATTTGTGGGGTTTGTTAGGTAGATTATATTCCAGTGCACTAAATGTGTTAATTAATATGCATTGATAACATAAAGAGTTTAAGTGTATTTTTTTAAATGTAGCTCCTGCCAATCAAGTACAGTGTGAAGCTGGATGACGGCCCTATTATCAACTCAGTCCCAGTTGAAGACTTGACGTAAGTAACATTAGTTTCCTTTGTGCTCCAAACTTGGAAAGTAATAGTAATACAGACTATGGTTGTATAAGTCATTTACCAACTCAAGGAACTTGTTTGTGTCTAGGTTTTGACACGTTTTATTTTCCGGCTTTAGCACAGCCTATCAGAAACGAGGTAATGAAGACTATAAAGTGGAGGAAGTATAAGGTCTGCCCTTTCCAATGACGTATTACGTAAAGCACGCCCAAAGAAGAAACCATGGATCACACCTGAACTTTTGGACCTGTGTGACAAACGAAGAGAGATAATAAAGAAAAAGAACACCTCACAGGGAGCTGATGCCTACCTAAAAATCAACAATGACATCCGAAAAGGATGCACAGCAAAGGAGAACTGGATAGAAGATCAATGCCAGTAAATAGAGAACAGTCTCAACAACAGCAAAAAGTCTACCAGACTGTGAAGCGGCTGACCAGTGTTAAACAGCCCAAGGTCTCCACAAACCAAAGCAATTCTGGTACAGTGGAACCTCCGGTATACGACCGTCCAAAATCTGAGAAGAGGGGTAGGGGGTCAGGCTCGGAGGGGTATGTAGTCATAATTTTCACACTCACCAGCATGTATTCTCTGACAAAGGAAACTGTAAAACATGTTTCATTTTTAGCTTTGTCTTTTATTCACAACTTCAAAAATAAAAAACAGTCGAACCACTGTCAGACGCGTTTATCCAAGTATGTCAGTGCAGAAGCTCTCAATTTCGTTCTTCTTTCGTTGGGGGCTGCCACCCTCAGCTTATTGAGGACTCTGCAGCCAAATGCTGGGTATGTTCTTGTTACCGGAACTCACCTGTCTAGGACATGAGCGTCAGGATCTTTAAAGTCCGTTATGATGGAGTGCATGCAACACAGACTAGACCTCGGTTTATACTCTCATCCGAAGAAGTAGGAAACGGGAGTAAAGTGTCTTTCCCAGGGACATTTTTTTCCTTTCGCCACTTTCTCCACTCTCCCATCATAGTTTCACAGATTCCTTATCCTTTATGATGAGCTGCTTTGGGTCTTCCCAACGTCTAAACTTCTTGCAATAGACAAACAACTCTCCCCATTTGCACTTCTTTCAATCACTTTCATTCTCTCTGCCAAACTCAAAACGTTCCTCTTGCGCGACGCCATTTTGACAAGCCAGTGTAGGCGAATAATGTCCCGTATTTGCGAACCGGAAATAGCAGACAACAGCATGCGTACACTAACATGAGAGAAAAAACGAAAGGTACAGACAACAAACTAACTGATATCTCTTTTAAATTGCCCTAAAACGGTCGTATAAAGGGCTTAAGACACGGTCGCTGGTCGCATAAACGAGGTTGTCGCATACCAGAGGTCATTTATTATTAGAAGTGAATCCGTCAGAAGGTTTCAGGTCACATAACGGAGGGAGTCGTATACCAGAGAGACGGATACCGGAGGTTCCACTGTATATGCCTTAAAGAACAAGAAGTCTTGGATAGATGTACATAGTACTGCTCTAAACTTTACATCCACACATCAAACGGAGACCCATCAGTTCTAGCATGTCCCCAGAACAAAGAAGAAGACATTCTCCGAAAAGAACTTGAGGCAGCAGTGCAATCTCTTAAGAAGGGGAAGTCAGCGGGAGTGAACAATATACCCGCAGTATTGCTTCAAGCAGGAGGAGAAGCGATGATTGATGCCCTCACCATTATCTGTAACAAGACCTGGCAGAGTGGGGAGTGGCCAAAACCATTAACCCAGTCGCTTGTCATCACTCTTCCCAAAAAGGGTAACCTTCAGGAGGGTGAAAACGACCGCACCATCAGCCTCATCAACCATCCCATGAAAGTTGTCCTGAAAATAATACTCAAAAGGTGGAAACCCCAAGATGAACAAATCATAGTTGAATAACATAGCAGGATTCAGAGCAGGGCGAAGTACCACTAAACAGATTTTCAACCTCAGAATAATCTGTGAGAAATACCTACATCACCACCAACATCTCTATTATGTGTTTGTAGACTTCAGGAAAGCGTTTGACCGAGTCTGGCGTGCAGCTCTGTGGGCATCCATGAGAGTGTACAACATCAGCCCTAACATTATTGAAGTCATCAAAAGCCTGTATGACAAGGCTACCAGTGCAGTCCTCCACAACAGCGCCATCTGGAACTGGTTCAGAACAACAATCGGTATGCGTCAAGGATGCCTACTCTCTCCAACACACTTCAACATCTTCCTAGAGTGCATCCTGTCAGATGCCCTAGCAGATCATGAAGGCACAGTCAGCATAGGGGGTAGAGCAATCTCCAACCTCCATTTTGCGGATAACATTGATGAATTGGCTGGAGAGGAACAAGAACTTGAACAACTGATACAGAGGCTTGATACCAACTCCAGAGCCTTTAGGATGGGAATTAATGCAGAGAAGACCAAAATGATGACCAACAACACCAAGGGCATCAATACGAACATCAAAGTCCAAGGCCAATCCCTCAACACAGTGCATAGCTTAAAATATTTAGGAGCCATTGGCATTGTATCAAACAATGGGTCCCGACAGGAAGTCCTCTCCAGGATAGCACAAACAACTGCTGCTTTGACAAGGTTGAAGCCCATTTGGAAAGATAGGATCATCAGTCTACACTCCAAGGGAAAGCTGCTGCGCTCCCTTGTCATCTTCACCTTCCTATACGCTTGCGAAATATGGACCCTCACAGCAGACCTACAACGAAGAATACAAAGCATGGAGATGAGGTGCTATAGAAGACCTCTGGGCATTTCCTATACCCAGCATATCACAAACGACGACAGACCATCTCACACACCGATGACCTGCTCACAGTGGTGAAAAAACAGAATCTCCGATGGTATGGCCACATCACCAGAGCACCAGACCTTGCAAAGGCCCTCCTGCAAGGAACGGTGAAAGAAGGCAGAAGAAGGGGGAGACAAAAAAAGAGGTGGGAGGACACCATTTGAGAATGGACTGGCTTGACACTGAGCGAAGCTATGAAGAGTGCTGAGGACAGAGAAAGATAAGAGTATGTTAAACGATCATCTGTGTCGCCCCAACGACCAACGATACAGGATAGGAAAGGATTATACAAGATACCTGCATAATCTTATAAGCATGTATGGTTTTGTGCACATTCATTGGCATTATCCTATACGTGTTGGTTTACTTGGCTGAAAGCTCATCATGATTATCAGCAATAATTCAGTTTAAAAAAAAAACAACCACCATAACTCAGTTTGTGTACTTAAAGATAAGTGTTAAAGGGAGGTAATAAAGTGCCCTGTAGTATGATAATGAATTGTCACAAGTCTTTATAAATAATGATGATTTATAATAATTCTATAGATTTTCACCATGTCTTTATTTAACCATTAGTATTGTCTGAATAATCATTCAAGTTTCTGTAATGTGACAATATTCTCTGTAAATAGTGTACATACAGAAACAACAAATCACTGTTGCACTGCCATTTGAGTATTGAGCACAGTATTCTGTAATACATTTTCTATGTTATTATTATCATGTTTTTATTTTTTATTTTATGTTTTTTTTTTTTAGTCGTAATGAGAAACCACCATCCAAGGACTTGGTTCGCCTATTTATCCGCGCCAACGCTGTGAGATCTGGAAGCACGCCTAACAGTCCCTGGGTTGTTGACGACCATTTGGTGAAAAAATATGCCTTACCTAGCAAATTTGCTGACTTCCTTCTCTCTCCAAGCAAGGTAAGAACTCATCATTTTTTCTCTCTAGCCTGCTTGAAGTAATGGAAGAGGGTCATGGTTAAGGTCTTTTCACTCTCTCTCCTCTCTTTCTGAGTTGTCCTGTCATCTCACTTTGTTTCTTTTTTCTTCTCTACTCTATGCTCATTTCTTTATCAACACTCTTTTTCTCACCATTTCACCCTCTCTCACATAATCAAAAAAATTTTTAAAATATATAAATAATGTATTGTTACGGTTCTATTCTTTATAAAACAGATGGCGGAAGCAGCAAAACGAGCAGAGGAGGCCGGCAAGAAGCGCAAGCGCAAGAACCAAGACGGCAACACCAAGAAGAAACTTAAGCTGAACGACACCACAGAGAAACCAAAAAAGCCAAAGAACAAAGAAAAGCTTACCCCAGTGTCCCTGAATAAAAAGCTGAAAAAAGAGGCTGCGAAGAAAGAGAAGAAGAAAGATGGGTCTCCAAAGAAAAAGTCCACTACACCTGTCAAGAAGAAAAAAGATGTGGTTGAGATCAATGATTCATCTGATGAGGAAGTGACACTCGCTGTGATCAAGACCATGAAATCAAAGACAGGGGATGAATCAGATTCTGACGTTCCCTTGGTGAAGCTGACAGAACAGGGGAGTCCCAAGAAGAAGAAATCCAATGACAGCGCTGCATCCACACCAAACAAAAAGAAGAAAAGCAAGCCTGGCACCCCAAGCAAGAAAAAGACACCTGCCACTCCTAAGAAAACTGGCGAGCAGAAAACTCCATTAAAACGCAAACGGAAAGATTCAGAAGATTCTGATGTTCCCTTGAGCAAACTGTCCCCAAAGAAAACACCTGGCACTCCCAAGAAGTCCCCAGGCAAAATGCAAGCAGTAAATGAAACAACACCGAAAAAGAAAACTCCCCAAAAGGCGGATGACAAATGTGGTGAAAATCAGGGTGGAGGCAGGCCCAAAAATGGAGAAGAGAAATCGCCTGCTAAAAAGAAGGTACTTCATTTTATTTTTAAAATGTTTTGTAGCCAACTATTAAATAATACAGTGGTTCCCAGCGCCGTCTATTTTCTATAGATTTTGGGATGTTTGTTAAAAATGCAGTGGTCCCCAAACTATTGCAGACGGTGTGAGATCAAACAACAAATGTTGCTATTTTGCAATTTTATTAATTTATTAATTTATGTAATCACTTTTATATAGCACTTTTCCAGATCAAGAGTTGCTGATACAGGAGTTAACTGAAGTCGTCTGATGATTGCACCATCACCAATTTTGTTTCTGTTGGTCTTTATTTACAATTAAAAAATTAAAGTAAATAAATAAACTGTTTAAAAGTAAAAAAAATGGCTACCATGTTACTTCAAAAACACAAAACTGATTACTTTCCTGTCTTCTAATACCGATATCCCTACCTTTTTACAACTTGTTTCAATGGCGAATGTTCGTTTGGCTGTATATGCTAAAGAGTGTGTAATAATATTAATATGTGAGCATGTACACTGGTTACTGTTCACAGTGTTTTGAGTCTGAATTAGAACAAAAGAGTGCGCATTTAATAGAATCAAGAACAGTTAAATTTGTCTGACTTGCTTTTGGGTCATGTCAAACAGCGTCAAAGCAAGTTCAGGTCCCCTTGAAGTTTAGTTCCTTTGACAAAACCTCATAATGTCAACAATCGTTTAAAGTGGCAGGGGGAACTAGAAGGCATCTTGAACCTAGCAATGTTCCTTTTACATTATCTGTTTTGCTGACATCCAGGGCATGAAGCAAATGACTCTGTTGGATTTGGCTGGCAAGAAGATCAACAAAGATGGCAAGCCTTCCACTCCAAGAAAGTCACCGGCCAAACCTACTAAGCCTCCGACACCCTTGATTGTCAAGAAGTGAGATATTTTGTTGATAATTATTGTGTTGTAATTTGTTTTCCTTCGAATGCATAATTTTCAAATGCTACCAAAAAAAAAAAAAAATTTTTTAAGTGCATGCTCTACTTTTTTTCTCTTTTTTTCTAGTTGTTCTTATCATTGCTATTATTGTCATTATTATTGGTAGTATTACAAGTATTGTGTTATGACCTTAACTGATTGCATCTGATCTTCTTACTGCTACTTTTTTTCATTAGAAAAACTAACAATTTTTATACATTAACACTCTACTGTATTAAAGTTTTTTCCATTGACTAATAATTGCTTCCCATTATGAAAACTGCTGGTCTGTGATGTGATTGCTCGTATTGGTAAAATTTTTATTATGTGATATGAATAAGAATTATTTTTATAACTTACCTCTGTATACAAACATAAACCATCCTGTTTACTTAACTTCTTTGTGTTCTTCTTTGTGTAATTCAACACTAATATATAATTATGTTCATACCATTAGGTACTCCAAGCCCTTCATTAGCTCTTGTCCGGTCGGCAGTTTTGACTCAGTTTTCACTTCACTTTCAACACTTATTATTAATGTAAAACTGCATCAAAACGAACAGTGGCTGTATTCAAATAAAAATTGAAAGCTTTATCTTTACATCTGTGTTGTTTTCAATGCATGTTTATGCGAAAGATTCCGAGAAAACAGCTTTTGAATACGCCCCTATCCGAGCGCTGAATGGCGGTGCGGAAAAAGTTGTCAGCGTCGTTTGCTGAGAGGGGCTCGTTTCAAAGTCTAAGTGCTTTGCGATACTTCATTGGATGGCCTAAAAATAAGAACCAATGAGAAGTTCGGATACTTAGCTTCATTTACATATAGGTATTGTGGGGCTCTCGTGTGTAA
The DNA here is from genome assembly GCA_036898135.1 of Oncomelania hupensis. NCBI lineage: Eukaryota > Metazoa > Mollusca > Gastropoda > Littorinimorpha > Pomatiopsidae > Oncomelania > Oncomelania hupensis. The sequence continues at coordinate 33,009,028 of CM072517.1, read as the reverse complement.
AAGTTTTGTTACGAGCCGAACAAAGTGGATAAAGCGGTTTTGATGTAAGTTTGATTTTAACTAGAAGTTTAAAACTTAGCAAGAAATAAAGAGCAGACTTTCCTTTATAAAACTAGGGTATTTATTAATTTGTGCATTACTGTATCGCGGAGCGCTTTGCCGTAGAAAAGCCTACCCAAACGGTGTTCGGGAATTCTTGCGGTCATTGCGTACTCGTAGGCCTGTTAAGCGACACGCGTGCTGAGCGTAGGAGCACACCAGTAGGCCTATAATTTGCCGGCGCGCACTGCGAATTTGATGATTTCCCAACTTTGAAGCACCAAAACGGCTGAACATTACATGGGAGAGGCCTGAAGAAAATTGGGCTTGGAGTATAACATATGAAGGGGTTACCTGTCAAAAATCAGCTTCCTGGTATCAATATTGGCTTCACTTTGAGACTCCAAAGTTGTCAATTTCTTCAATTCCAAAACGTTGCCAAAAAAACACCAACATTCGGCATTTTCAAACATTAATAACTTTTTACCTATTTGTCCTATGGGGAAAAAAAATATACCACTGTGTTCAGAATGAAAAGCTCTTTAAATCTATGTCAGTTTTGTGATGAGGAAATCATTTTTTAAAAATGGCTTTTGACTACCTAATACCATCAAACTATTATAATGAATTAAAAAGTTATCTTAATTGTCTGTACATATGTGATTCTGTCAGCCAAATGAAATTATGTATACATTTGTTATGCGTATGTGCATTAGTAGTGAGAGAGGAAACTGGAAGATATTGTGTGTGTGTTTGTGAAAATTAAAATTGAAAGTAATTTGTATATGTATGATTGTTGGGAAATTTTATTTTTAATACTGGTTATGTGGTAATTTTTATGTATTTTTTTTGTTTTAAAAGTTTTTATTTTCTTATTTGCTGAGATGCTGAGATAGTGCTGTATGAATTCTCCATTGTGGGTAGTACAATTTTGTTAGCTTCTCTTCTTTTGTATATTGTATAGTAATTTTCAGCTTAGTAACAGGAAACTGAGCAGCAGAAGAATCTTGTTTTGATGATGGCTGCTTTGCACAAGGAGAGAAGAAAGATGCTGTGTATGAAGACACTACATGAAAGAAAATATTATTATTTTTTACCCAAGCTGAAGTATTCTGTTGTTATTGACAGACTGATGGCGTTGAACAAGGAAGACGATAAACAGAAGTTCAGCTTACTGCTAAAGAGGGCGTGCCTTGTTTTGACGCCAACACAGAAAAAGAACCTTCCATCGCCCATCAAAGAGAAGGTCCATCGGAGGTTGGAGTTGATGGAAGAAAGAAAAGCATTGTATGTAATTTTCTTCACCCTCTACCTCCCTTGTTTTGTTGCTTTGTTTTTCTTATCTATGATCAACAAATTGATCCTGGATAATATAGTGCATATATTTAGTGCATATTGGCATTATTGCATATAGTTTATATTATCGTGCAGTCTTCTGCCTCAGCATGTTTTGTATTGTTTTATTTTGGTTAGATGTTTAAATCCTTTTTTGTTTTTGACTCGCAATGTGAGTCTATGTATTCACTCACCTCCTTCTCCCTTCCTCTCCCCCCCCATTCCCCCCTGCCCTATCCTCTCGCCACCACATCCCCCTCCCCTCTCCCCCCAAAAATCCATATTTTTGCAAATCTGTGCGAGATAAGTCTTAAATCCTAAATAGTCCAAAAATAACATTTTTTAAAAATAATTGTCCATGCATCCGTCTGTTCGCCGTCTGTGCAAAACTTGCAAGTGGATTAATATCTCGGAACCTATTTTAATAATTCCCCCGCTACAAACTCTCCTCTGCTGGCCTTCGATCTTTCTCAGTGCTTGGCCCTTCAACTTGGAACTATCTTCCCCTCTCTCTTTGCAGCCCTCCAAACATAGCTACTTTCAAATCTAACTTGAAAACTCATCTCTTCCTTAAATGTTTCTGATCTTGTCTCCCATCATCATCGTCATAATTCCTCCATTTGTTTTGTTTTGTTTTTTGTTTTGATTCAGACCACCGCCACCACCCACCCCATCACCCATCCTTAGCTCTCCCCTCCTCCCTCTTTCCCTCGTCTCTTATTCATTAGCAAGTGTCTGATTTTTTTTTGTATGAAGCCGGAGTTTAGAAAGAATGTGTTAGTACTGTCCTTTAAACTGATATTGTTTATTGGGAAAAAGCGCTATTAACATTTATTATTATTAATTATCACAACCCAACTTCGTAAGATGATGTATATCCTAAATGATCAGTGAATGAGTGACTTCACTTCAAGGTCAAGGTCACAGGGTCAACAGATGTTAGTCAAAAAGTGACAATTTTGTTTTACAAAATGTCACCTTTTTTTTTTAGGTTATTAATATTGAACTTCGATTTCTTGGATGTATGATAAATATCAATGAGAAACACTTCCTATGGACATTTGGTGTTCAGAACTCAGCTGCTCCTCTGGTTCTTAAAATGAAAAAATCTGATCATGTCACACATTCTCTCCACTAGCTTCCTGTATCTCAGAAAATTACCTATAAAATCTGTACATTCTGTTACAAGTGCGTCCATGAATTAGCTCCTTCCTACCTCACCCAGAACATTCATTTCTACAAGCCATTTAGAAATCTTCGTTCTTCCTCTGACACCCTGCTACAAATACCCCACTACATACACTCCTCTGCAAGCTGCTGATCCTTTTCAGTGCTTGGTCCTTCACTTTTGAACTCTCTTCCTTTCTCTCTTCGCAGCTCTCTGAACATACCCGCTTTCAAGTCCAACTTGAAACCTCATCTCTTCCTTAAAAATGTCTGATCTCGTCCCCATCACCATCATCATTCCTTCTTTTGTGATTCAGACCATCACAGTCACACCACATGACCCCAGTCCTCTCACTCTTTAGTGGCTTTCCTGCTCCCTCCCTCCCTCCCTCTTTCGCCTTTTATAGTTTACTTGTAAATATTCTTTTTCATGTTTGTATTATGTCATTGCAAAATTTATTAGTGTCTCGTTTTTGTTTCAGTTCTTTTCGTATGTGTTTAGAAGTTAACATTAAGTGTAAATATGTGAGAACGCCACTTTGAACTGATGTCATTAGGAAAAAGCGGTATATAAATAACACTTATTATTTGGTCAACCTCACTCCAAGGTCACTGGAGATGTCCAAAGTTGGTTAGTATAGGTACTTTGAAGTGACCTTGACCCTAAACTATAAGAGATAGTCCAAACTTATTGTATTTGGAGATGACAGATTGATCTTTCATGTTTTCTGTTATTGAAGGTCAAGGTCATTTTTAGGCCTTGCAAAAATATACAAAAAATGGGTAATCGTACAGTAGAATGGCTCTATTAAACCCATAGTATGCAACACCATTGGGTTATTTGATCATACATGAGCAAGAGAGGTCATATGGCGGGCAAGGTCATCCCAAAGTCAAGGTAATTAAAAATCAAGGGCATCCCAAGATCATTGTTTTTGGGACATTATACAACTTTTGCTGTAGTTTTTTTTAATATTACATGAGTGTATTTGGAGCCAGAGGTCAATGTCATCTCTAGGTCAAGAGCATAGAACAAAGTCGGTATTACTTTGCATTTTAATGCCATCATTGCATTGTGTGGTGTTTTTTTTTCTGGGCAGTCGTTTTTATGTTAAAGATTGCAAGTTTCTCAAGGAGCATGTGAGTCATATGGGCTTTGTCCTTCTGGTTTAAATTTAACGATGCCCTTCTAGGTGGAATATTAAAATGTATCTATGTAGTTTTGAAATAAAATCTACATAACAAATCTGAACTGTTGCAGGACAGCTATTTGCATTTTTTTCTTTCTGTTACGTTGTATTTGAGTTGGACATTTCACGACTCTGAATCTGAGAGAGAGAGAGAGAGAGTACAAAAAAATAGTTACCTTGATAGAAGTATAAATCTGATTGTTTGACTTCATGCCTTCACAACACATGTTTGAGTGATAAATGTGTGTTTGTGTGTGAGAGGGCATATATGTTGGTACAGATCACCATGCTTTGAGTCTGATTGGTGATGTAAGGAAAAGCGCATATAAAGCATCCAGTATTATTATTATTATTATTATTATTATTATTATTATTATTAATGCTTTGTTTTGTTTGCATTTGAACAGAGAGAAGATGTCAGAATCTGAGAGAGATGCCTACATGAAGGAGAAGAAGGAAAAGGCGAAGTCCAAGATGAAGGAAAAGATGAAGCTAAAATTGAAGGAAATGAGACAAGTAATACTTGTGTGTCTTGTGTTTCCATGCAAAATTTATTACAATCAAAACTACACACACATGAACATCTAATTCTAGAGAATTATAGGCTTTGCTTGGTCCAGTTGGTTTGTGCGGGTGCATTGGTGAACAGATAACTGATTGGTAATTAAAATAATATTTATTAATATTTGCTTTTTTTTTTCTTTTTTTTTTTTAAAATTCGGGTTTCTTATCTGTTGTTTAGCCATTTCATTGACGCCTATTTTTTATTTATTGCAGCGTTATGAAGACCAGGATTTGAAACTCCAGCCATTGCCTGCTCCGAAGCTTGTTCCCACGCCAGAGAACTTGCCTAATGAACTCTTTGGTGATGTGGCTATGGTGACAGAGTTTATTACTTCCTACGGTGGCCTCTTGATGCCTGACTCAGAATACCCTATTTATACAGGTGCGGATGGTTTTTTTTCTGTCTTTATAGTATCATATCCCCCTCTTCTCCATTTTTGACTCATATGCATAGATAGCAATGTGAATCTATATTCTCCACCCACCCACCACCCACCCCCCAAAAATAAATATTTTCCCAGATTTTTGCAAATCTGTGCAAGAGTGCTAAATAGTCCAAAAATGATTATCTAAGAAAACAAAAAATTCCATCTGTCTGGACAACACGATGACATGCTTACAGTGGTGAACAAACGGAAACTCAGATGGTATGGCCACGTCACCAGAGCATCCTGCAAGTCACAGTGCAAGGAGGCAGAAGAAGAGGGAAACAGAAAAAGAGGTGGGAGGACAATTTTGAGAATGGACTGGCTTGACACTGAGCAAAGCCATGAGGATTGCTGAGGACAGAGAAAGCTGGAGTACACTGTTTAAATGATCATCTGTGGTGCCCCAATGACCTTCAAGTTACAGGATAGGATAGTATAAAATATTCTTAGTGTTTTTGTGTGTGTTTGTGTTTTAGAATTGCAGTCTGTTATAATGAGTGACTTTGTTTGATGGTTATGTTACAGATGCGCTCATGAAAGCATTGGCAGGAGGATCTCAGGGTTTTGCCTACCTTTCCCGTGTTCTGAGCGTTTTGTTGCAGACCCTGCTACAGGATCAAATTGCAGATGTGAGGCTGGCACATATTTATTTCCATCCATCTTTTCTTCAGTTATTTTTAGACTGAATTTTAGTGGTAGGTGCCTCACTCAACAAATTAAGGTATTGTTTGACAATTTTAGATTGATTTAAATCTAAGCTATTAAGAAGTGCTCTAGAAATTTGTAAAATCTAAGCTATTAAGAAGTGCTCTAGAAATTTGTAAAAGTATGTTGGACTTGCCTTGTGACTGCACTGATCTCTTATGCTTCGTTTATCTGCAGCATTACGGTAATATTTTGCTAGTTGTAGTCATACCAGGGTTCGTACGCTCTTTGAACCTCTTTGAATTTTCTATGTCTTGTTCAAGGGCCCTTGAATCTCCTTGAAAAATAGTCAAATTACCTCAGCTCCTTGAAAACTCCTTGAAATTTCAACCAGTGTATATATCCATTGCTTGACCTAAAGATTTTATTGTCAAGTTTTCCAAAAAAAAGCCATTGAAAAATAAAAATTAATAAAACAAAAAAAAATAATATTATTTGTGTTGTCAACTGTTCGGCGATTGGAAATTTTTTCGTCTGCTAATGATAAGGGAAGTAACCTCCACTGGAAATTGTTCATTCCCTTGCTGTCGCGCACGCATCTTCCACTCGGTGTACAGAAAGCACGAAAACAGCTCAAAGGACAGCAAAAACGCGCATGTTTGCTTATTGAATGGGTAAATATGCCTGGAGGCGATTGTGTTTTGAATCCTTTGTGGTTATCGAAATCTGAATATGCAGGGTGGCTGCTTGAAAAGAAAGGAACAAGCATGCATGTTTCTGCCGCGTCTGCCAGAAAATTATCAACGTGAAAGTGATGTGTTTGACCAGCTGTTCAGCACACACATGAAAGCAAAAAAGGACTATCAAGATCTTTGGGCTGTTGTGAGGCAGCTGTTACTTTTGTCCCATGGGCAAGCAACTGTCGAGAGAGGATTCTCATTCAACAAAAAGACCAGCACTGAAAATGTCTCCCAGCAGTCTTTGGTTGCTTGCCGACAAGTGCTGAACGGTATCAGGAAGGTTGGTGGAATCGACAAGGTGGACACCACCAAGGAGCTGCTATTATCAGCATCTTCTGCAAGGAGAAAGTACCACGACTACCTTGATCAACAAAAAAAAGACCAGGAACAGGCACAAGCGGCAAAGAAGAGGAAGGCATAGGAAGACTGTTGCTGATTTAAGAGAGAGAAAAAAGGAAAGAATGGAGAAGGATGCTCAGCACCTGACTCAAGAGGCAGACAAGCTTGCTGAACAAGCAGAAGAGGAAGGGTGCGCTGAGACTCTTGACTCAGTCAAATGCGCTGAGGAGCAAGTCCAAGGAAATAAAGATCCAGCTGGAGGTTTCCTGTCAGATTGATAAAGAGATGGAAAAACTGAAATAACTGAAAACTCACTAATCTGTATAAAGTGTATTATATATTAGCCGGTGGTAGTACCTCTTTCTGACTTTTTACAGTTCTCTAACTTGTGTCTAAGGACAACATGCTTCACAATTATTGTTTAAACACCGTTTAGACTCCGTAATCTGCATCATCATTATAACTGCAACTTCATCGACATGCAATATTTATATGTGTAGATTTCATAATCAATATCAACATCAGTATCACCATCAGATTCATGACTGCAAACAATTTATGGATATCACTGGGTAAGAGATTTTATCCTTTATTTTGACTACTTATCAATTCTTATGTGCGTTTGCAATTTTTAAAAACTCGTTGAATTTTTGGGAAAACTCCTTGAAATCTCCTTAAAAACTCATTGAATTTTTTACAACAGTTTGAGTATGAACCATGCACTCTGGGGAAAGTTGCCTGTAATAAGTTAATAAATATATAAATAATAGATGCATTAAAAATGCAATTGTTTCATTTTTGCAGGGCTACTCTGAATTGAAAGTTCCATTGAGCGATATTGCAGTCAATCCTTACACTGTGTCTGAGCTTGTACGTCTATGTCTTCGTAAGGATGATCACAGTGCTGCTGATTCTGCATCAGACGATGGAGATGATGAGTTGGAAGTGGTGAGCGGTCTTTTGAATATATGTGGTATTAACTATTGTTGTTGTTTTGTTTTTTGGGGAGTTGTGGCGATGAATTTATTTTAAACAAAGCTCCTGGCACAGCACAGAGCTAGGCTACAGAAGCAGAGCAAATAGGCACAATCTTACACAGCAAGTGCCAAATAAGAACTGTAATGTGTGGCAATTGCCATGAGTGCTTTAGGCAGAGAGGGCAACATGGAGGCATGGGTAGTGCAGGGGAAGCAACTCTTAACATTGTTTTTCTTGATCGACTTTAGTTTTGATGAGCATTTGCATAGCAATGCCAATAACATCTCATTTTTGAGTCCTAGTAAGTACACTTATTAATAATAAATGTAGAGACAAACTTTAAATTTTTTTGATCTGCTCATTTGTGTATTCATTTTAGACCAACCCACCCCTGCCACCAACACCTTATTTCTCTTCCCGTCTCCAGGAAAAAAAATGTTTTCAGCATCATTATGCATGAGTTCTGTAAGTCACTAAATCTTTTAGTTTTATTTTTACTATGCTGGAACATTGCGTACACTGTCATGAAAATGTCGTCCATAGTCAAAACAATATGTGTGTGAGAGAGACTGTGTGCATATGAATAATATTAGCGTGCACAATTTAGCAGTTGGCGCAAAGACTGTTTCCAGTTTCAGATGTCTTTTTTCATTGTGTTAAAACTTTAACTCACGCTTTTTATACCTACCTAATTCTGTTTTTGTGATTTTAGCCTGAGTCGATTATCCAGCAATTGGAGAATCAGGAATTCTTTCAGCTGGATGTGAGAGAGAAGCTTGCTATCTTGCGAGGTCTGTGCCTACGAGTCATGGCCACATATTCTGTTCAAGACTACATGGAAGAGAAGCAGAGAGAGGCTATTCAGCTCACGTCAGTGCATTTACATTTTTGTCCAAACTATAGTTCTAGTGTTTCTTCGTATTAATAAAACCTTGACAACAAACATTTCACCATTACCATTTTTCAAGATGAAATTTGTATGAACAAAATAAATTTGGAGAAATTAATTCCTACTTGATAAGGGAACGCAGAGGACAATACGAGCCAAAGTTCATTTCTTTGAGAGGATTTATTAAACGATTTTTAGTTGTTTACTCAACACCCACACATATCTTGGCACTGAAGAAACATCACTTGCTCAAGAAATTGGTTGGGTACCTTTTATATACTCATTGTTAGAGTCTTCGTTTACCTTCTCTATTTTGGCTTATCCTATCTTTTTCTGCTCACAAACCTTTGGGTAGCTTTGAATTTCTACCACAAAAGGTTGTGTTTTTTTTGGTTGTTTTTTTTGTCTTGTAATAAATATTATTTACTGTTCTCTGCTTGTGCACCAACAGGAAGCAGCGCATTTCAGAGATGAAGGGTTTCAATGAGAAACTGAAGGAGAAGAAACAGAAGACGGAGAACAAATCGAGTGCCTCCAATTCTATCAATGGTGATACAGCAGCCACTACTAATGGATCAGGTAAAGTTTTTAAAAAACACCATTATTTTATATTTTTTATTTTATTTATTTATTTATTTATTTTTATCTTAGAAGACTTCTGAAATGTAGTTTTTTTTGTAATAGATTTAGACTTTTAAAAGGAAAACCCACTCCCCTCCCCCCTTTTCCCCCCTACTTCTCTTCCCCCCTCCCCTCTCCTCCCCTCCCCTCTCTAAACACAAAAAAAGAACACGTGAAGAATTCAGTGTAGCATATTCTGTTAAGAAGATTTCACTTTATATCTTCATATTTCAACGAACACTTTCTGTGTTATGTTTTGTTTCAAAGTTTGAATTTCTCGGTGGACTGGTTGGTTGGTTTTCTTCAGTAAATACAAAATCCATTTTTGCCTGTCCAGCAGGTTTGAAATTTTATGTTTTGGGTGCCATGTCCATTAGCTGGTATTTTTATATGTGCACATTTTATTATTGTCAAGGTTTGACATTGGCATCTTTCTACGGGAAAAGAGCGGTAGAGTCTCCAGCAACCAATTCTCCAGCAGACAGCCAAGGGGAAGGAGAGGGAGATAACTTGGTCTCCATCATCAAACGGCGCAGGATCATGGCTGCCAAAGTGGCGCAGGAGAAAGAGAAGAGAGACCTAGATAGACGACTACAGTAAGCACCATTTCAATAGTGATTGCAGTTTCATTTGGGCTTTCTTTGCAAGAATGACCATTGTTGATGGAAATTTCAACAGCTGTTTGTGCTTTAGATTTATTTTCTTGAAGAAAAAAAAAACCCTGGCTGGATTTTCAAAAATTCCAATACCAATTTGTATTGTCTTATTCATTTTCCTAGCCAAATCAACTGGAGGTGCAAAATTTTCAAGCGGGGTCTTTTGCAATGTGTGGTTTTAATTTTGTTTTGTTTTTATTTCGTAGAGAGGGAACTCTTTTTTTTAATGTGCTTTGATGAAGTTGCTGACAGTGTAAGTAATTGAAAGAGTTACCAGAAAGAGGTTGAAAAATAACATTCATTTTTATATTTTCAGGAAAGAGAAGGAGTTTGAGGAAGAGAAACAGAAAAGGGCCCGTGAACAATTTGAAACCAAGTTCAAGGTAAAGTGAATGACACATCATTTTGGTACCTATTATACTAGGTAATTTATTGGTTTCATTCACTCAATAAAATTTGACATTTTTTAGAAAAGGGGAGGGAAGGACAGAGGGTGTAGGTGAGGAGGGGAGCCATTATAGCTACCTCAATGTGATTCATTACAACCTTGGTTCAAACTAAGTTACTGACAATAAATGACATTATTTTTTTATATTCAATTTCACATATCTCAATTACAGGACAGCATTTCCTTGGCGAGAACTGTGCTGAGGCACACACCTATCGGGTATGATCGCCACCACAATCGTTACTGGACATTCACACACACGACTCCGGGGTTGTACATTGAAAAAGGCTGGATGGGCTTAGAGATTAATTACAATCCGGGTAACATTCCGGACGACAGAGCACCAAAGGAAGAGGAGGATTCGCTGCCAGCATCTTCTGATCCCTCTTCTCCTTTCAAAACCCCAGCAAGCTCTCCCAGTAAGTGTCCCAAGCTGACACACACAAAGAAAAAGGCCTTGGTGGAATCCACGTGAGTTCAGTTTTCTTTCTCCCTCACTCTCTCTGTCTTGATCTTAGGTGCTGTCCTATGCTAGAGTTTACAGGTAGTTCCTATTTTTTTTTCTAGCAATCCCATCCATGCTATTAGAAGGTCTCCCAGGGTCTGCACAGGTCTGTGAAGTCTTTGAAAGTTTGGGAAATTTAAGAGGGTGTTTTCCAGTCTGTGAAAGTCTGTGAAAATTGAGCAAAATTGTCTTGCTCAGTGAAAGTCTTGTAAAATGATTAAACAATCTAAGCACTTGTCTTTGCTTGGTAAAAACGATGTGCAAAATAAAATTATTTAAAAATAAATACATGAATAAAATGAGAAGCGAATATTCCCGAACTTCGAAAATTCAAGGTCTGCTTTCAGTTTCTAATGATTTCTTTCCGGTTTCTAATTATTTATTTCCGGTTGCCGACATCCAGGCTTCTACATCCATGTTTGGGGCCGCGTGTGAGTGGCAATATTTTACACTTTGTGCACAATCGTGACAATGCCGGGCTCATGTTCGTTTCATGATGAATGGTTGGAAAAACCAGAATATGCAGCTTGGATTAAAAAATTAGAGAATGTAAAGGAAGCGTTTTGCAAAGTATGCAAAACGAAAATTCATATTGCTTCTATGGGTGAAGGGGCTTTGAAAAGCATCCTTACAGAAAACTGCAGACTATAAAGCAGAAGATGCTGAAAAACAGAACAGATTGAACCTCATCTCGCAGTCCAATGCCTTGAGAAACAGCAAAAGAGAAAGCAGAAGAAATAAAGGGGGTTGAGAAGCTGATCCAAGAAAAATCTGTTGTTTGAAAAAACATACATTTTGTTTAAATAGTGTGCATACATGTACAGTAATCTCTCCCCTTCCCCCCCCCCCCCCCACCCCTACCCAAATAAAAAAAAAAAAAAGTCTGCCTCTTGAAAGAACATTCATTTTGGTATAAATAGTATGGCAATGTACAGTAGATGAATAGGCCTATATCTATAGAAACTGCTGCTGAATCAGATATTAGACATGTCTGGTGTTTGCTGACAATCGTACGATGCATTCACTCAGATCTTGTGACAAGTAACATGATTGAAACTAATAAAATAATGTGCGTACACCGAGAGCTGCAGGTAAATAATTCTTTTCTATTTATGCTGCTGCCATACATATGTATGGGATGGAATACTGGTTTATATTTCGTTTGGAGTTTGCTGCGAATTGAGTCAGTGAAAAAGTATGTAGCGGTTGGGAAAGTTTGGGAAAAGTTTGTGAGTTTTCAAACCATTTTTCTGTACGGACCCTGTCTCCCTACTTTTGTGAAGGGTATGCAACACAAATTGCTTCAAGAAAATTCTTTGACTTCGTTTTGAGTCTCTCTCTCTCTCTCTCTCTCTCTCTCTCTCTCTCTCTCTCTCTCTCTTTCTCTCTCTCTCTCTCTCTCTCTCTCTCTCTCTCTCTCTCTCTCTCTCTGAATTCAATAATCTTAACAAATGAATAATGGTGGATTGGTAATTGACACAATACCTGTAAAGAGTTTGTTTTTAACTTACTCCTTTTTATTTTCCATTTCATTGTTGCAGGGTGCCAACCGATGCACAGAATTTGTGGTTTACGTATACATCGTTGAAAGACCTTGATGCACTGCTACACAACCTTCACCCACAAGGCATCAGAGAGGCCGCCCTCAAGACCGAAGTGAAAAAACGCTACCAGGATATTACTAAGGCCATCCAGGGATACCAGAGGTAAATACTTCTGCTTTGCATTGTCCTTTTCAGTTGCTGCATAAACAGTGGAATGTCGCATGGCAACTCAGTGTCTAAATTACCAGATGGGGAATGGATGTGTGATTTCTTTCAGATCTGATTGACGTAAAAACAAAAAGAAGGGAAGGATCAAAACATACAAATGAACAAAGAAAGATTTTAATAACACTAGATTTCAGTAGTTAAAGCAATTGACATGTAAACATTAAAAAAAATAATAATAATTAAACCAAAAAAAATCTTTTGTGGCAGTAAAAGAAGATCCTTGATAAAAGAATGCTTCCACATTTGTGGCTTTAAGTCTTTCGGCAGGGAGTCTTTTGGTGCCAAACAAATCCTAGGGATGTAGTATATTTTATCTTAATTTTTTTCCAAATTCCTCATGAAATCCGTTTCAAACAATTTCAGTGAGGAACTCTAAAATCGAAATCGCATTGACCATATTTAATTCTTTTTATTGCTGTTCTTCAGGAATAACTTGGAGCTGCGTGAATCGGAAGGCAATGAAGAAATGGTTGCTGGTTTCAAGAAGGTAGGTGCTCAAGTCTTGTACCTACAAGCCTCACCCAGGTAACACCGTTGGTGTTGTTGAGACTAAATAAAATGTACAGTTGCAGTGTAAACCCTGGCAGATGTAAGTTGGTATTTTTCAGTAATAATTGGTGGGGTTGTGTTGCACCCACAGCACTCCAAGTGTTACATTTGTTTAAGATTGCGATGAGGTAGGTGGCATATTTGGAAGACAAAGTACATGAGAACAGTTTTAGAAAATGCAAGCTAGATTATTTTTAATTTGATTTTTTTAAAAAAATGTAATCAAAATGTCCACATTGTTGATTGTGGATGGATTTGTTTTGTTGCAGGAATTGTCCGACATTGAGACACGTTTAAGAAACGGTGGCTTAGGAGGAGTTGTGGACTACTCTAAATGGGAGGCCAAGCTGATGTCTACCACTGACCTGTCTGTCATGGTCAGTCTCTTCTTTTTCATCCCCTGTCCCTGCTTCTACTCTTCCTTCCACTATTTTTCTTCATCCCTCCTTTCCTTTCCACTTTCCTCTCATTATCTTTTTCCTATCAATTTTTATCATTCCTACGATTGAGTAGTTCCATACATTTTGTTTTGATTCTGCTCTGTTGCTAGAGAAAGATTTGTATAATGTTGATAGTTTTCATCGATCGATAGTGTTGTAGCAGCGTTGAGAACTTTCTGGAATTACCTGTTTATTATCGATCCAATGTTCAAGATCTATCACGCAATAATTAATCAAATGTCATAAAATTGTGGTACGTTCTAGAACAAAGTCTGTGCATAATACCATGATGAGCTTTATTTTGATTGGGTGTTTTTTGCTTCATTCTGGACTGTTCTGAACTATTCTACATTTTTGAGAGGCTATATAAATAATGCACTCTCTGCTTGCGTGAAGTGATTTTTGAAAAGTGGACTTGTATGCAACAGTTGGTGTTTGCGGAATACAGTTGGGACACCTTATTCAATAACTCATGCCTTCTTGCTGAATGAACGGGTTGCATAGATTTCGAATTACACAAGCTTCATATATCGGGGTTGAATCGACAAATGATTTGTGTAACAACCATCACCATCTTTTTTCATATATACCTTTAACTTCTAGAGCCCTATAATACGGTAATGCGCGCCTCGCCCGTAACCCTGAAGCGCGGTGATGCGCGCCTCGTTAGCACACCTTTTAATCATGAAATCACAGGAAATAGGAACTATCCAGTGAGTGAGAGAAGGTTTAGTCAACTTCCAGAAAGGTTCACGTGTGTTTTCCGCTATCGTTTTCGCAAGTTTTACGTGGTTTGGGGTATTTTTTAAACGATTTTGTTTGAGTTTGCGAAATTTTCTGTCATGATGGCAAGGGATAGCTCCGACAGTGATAGTGAGTTTGGTAACCTTATCGATCAGCTTTTTGCTGAAAGAGTACAAGGACTTGGTGTAGGCAACCAGAGTGATATTTCAGTCTCATCTGTACACACAAGTGATTTGAGCGATCGTAAAAGTATATCTTCCGACGATGTTGATGGCGATGCCGAGTGGAGTGATGTTGTTGAAAATCATGAAAGGAGTGCATTTGAAAGTGAAGTAGGGCCAAGCAAACCATTGCCATTTGATGTTAAGCCTTTGGATTATTTTTTGCTTTTGTTTCCCGAGGATGTCTTTGAGAAAATCAAAACAGAAACAGAAACTTATGCTCACCAGCAAGGAGCTGCAGTGTTCACTACAAGTGTTGCTGAAATCAAAGCGTATCTTGGAATACTCTTCTTGATGGGTGTGATACAGCTTCCAAGCTACAGGCACTACTGGAGCAAAAATCCAGTCCTCAGACAACCAGCCATTGCAAATGTAATGAGCAGGAATAGGTATGAAGAGATGACACAGTACTTTCATATAAATGATTCAACCACAAACCCACAGCGTACTGAACCAGGCCATGATAAGTTGCACAAAATGCTTCCAGTTCTTGACAATGCCAAGATGAAGTTTGCAAGACATTACAGACCACTCAAAAACCTCTCAGTTGATAAAGCTATGGTGAAATTCAAAGGTCGCTGTCCCTTCCTACAATATGTCCCTTCCAAGCCTTGCAAGTGGGGCATCAAGGCTTGGGCCATTGCTGATGCTGAAAGCTTCTACCTGGTGGATTTCAACATTTACACTGGCAAGTCTGACATCAATGTGCAGGTCCCACTCAGTACCAGAGTTGTGTGTGATCTTGTCAGACCTCTATACAACAAGTTTCATCATGTCTATTTCGACAATTTTTTCACTTCTGTCGACCTCCTTGAAACACTGCTGAGAAAAACGACCTCCTCGGGCAGCACTGTAAGGCTCATTTGCAGAGGACTACCTGTTGCCATCAAGACCTGCAAACTGAAGAACAACGGGGAAATTAAGAAAATGCAGAAAGGAAAGCTTCTAGCTGTGACTTGGTGTGAGAAAAAGAGGCAGATCAGCTTGCTGTCAACAGCCAATGATGTGGGGAATGTGCAGCATGTTCGACATGGCAAGCGCAGACAGCCCCACCTCATCTACCCCGAGCCTCGAGCAATCCAAGAGTACACCGAAAACTACAACGCGGTGGACAAAAATGACCAGCTCCGCTCCTACTATGGCATTGCCAACAAAGCCAAGAAGTGATGGAAATACCTATTTTGGATCGTTGCAGATGTCAGCATGATCAACGCATACATTTTGCACCGAGAGGCACCAGGCGGACCCCGCCCTAAACGGCTGACACACCTGGATTTTCACCTTTCTGTTGCCACTGGCCTCATCAACGTCTTCTTATCAAGAAAGAGAAGCTCATCAGTGGTAACTCCTCCTCCTATCATCAAGAAGCCAGCTGTCCACGTGCCAACCAAAATTCAGACCCAATGCGGCCTCAGTACCTGTGTTGTCTGTGCTGATGGTCCTGACAGAACACCTGCTGGGAAGAAGATCCAAACATCCTGGGAGTGTGAACGCTGCAAAGTTTCTCTTTGCAAAGAGGAAGGCTGTTTTGCAAAATTCCACAAATCTGACTGCTTCTGCATGTACAAAGTGCAAATGTTGATGCACACCTGTATATACGTTGCACACCTGTATAAACGTTTCTCACCTGTATATTGAGTTTTGTGACAATGCAAAGGAGTAAAAGCTTCAAGTCTAATAATAACTACAAGTGATTTCACTATTCTGGACTATAACTGCTCTACATTACTTGTGAACTGAATTATGTGCTGGAAGAAAACAGTCAGATGTTATACGTTACCTGTGATTTGCTTCGTCAATACATCCCCACAAGTATGGGTAGGTGCCTGATTCTCAAGAGTTTTCTTGTCTGTGTTGACTGTGCACACATTCACATGCAATCCACACTGTCTTGTTGGTTTTGTTGTTGTTTTATTAACATAGTCCATAAAATACCTGTAATTATGAATTAATTACAAGATTCCAACAGGTAAAAATAGTACTAAAGTCAAAATGGTTCTTTGGGTGCAGAGAATAACCATTTTGTAAACATATCCTAAAATATGAAGTCAATGTGACAATAAATAAATTTGTTGCGTTTTTTTTGTTCAAATTCATAACCCAATTGCAATAAACTTGAAATCTTTACAGGCACAAATGTACAGAAAACCTTATAGGTCACCAAGAGTTAACCTGTGTAGTTTCACTGGGTCTCATCTTTCTGCTATTAATATCAATTGCCAGGTGATCAGTTAGTAAATGTCCTGATCGTTGCTTTTGTCTTTGATATTGCTTGTTCGTCTGTTTAGGGTCAGTGCCTGTTGGAAACACAGGAGGCCATCATGGACAAGTTTCTGCAGAATTTCATGAAAATACCCAAGAAAGAAGAGCTGGAGGAGAAAGAATTGAAGAAAGAAGAAGAGGAGGAGGAGGAAGAAGAAGATGATGCGGAAAATGGAGAGAAAGGAGAAAACTCAGGTATGCAGGGATGCTCAGCAAGGTTTTTGAGCGTCACAAAGAAACCATGGTTTCATGGTAATATATCTCTTACTGACAGGTTTTACTGTATAATGTTTCTTTCGCATGTGTTTTGAATTTTTGTGAGTATTTCATCGTAAAACAGCATGATGAAAGCAGTGAAAGGATCCTGTGAAATAATTGTACAGATGCAGATTAAATACCAGTTTGTAAGTGTTAGCATGTTTGGACTGTATCAGAAGTACTGTACGTTCCTTCACCATATTGGACACAATTTAGCCTTGGAATACGGTCGTCTGGTCAGCTTGCTAAAAATATGGTAAGGTTTTATTATTATTATTTGGTTTTCTTCCAATGGGCCAAAATATTAAAATTATTTCCCTTGAATATGCAAATGTTCAGCCGATAGGTGCGCCAATAGTCGCGTACTTCCATGTTCAGGTCGTGGATCAAAATCTACAGTTTTAAGTCTTTTTTGATGTCGGTATATATCTTCAGCTTTCATAGGCGACCCCAAATGTTTTTTTGCTTGGTGAAATGTTTGGAATGATTATGTACATGTTGTCAGTACTACAAACGATTTATTTTGTGCTCGGCCTGACAGACTTTTCACAAAATAAATCAATTTGTAGTACTGACAATATGTACATAATCACTCCAAACATTTCACCAAGTCTGAAATCATACATAATATTTTTTTAATAGTCTAGTCATATAATATATATTAATAATAACAAATTTTTATAGAGTTCGGTACTCCAGCAGATGGCGTGACGTTGTTGTTGTTTGTAGATTATAGTCACACGACATTTTCGCCTTATAGGTGACTACTGGACCGATTTATACTGACACCAGCGGGCCAGTTGTTGGTAAAGGGAAAAATAATATGATCACACGTTGACCAATCCGGGATTCGAACCAGCGACCTTTCGGTTACTAGCAAGACGCTCTTACCAACTGAGCTAGCCGGCCCCACATGGCGTGACGCAACACGGTATACAGTTATTACAAGGGGCTCGATCACGTAGGCCTATTTACTACCGGAAGTACGCTACCCTAGGCGCACTCTATCGGATTGTCTTCCCCGAAGGTGGAGTTTTTTGGCTCATTAAAATGCGCACATTGTAATTATTTCCCTTACCAAGTGAGCGCATGTGCACATACCGTAACTTGTTTTTCAATTTCCTTCATTCTGCACAGTGCTGTGTATTAGCTTGGAAAATAAATCTAAGCCGTGATTCAAGCCGTTAATCCAAATAAAAATGAACCAAAAGCTAAACAGCAGGCCAAAAAGAAAGCTTTTTTAAAACTCTACAATGAAAAGTGGCCTTATCTGATTACATTTACAGCTTTGAAAGGGCCAGAATTTGCAAGATGCACTCTGTGCAAAATCGACTTCACCATTGCACATGACTATCGCAACAGCTGCGAAAGCGCATATAATCAAAATCACATGAAAAGTTTGAAGAAACTGCAAAAGCATTTTCCAGAGGCAGACGAAAGTCACTAGTGCCGAATACATGCATACATTGTAAAATAAAGTATGCGTGAGGTGTTGCTTATGTGAAAAGAATTTGCCATCTTCTGCAAAACATTGACCTGAAATCTTCGCATGTTTTTTAATTTTTAGTCTTTGTAATATCATTTGCGCAGCAAACAGGCATTTCTATATGTATTTCAGTGCACTTTGTGCACATTGTCAATAAAAGAAGACAAACAAGTCTGATACCAAAATTCTGGTCAAAGCTTCCAAAATCTGTTTTTGAGCTGCCTGGAGTAGTCAACAAGTTTTTCAGGTAGGCAAGTCTGCTTTATATGTCTCTATGGTTTGACTGTAAAACATCTCTCCCACACAGGTAAGTAGATCTAAGTGTTAGCATTTTATAGTGGGTGCTTATGGCTATTTTTGATATGTGTTCCGGCAGACTGTGCAAGAAACTACAGGTCTGATTCAAAGTCTAGGAACAGACGGTTGACAGGAGAATATACTACACAAAAAAAGTTCAGGCAGACTTACTTATGGGACTCCACATTAATATTTATTGTTCTTATGGTTTGTTACCCGGGTGGAGAATTTTACATGGATTTTCGCGGAAGGCATTTGCATTTCCGAGAAAAAAAAATTGAGTTCCGAGATTTTTATTTTTCGCGGAACACCTCCGTGCCGCATCCAAGTTATTTTGTCGGTCATTCAATGCGTTCAGATATGTGGTTTTAAAATTATAACTTTCCTGTAATTGTGAGAAGCTGAGGTGCTGCTTTAGTGACAAAAACTGAAGAAGCCTATTGCATTGGAAATGTGGAGTTTGAGTGTAACACTGGTGGACCTCAAACTTTGTTAGGCCTACAAATCAAGATTCTTAACTTTTTTGAAAGGCATATGCATAAAATTCTTTTTTTGTTGTTGTTTCTATTCACGTTTTCTTTGTGCTTTTTGCTTTCAGGAGAGGCCCTAAATTACTTTCAAAATTGCATAAATTCATTTTCTTCCAGGGGGCTTGGCCCCCATGGACACCCTACCAGGGCTTGGCCCCTGGACCCCACTGGGGCCTAAGGCGGCCCCTGGGCCCCGGCCGGATTTCAGAGATTTCTTGATTCAGTTGTTCTCCACCCTGTGTTACTTTTACAATGGAATTGTTGAAACGAGTGAAATATGACTTGATTAAACATAAATGTCATTTATTTTATCACCGTTGCAACTATTGAAAATGTGAGTAAAATACGACCGATTGTTGTGTCCAAACAGTGGAGAAGAAGCTGACGGCTGCAGAGCGAAGGCTTCAACAGTGGAAAGACTCCGTCCTGAACTCGGCCACTATGTCTCGCCTCCATGTCCTGCTTAGCATGATGGACTCTTGCATCAAGTGGGAGAAGTCGGCGGAAAATGCTGTATGTAACAAGCACAAATCTTTAGATAATTTACCTTCAGTTTGTTTGATAGCAGAGGTGAAGTCAATGTCTTTTGCATTATTCACCCCTATTATGTTTCATAACAGAGATATTGGTTTGCCTGTATGCTTTCAGTCTTGAGAGAGAGGGAGGCTTTACAAGGTCTATTCTTTTGAGCTAGCTTTGTTTTGAGCAGTCCCCATCTGTTCTCCCACACTGTTAGATTTTCCAGTTCTCCAGAGAGCCGGGTACCTGTTTACAGCTGGTTGGACTGGTTTCTCTTTTGTATGTTTCATTTTTATTGCTCTATCCAAGTTTTAACCAGGCTTGGTGTTGCTTAACATCAAAACAGTACAATAATGAAAAGGCTCGTTATAGAATACTGGATAGCCATGTGGACAAGGAATTAAAATCTTCATTGGGAAAATTGAATTCAGAGTTGCTTTTGCATAATAATGCCTTTTATTTATGCATTGTTTATGTTGTCTGTTTAGTTAATTACTTTTATTTTAATTGCGTTTATTTATATTTTTATTTGCAGAAATGCAAGATATGCCGCAAGAAGGGGGATGATGATAGACTGTTGCTGTGTGACGATTGCAACCAGGCGTTCCACATGTACTGCCTTCGTCCACAGCTCATCCATGTCCCCAAGGGGGATTGGTTCTGTGCCGCCTGCGCTGTGAGTGGTCTGATTTGTTTACCTAGTGGGTGATCAGTTGGTTAGTTTTATTTGGGGTTTTAAGTACCATGTACTTTTCTTTTTGATTTGTATGGTAAGTTGCATTGGTAAAACAGCAGGGGAGAAAACGGAGCAAAAATTGCAAGCTGTATCACTTCATTTCTCAAATAGAGATCCATAAGCATATTTCAGTTTTCGTCCATGAAAATTTTTTTTATATGCATGTGTGCTTTGTTTTTGCAGCCTCACACTAAGAGAAGAAACCAAACTACTTCACGCTATGAGGTAGGTTTTTTATATTTTGTCTTTTGAGCATGTGTAGAGTGGGTTAGTGGGTATGTTTACTGTTAACCGCTTGGTCTGGATATATTTTATGTTCTGTTTCCAGCATGTTTTATTGGCAAGGATCTCTTCCACATTTGTGTGTGTCCCTGCTTGAGAAAACCAGGTGGAAGTGTCACTTTTTGCAAACTTCTTTATAAATAACAAAAATTTATAAAATCATTTAAAAAATACAAAAAACTGAATTAAATATGTAATAGTTTGTTTGTCTTAGTTTTTCTTAAGTATTTAATTTTCACTTCTGGTTTAGATTTAGAAATAGTTACTACAGTTTGAATTATTTCTCAAACATGTTTTTCAGTTGACAGAGTTCATACAACCTTTGAAAACCTTTAAATTAAACGGCATACTTTCAAAGCCTTGAATACCCTTGAATATTAGTGTAAAGTTAATATTCAGAAATAGCTTTGAAAACCCTTGAAAATCTAGCATGAGTTCAGTGATGGTCATTGTCACCCGTTTTTATTTTATTAATACAGTAAAACATACATTCACTGATAGCGCAGGTGATAGCGAGATTGTGACAGGCTACAGAATGCCGATATATTATGAGGATGGATAGGCCTATTTCCCTTTGTATGAGCATACGCATCACTTCATTAATCTTCCTGCTTCGTACTTTCACTCAGTCTATTTGACGCTGGTCACACATTTTGGGATTAATTTAAGTTTTTAATCACCATCACCATGCCTGGAGGAAAGTGCATGTTTCAATAGCTTTGGCTGAAGAAACCTGAGTACGCTAATAGCACAGGGTTCGTACGCTCCTTGAACCTCCTTGAATCTCCTTGAATTTTCTATGTCTTGTTCAAGGGCCCTTGAATCTCCTTGAAAAATGCCAAAGTGCCTCAGCTCCTTGAAAACTCCTTGAAATTTCAACCAGTGTATCTATCCATTGCTTGACCTAGAGATTTTATTGTCAAGTTTTCAAAAAAGGCCATTGAAAAATAAAAATTTATAAAACAAAAATTATAATGTGTGTTGTCAACTGTTCAACGATCGATAACTTTTGTCGTCTGCTAATGATAAGGGAAGTAACCACTACTGGAAATTGTTGATTTCCTTGCTGTCGCGCATGCGCAGTTGTCAGTTTCCGTACATTCTTTGTTCTAACGCGAGGCGTATACAAAGTACGAAAACAGTGAAAAGGACAGCGAAACTGCTCGTGTTTGTTTACTGAATGGGTAAAAATGCCTGGAGGCGATTGTGTGTTGAATCCTTTGTGGTTATCGAAATCTGAATATGCAGGGTGGCTGCTTGAAAAGAAAGGGAACAAGCATGCGTGTTTCTGCCGCGTCTGCTAGAAAATTATCGACGTGAAAGTGATGTGTTAGACCAGCTGTTCAGCATACACATGAAAGCAAAAAAGGACTATCAAGATCTTTGGGCTGTTGTGAGGCAGTTGTTACTTTTGTCCCATGGGCAAGCAACTGTCGAGAGAAGATTCTCAATCAACTAAGAGACCAGCACTGAAAATCTCTCCTAGCAGTCCTTGGTTGCTCGCCGACAAGTGCTGAACTGTATCAGGAAAATTGGTGGAATCGACAAGGTGGACATCACCAAGGAGCTGCTATTATCAGCATCTTCTGCAAGGAGAAAGTACCATGACTACCTTGATCAACAAAAGAAAGACCAGGAACAGGCACAAGCGGCAAAGAAGAGGAAGGCACAGGAAGACTCTGTTGCTGATTTAAGAGAGAAAAAAGAAGAATGGAGAAGGATGCTCAGCACCTGACTCAAAAGGCAGACAAGCTTGCTGAACAAGAGGGTGCGCTGAGACTCTTGACTCAGTCAAATACGCTGAGGAGCAAATCCAAAAAAATAAAGATCCAGCTGGAGATTTCCTGTCAGATTGATAAAGAAATGGAAAAACTGAAATATTATAACTGAAAACTCATTCATCTGTATGAAGTATATTATAGCCGGTGGTGGTACCTCTTTCTGACTTTTTACAGTTCTCTAACTTGTGTCTAAGGACAACATGCTTCACAATTATTGTTTAAATGGGCATAGACTCCGTAATCTGCATCATCATTATAACTGCAACTTTCGACATGCAATATTTATGCCTGTAGATATCACCATCAGATTCATGACTGCAAACAATTTATGGATATCACTGGGTAAGAGATTTTATCCTTTATTTTGACTACTTATCAATTCTTATGTGCGTTTACAATTTTTGAAAAACTCCTTGAATTTTTGGGAAAACTCCTTGAAATCTCCTTGAAAACTGCTTGAATTTTTTACAACAATTTGAGTATGAACCATGTAGCAGCAACGAATCACCTAGGACTGGAACACATCAACGTTGGTTATTCAGCAGAGAGACAGCTGACTGATTGCAATCTTGCTTCTGAGAAATCGAAAAGAGATTTTCGAGCATCCTGTAATGATTTTCTCTTGGTTGTTGTTTTAAAGATGTTGGAGAAGTCTCCTGTGACCTACCCTTTGGTGAGATACCTGACATGCCTGGACCCACAGGAAATTGCCCATCAGAAGAGAAAAGGAATCAATGTGAAGAAGTGTATAAGATGTTTAGATGTCTTGGTAGAGGCCAAGAGAGTGAATGTTAACAAATGTGACCAATTCATAATGCAGCATTCCGGCTTTCAGGATGAGGTACACTCCAGTAATGCCAAAGAATTTCTGCAGTTTTGCCCTGAAGATGAAAGCCAGCGCCTGGGTGTGCTACTGTGTAAGCACCTTGGGAAAGAAAAGAAGTTTGCAGAAGTTTGGGAGTTCACAGCTATTGTTGCTCTCTCGAGGCCAGGCAATAGTTTGAGTGGGTTTGACATTAACAAAGAAGCCAGTACAGACAACCTCTCCCAGCTCAGCCTTGTGACAATGAGGCAGATGATTAGCCAAGTCAGGAATGTAGGTGGTATACAGAATGTGGCAACAAGCAATGGCTTGTTGTTGTCTGCATCATCAGCTGCAAGCAGGTACCATGACTACCTTGATGAGAATAGGAAAGAAGAAATAGTGGCAAAAGAAGGGCAGAAGAAAAAGACAACTAAAGACAATATTTCTGAATTAAAAGCAAAGAAAATAGGGTTCGAGTCAGGTATTAAACACCAAACTAAAGAAGCAGACAGACTAATGCGGCAGAGGCAAAGGATATCTTGCGTTCCATAACTCAGTGAAATGTGCTCAGGAGGAAAGCAAAGGAGGAGAAAGTAGAAGGCCTCGATCATAACATTAACACACAAATGTAAAATCTGAAAGAAACACTTTGAAGTACATGTTTGATACACATTTTCCAATGGACGCATCTGTTTTTCTTGTCTTTATTGTAAGAACACGACAGGATACAATTAACATTTTCTACTTGAAATACCCTTCAATTTTGTAACAGAAGGTATGTGGGACCCCTGATTGAACTGTCGCACATAACAAGATTAAATTAAAGTTCACAAAACCATTAACTTCCAGTGCTAAACGAGTGTGTAGCACAAATAAAATAATATGTGTAAGGCACCTGACAAAAGTCGCTTCCAAACAGCTACGATGTGCTAAACACAAAGAAAAATGTAAATATTCATACCTTATCCAACAGTTACATGTGTCTAAAAATAGCTTATTTAGAGTCTTTTTACTTCTCTGATATTTAATATCCCTCCGTTTTGCAGGTTTTGCTTCGTTATTGTTTTGAAAGTGTGGGGTTATACTAGACCATGTAGTTACATTGTTTCAATCAAAATCTGGGTAAGTCCATGTCAAAATCAATTAAATAAACAAACTTATAATTTTTTTTTTTGTGGACAATTCCTTTTGAAATATTATAAAGGAAGGTGAAATGAAACCAATAATTGAAAGTGCGGATCAATTTTGACATTGTTTAGCAATAGCTTGAAATACCTCCTGGCGACTTTGGCCAGGTTATAATAATAATAATAATAAGTAGGCTTATATAGTGAGATACCCCTGCTCAGGGCTGGGCTCACCGCTCTTAACATAGGATATATACTAGATAAGATAGTACACTGATCAAAACAGACAGATGAACAATAAAAACAAAGTATGCAAGCATTCACACCAACTGTACTCGCAAAAGCATACAAGGGAACAACATCATATACAATACACTTCACATTCATAATACAAAATATTAATTTTAAAATACAAAGGGCATATAGATAATAATAGGATAATACAATCTGAGAATTCACCATACAAATTTAAAAATGTAACAAAAAATTTGTTACATCTAGCAATAATTAATACAATGATCAGATTTTATTTTTAAAAAAATTATCTCGTGCAGGTCACATTTTATTAGATGTAACCGGTATTTTCTGGTTTCATTTACATTGGTGCATGTGGTTATGGTGAAAACTAGAATTCCAGCTGATTGTATTCTGGTTCTGATTTGGCTCAGAGGAGTCCGCTGGACTTAAAGCAATAACCATGTAGCTGACTGTTTTATAAGGGCTCTGGCAGACACAGTGCAGGAAGAAAGTACAGGTCTGTTGTAGAGTCTAGAAACAGACAATTGACAGTAGCATATATACTACCAAAAATTGATCAGGCAGACATTTGGGGCTCCATATGCACCCATGCAGTGAAGTTGTTGCATTATTTTATGCAATGCTTCTATTGTTCTGTAGATGCACTTATCTGTTTTGAGGTGGAATTCATTTAGTGTTTTGTTGTGGTGGTTGTTTTAGTCTGAAGATGAAGAGAGCGAAGAAGAGGTGCAGCACACTAACTGTGAAGTGTGTGAGGGAGAGGCAGGGGAAGAGGAAGGGGAACAATTGGTGGCGTGTCACAAGTGTCCCTGTGTCTACCATCTGGACTGTCACCAGCCTCCTCTGCGACGTGTGCCCAGGTCGGTGTTGTTTACCCAATGGCCAATCTCTCGTGTTCATTCTTGCTACAGGTTACAGAATTTACGTTTGTGGTGGTTGAATATGCTGAAATCATTAATAGGTGAACATGGAGGGAGACCGCTGAAGCCTTGAAGTAAAATGTTGAAATCTTGATGTGGACCTTAGTCTTACAACACTTATGAATTTATTAGTTGGCCTTTGAAAAGACTGAACGCACTGCCTCGTTTTACTCCATTGGTCCGTTTTTTGTTTGTTACCACCTCAAGATTTTAACATTGATAAGTAGACACAAAAGTGTTGTGCTAAACACATGAAGTAAAGAAGATGAACTTGGGTTACATAAAACATCTTTGGCATCTTGTTTAGAAGTGGTCCTGGGATTGGTAGGAAAGGTAATGGCCTTCCTTTTTCTGCCTGTGGATTTACATTAAAAGTAGATTTGCGCATATTTATTTTTGGGACTCAACCAAGAAGCATTGCTGGAGCAGCTTTCAGATTTGCCTGGTTTTTTTTTAGAGGCACTTGCATTGTCTGAAACTGCTCTGCTTGTTCCTCGTCTATGTCTGTGTTGTCTTCAGCCTAACCTTCACTTCCGTCACCCCAAACTCTCATGTCAAGAATGTACATTACTGGTGCAGGCGAGGAATTCGGGGAGATTGCTGGTTCTTTGTTCCATCCTGATTTTAAAAAAGATGTTTGATATATTGCTGTTGTTTGTTGCAGAGGAATGTGGGAGTGCAATGACTGCAAGAATGGTATACGACGTCGAAACAAGAAACGACCCCAGCGCAGAGGTTAATATGATACCTTTTACTGACCAATTCATTGTTCATTTTATAATTGAAAATAATTTTTTTTTACTTACAACAACAAAGCACACATGCACGTCTTATTTTGTGGTGTGTTTATTTTTAGTAGATTTTGTTTTTCTTGTGTTTTTTTTGTTTTTTTTAATAATTATTTTTTTAAGATCTGCTCTTTTTTCTACACATAATTGAATAGTACCTGGTATTGTGCGTGAGGCTTAATGCTTGTGATCTTAATTAAATGTGGTCCTTCTTTCTCCTGCACTTAGCTGCCACCAACAAAAAGTCTTACAAGGCCGAATCGAGTTTGGACGATGAAGAAGAAGAGGAGGAAGAGTCTTCTGAAGAGGAGGCGGAGGATAATTCTGAAGCAGACTCTGAAGAAGAAGAAGAAGAAGAAGACGACGACAAGAAACCTGCTAAACCTTCATCCAGATCAGCTAGAAATTCATCAAACACAAGGAATTCTCGCACAACATCCAATGGAAAAGTATCATCATCCACACAATCAAGGAACTCGGGTGGTTCCGCCAAAACCAGCTCTCGGCAGGCTAGAAACAGCACGGGCAACAGCTCATTTGAAGATTCGTTCTCCATGCCTCGTTCCAGACGGGCTCCCTCTGATCTCTCCGTAAGTCTCGATATCAGTCTTTCTTTTATCACCCGTCTACTACTTTTTTCAGATTTTCTTGACTGCCATATGTTAAAATACATTACATAGTCTAAATCAGGGGTCTTTATGTTTATGTTTTGCGGTCCGCTATCTGACAGCAAAATTTAGTGTTAATGTGGCCTGCATGTTTTCCCCATTATCATATCCATAGTGTGACCCTCCTCGACGGTTTCAATTGAATTTCACCGACTAGTCTAAGTCTGATTTGTTTTATATTTGTATAGGTTTGGATGTTGATTTTAATAATAAAAACTGTTTTAAAATCGGACTAAAAGTTGTTATTTTATAGCATTTTACGAGACAAACGTGACCAAAGTGCAGTTAAGAGAAAACACGCATAGTATGTTGTATATACACACATAAACAATTTTAAAAGTCAGTTACTGGGTAATGCATAACCGTAATTGTGTACATCATAGCAATATGGCACAAAATCAAAGAATCCCTATTAAAATTGCCGCTAGTGTGTACAAGAATGAATAAAACCATTTACTCCATACCGGATCGGTCGTCGCCCGGATCAACAAGGACTGCGCCTTCTGTTGGCCACCAGGACGGAGGCGATAAGTGTGCTACTGATGGACAACTAAGCAGGATCCGCACCAGAAATAACATCGTCATAGGAACCTGGAATGTCAGGACCCTAAATGCGGAGGGAAAATGAGAAGAACTGGCCCACGAGATGGACCACTATCGATGGAACGTTTTAGGGATCAGCGAACTGCGCTGGAAAGGCATAGGTGAAACAACTGACAAAGGCCACAAGCTTTATTTCAGCGGTAGAGATGACAGGCACGAACACAGAGTTGGATTCTTGATCCACAAGAACATTCTAGCCACTGTCATGGGTTGCCGCCCAGTCTCCAGTAGACTCATTACCATCCGTCTGAGAGCAGCCCCTTTCAACATCACCATCATCCAGGCCTATGCCCCAACATCAGACTATGACGACAGCGAAGTGGAGGATTTCTATGAAAATCTACAGGCTGTCCTTGACCAAGTGCCGAAGAAGGACATAGTCATAGTGCAAGGCGACTAGAATGCCAAGGTTGGCCAAGATGCACACGACAAACTGGGGAGACACATGTGGACCCCACTGCAACAACGAGACAAATGACAGAGGTCTGAGACTGTTGGAGTTTGCCAGATACAACAATCTGATACTGGCAAACACGCTTGGTCTCCACAAAAAATCCAGACGATGGACATGGCACAGTCCCGGTGGGGAGCATCACAACCAGATCTACTACATCATGGTCAAGAAACGCTTAGATCAAGCATCAAGTTTGGCAGGACACGCACTTTTCCAGGAGCAGACATCGGAAGTGACCACGATCTCATGATGTTGTCTTTCCGGCTTCACTTGAAGAGAGTAAACACAGCAAAGTGCACTAGACTGAAGTTCGACCTGGACAAACTGCAAGACCTGGAGGTGGCAGAAATATTTTAGGCCACAATTGGAGAAAAATTTGCACCACTGCTCATTTTTGGAGCTGGTGAAGTAGATGTCAACACCATGACCACCACCTTCAACTTAGCTGTGACAGATGCCGCCACGGAGATCCTTGGAAAGCACAGGCCAAAGAAGCCGTGGATCACACCTGAACTTTTGGACCTGTGTGATAAGCGAAGAGAGATGAAAAAGAAAAAAAAAACTCACAGAGAGCTGATGCCTACCGAAAAATCAACAATGACATCCGAAAAGGCATGCGCACATCAAAGAAGAACTGGATAGAAGATCAATGCCAGGAAATAGAGAACAGTCTGAACAAGAACAACAGCAAGAAGGCCTACCAGACTGTGAAGCGGCTAACAAGTGTTTAGCCCAAGGTCTCCACGATCCAAAGCAAGTCTGGCATATGCCTTACACAAGAACAAGAAGTATTGGACAGATGGACAGAGTACTGATCTGACCTTTACAACCACACACCAAACAGAGACCCATCAGTTCTAGCATGTTCAGAGAACCGAGAAGAAGAAGAAATCCTCCCAATTCTCCAAGAAGAAGTTGAGGCAGCAGTGCAATCGCTGAAGATGGGGAAGTCAGCGGGAGTGGACAACATACCCGCGGAACTGCTTCAACAGGCATGCTACTTTTCCGCGATTTCGCAGATTTCCACAACAACCACTTTTGGTTTCCGTTTAAATTAAAAAAATTTCCAAGAAAGTTAAAAATTTTCAATGAAAAAAAAAATCGAGATCAAATTTGACCCGAATCAAACACGTGATCCACTTGTCCAATAAAAACACTCGTTCTTAGCCTTTCGGGGTGAAGACTATAATGAAGGGAACTCGTACAGATCTATTTTTAGAATGACGTCAACTGGGGTTAGGGTAGGGTTGGGTTAGGGTTACCCTACCGTACCCTACCCCTACCCTAACCCTAGTCTAAAAATAGCTAGACCTGTACGAGTTCCCTCCATAATAGTCTTCACCGCCTTTCGGAGTGTTTCAAAATCGCGAAAATGGCAGGACATGGTAGACCCAGAAAAAGAAAAGCTGCTAAGTCTGATGACGAAGCCGATTCCTCATCAAAGAAAACAAAGCCTGCAACTAAATGACTTAAGATTTTCTGCATTCATACACAGAAGCACGTCAATGCATCATTGCGTCGAAACTGTCAACAAAGTACGCACGCTGTACTGTCTGTGGCTTCGATTTTTTTTATAGGTCATGGTGGCTTTGACGATGTTGGCAGGCATGTTGCATCTGCTAGACACAAAGCTTACTTACTGTCCAAGATCATATTGAGGATTCTCCTGATCCCTGTGTCCAACTGTTTATGTGAAAGGGTCTTTTCTCTGGTTAGAAAAAATTAAACTGACTTTAGAGGGACTATTGGAAGTAAGACACTGAATGCCAAGCTGCAGTTGAAATCAAGAAATTCAAATATTGACTGCTACAAAACAAAACTCTCTCCGACACTTCTGAAAAAGGCAACTGCTAAGTCCTTGAAACAATAGAACTGTCTTGTTGCTGACATTACTTTTATTGAAAAGACTGTCAGTATAATTTATTTCAAGTAAAACAAGTGAAGTGTTCAATAAGCTGATTTTCATGGTGATTTTAGAGTAAAACAAGTGTGGTTTTCAACAAGCTGATTTTCATGGTGATTTTAGAGGACTGAAAATAGCCTGCTATTTCAGAGGTAAGCCTGTCGTTATAATGTCATAGGCTGGGTCTTGCGAGAAAAAAAATACTGACAAGTGTTAAAAAATACTGACAA
This sequence comes from Oncomelania hupensis, assembly GCA_036898135.1. Classification (NCBI taxonomy): domain Eukaryota; kingdom Metazoa; phylum Mollusca; class Gastropoda; order Littorinimorpha; family Pomatiopsidae; genus Oncomelania; species Oncomelania hupensis. Next base: position 32,978,851 of record CM072517.1, on the reverse strand, counting down.
ACAGTTCCGGAAATATTGACAAGAAGATTAGGGGGTTGGCACCTTTGCAAAATGTTCCTCAGAAGTATGTCTTCGCTGCAATCACTGATACGTAAGCAGAATTCGTTCAGTGGACCGAGCATTCGCTGACTAAGCGACCGAGCGAGCGGCTGTCGGCACTGTACACGCTGCTGAACGCTTTGAAAGGGTCTCGTAAATATTAGGCGGCGCCTGCTACTGTCATAGCCCGACTTTGCACATATAACATCTGCAGGCGCCTACCAATTAAAAAACGCAAGGGAGTTAATTTCCTGTGGTGGCGCTTCTCTTTGGAAAATGGCTGCGATTCAGTGCAGCACCAGCGCTGATAGCAGAATCAGAATGCATGAAACAACAGATTCAGATTCTGACAAAAATGACTGCCAAACCTGTAACCAAGAAGAAAAAATATGTACAGAAATTTAAGAAGCGTTATTCCAAGGATTTTCCTGCGACTATTTCTTCCTCAAAAGGAGAGGACATGGCTTTCTGCACAACGTGCAACTTTCATTTCAAAATTGGCCATGGAGGACAGAGTGACATAAAGCGGCATGTAAAGTCACAACTGCTGCTATTTTGCTGTCTGGGAACATGTACTGCAACGACTTCGTCAGCTTGTCAGCCGTGGTCAAAGATGAAGAGGCCAATGGTGGGTGTAGACGTTAAACCTGTCATGTTCCACAGCATCATTTGGTAGATACAGGACTTGAGATGGAGGTATAAGGACGGAGAAAAGGGGTGGTGGGTGGGGGAATACGAATACGATCACTTTATTATCTCAATCAATGAGAAATTCACTTGTGGTGCCACATATAAATGTTACAGGACGATAAAGGACATGGTGGTCTGTTCAAGGAATTATCCATGGTGATGAGGGGCATTCTAACAATACCCCACATCAGCGCACATTGCGAGAGGGTTTTCTCAACAGTCAGAAAGAACTGTACAAGCCAGAGATCAAGTCTTGCAGACTCAACACTTGAGTCAATTCTGGTCCTCAAGACCAGTCCTTGTGATGTGGTGGATTCAGTCATGAATTTATCTGAAGAGTCTCTTATCAAGCGAGTGCCTATTGTCGCAGTCTGAAAAAATTAACTAAGTTAAACTCTTTGTGTACTTCTGTGACTTTTGACACTTTATATAGTATTTTAACTTCAGTATACATGTATTTTAAAACATGACAAAAGGTGAGCTAAAATATTCCTTGTGAAGCAGTAAACCAGTCAGTTTGACATAGTGATCTTCTGGTCTGTTACCAAAATCTTCTGGTTTTGTTGACCATGTCTACTGGACAAACAAATTGGGGGTAAACAGGTCTGGGCTTGACACCACCTGACCTCCAGAGCCTATGGAATGGAAATAAGTGCAGAGAAGACAACAACACCAATGCGGAATTTTACCCTCTATTACGGGAGTACGAAATTTCATGCAAAATTACGGAAGAAAACGATGGAAAAACTACGCAATTTTTAGAGCCGTGTAAACTTGTTAAATTGTTGTCTGCTAGGACTAGAACCCGATAGAGTAACCGCCCTTGCATGGGAGCAAGTGTTTCGAGAGTTGCGATTGGACGTCGTGAACCAATGAACATGCTCGAACGTTACAAGCTTAAATTGTCGCGCTGGTCTTGAGTGAAAATGGCGAGTGGAGAAAGTTCTAATCGGGCCAAAGTTGCACGTTTACATGAGACAGACCACGAATCAGAAGAGTCTGAGTGTGTAGAGATTGCTCAAGTACAGAAGAAGAAGAAAGAGCTGCAGTTGCAAGTATTTCTTTCGGATTACACGAGGAATTGGCCTTGTCTTGTGGCTTCAAAAAACGTGGCCCAGAACTAGGCAGAATTAATATACTGTACTGTTCTGTGGGCGACTCTGACTTCTCATTTGGGCATGAAGGAGCAAACGTCTGTAAGCGGCTGGTCCCCAAATCTTGCCATGAAGACACCAGATATGTCAGGCAAGAAGAGCTGGACCATCTCAAATGTGCCTACTCCAGGCAGCTGGCACAATATAAGGACCAGTTTTTTTTTTTTTTTAAAGCAAAATTTGTACAGGGTACAGTCACTCTTTCCATTGTGGTCTATTTCATCTGTAATTAAATGAACCTCACAATGTGCTATTGTTATTGGTAAAGTAAACGTATTCACAGTAACAAGTCCTTCTTTTGACAGCTGATAAAACTTTTTTTTTAAATAAATAAAAAAGGCAAACTTTGAATTAATTTATGTGTAGTGCCTATTCCTGTGAATTACACATCTTTATCATGAAAATGACACATGAGTCAATCACCGGTAACGTAAATAGAACTCCTTTGGAACAGTTATCCTTCATCACAAACAGGTCAGGGATGTGCAGGTTTATCTTTTGTTGCATGCCATGGTCTCTCATGATACTAATTAATCATTTTACAATCTGTTTGATATTGTTTCCTTCTTTTTGCTATCCTTTTAAAAACTGTTTTTGTGTGCTTTTTAAGTAGTAAACGTGCCGTGAATTTATTTATACATTAACCTTGGTTATTCAGAAAACACCGCGTTTCCTCATGTGTGTACACGGCTGTATTTCTCTGCCAGGGGATGGCTTTTCTGTTTAACACACTAGGCCAATTATAGCGCGCAGCGCGGAAACCAGCCTCACAGCTAGCATGCTCCTTCCCGTCTAGTAGCCAACGCTTAACACAGCAGACAAAGCTGGCGGACGACTGATTTCTGACTTTGTGCTATAGATTTGATCATATTATGTGAAATATCGTTTGTATTGTGGTAGTCCTTTTGCATTTTAGTTACTTTCATATCTGTGTTTTGTGTTAGCATAAAGTAAACCTCAACATTCGATTTCGTTTGCGTTATATTTAAGTCGATTTGACCGTGTGTACTGATCGGCCCTTCTCTTTCTTGCATCGGACCGGTTTACGATCTAGTGTATATATGCGTTTTAATTACACGTTTAAATCCTTTCTACAATGTTCACCATTTGAAGTCACTTAGTACACAGTTTGAACTTTCTGGTGATGTGGTCGACATTATAACATTGCTTCTTGTGTTTGGCTGATGGCCTCTGTAATTCTAGCAAATTTTAACTTTTTTCTAGCGGTAATGGTGGAAACGATAGGCACACGCACATAATTGTTGCATTGCCGCCGCGCCGCGGCCCTGTACCTACCACTAGCTACCAGTATATAGTGAAGCTTGGTCAGTACACAGTGTGCTTATGCGAAAGTGTCGTGTGACTATAATCTACAAACAACAACACAGTGTGCCCCTTTTGTGAAAGTGACATTTATGATGGTCATTCAATGTACTGTACCTGCATAAACATCATTATAAAATATCAACAAAACACCTACAGTTGCTTGATCAGTGTGCCGTGTTGTGTGACAATGACAGGTATAGTGGTGATTTATTCCGGATATATAACTATCAGCATAATTACAGAATTGTGGGTGAGTACAATAAAAAAAAAATTTTATATGATGTTTCCTACACGCACTAGGTTATAATATCGAAAAACACACAACCATTGTACAGTACATGCACTGTACTGCATAGGCATGCCTTGCATATCTCTAGCTCTTCCCTACCTTCTCTCTCTCTCTCTCTCTCTCTCTCTCTCTCTCTCTCTCTCTCTCTCTCTCTCTCTCTCTCTCTCTCTCTCTCTCTCACACACAAGTGAATGCATGTCTCCATAGAAAAAAAAACACGAACACATAACATTTCGTAAATTGTTGTACTTTGAACTTTGCTTAAATGTCTCGTTTGTTGCTTTGTTTTGTGAAGTCCTTTTAAACTTGACTGTATTTACTCTTTGTTTGATTGTGTGTTTACATTCAGATTGTGTGTTTGTGTCTACTGTGTGTATCATATCGATTGTGTGTCCATGTAGTGTCTCTCTCTCTCTCTCTCTCTCTCTCTCTCTCTCTCTCTCTCTCTCTCTCTCTCTCTCTCTCTCTCTCTCTCTCGTGTGTTATAGGTCTAGCATGTCTTGTAAATTGTGCTGTTTTGGATGAGGTTTTAAATGTAAATGTATTTTAAATGTTTGTTTGGGCTCCCTCGTGTATAGTAAATAGTGGATGAGTTTTTAAAATACATTCAGTTTCAGCAGGAATTTTTGTTAGGCATAAAATACTTAAGCACAGCGAACAAAAGTAGTTTCTAATAGCGTGAGGTACAATTGTCACGTATTTCTAAAATGTATAACACAATCATAAGAGAGGGCGCCGGCGGTTCGTTAAGGTCTGGCTACAGCAATGCATTGGGCTTAGTTAAAATAATTATAAGCTGCTCAAAGTACTCGAGTCAAGTGCCACTGTACTAGGCTATAGGCTACAGCAAGGCCGGCCAGCCAGCGTCTCTGACCTGGCTTAGGGCGGTTCAGCCAGCGTGAAGGGAACATAAGAGGCAAAAGAAGGGTTGAATTTAGCAACCGTCTCAGAGTACCACTTATAAACAGGCGTGTGTAGAATTACTGAAGGAAAATGCAAAATTACTGAAATTCACAGGGAATACTACTGATCAGTAATGCATGAGGTAGGCAGGTCTGCCAATGGCATCAACACGGACATCAAGTCCAAGGCCAATCCTCAACACAGTGCATAGCTTCAAATATTTAGGAGTCATTGTATCAGACAATGGGTCCCGACAGGAAGTCCTCTCCAGGATCGCACAAACAATTGCTGCCTTGGCGAGGTTGAAGCCAATTTGGAATGACAGGACTATCAGTCAACATTCCAAGGTAAGGCTGCTGCGCTCCCTTGTCATCTCCATCTTTCTATATGCTTGCGAAACATGGACCCTCACAGCAGATCTCCAAAAAAGAATACAAAGCATGGAGATGAGGTGCTACAGAAGACTTTGGGGCATTTCCTATACCCAGCACATCACCAACAACGAAGTCCAACAGACCATCACACAAGTCATTGGACAATACGATGACCTGCTTACAGTGGTGAAAAAATTGAAACTCCGATGGTATGGCCATGTCACCAGATCATCAGGTCTTGCAAAGACCATCCTGCAAGGCACAGTGCAAGGAGGTAGAAGAAGAGGGAGACCGAAAAAGAGGTGGGAGGACAATATTCGAGAATGGACTGGTTTGACACTGAACGAAACAATCAGGGCTGCTGAGGTCAGGGAAAGATGGAGTATGCTGGTTAAACGATCATCTGTGGTGCCCCTACGACCTCCGAGTTACGGGATAGGATAGGTGTACAAGTGACGGAAATCCTGAGCCTGTCAGCTAGGTCACTTTCAAAGTAGGGTTTCAGTGTTCCCGATTACGCACAGTAGTGCGTCAATTACGCACAAAATATGAAAAATGACGCAGAAAAATTTGCATGTGTGCGTCCTGTGGACGCACACATTTTCTTCGAATCGCTGAAGTCAAAAATACTACCAACGAGTGGCGCACTAATTCACGGCATAATCAGAATCAGAACCCAAGTGAGACTGCCATTGCAGACGATTAAAGATTGTGTCATGAGTTGCCGTCCTTAAAAATCGCATGCGAGCGCATTGTAAACTTCCTCCAAGCAATCCATTCACTGAACAGAAGAAATCTTCGTGAATCCATTCTTTGATTCCATCTAGGCTTAAATAAACATTTAATACATGTTTTAAATTTGTGGTTTTATATGTTTAGGATAACTAATGTGACGCTTTAACAGAGTAAAAAAAAAGAAGAAAGAAGTGAGGCTTGGACTTGTTTTTACATTTCTTTTTCCGATTTGGGGACTCTCAAAATTTGCACAAGGACTCTTAAAATTTTATAACTGGGAGTCCCAAGGACTCTCATTTTTTTGTTGTTGAGGGAACACTGGGGTTTGTCAAAAAGACCTTTTCAACGATTTTTAAAAAAAAATCGAGATTCGTTTTCCCTATAATAACATTTTTCTTCGCATCAATAATTCATAAATATTGCCTGCTCCTGCCTTTTGTTTGAACATGTTTTTAGTTTTAAAATCACTAATGGCAATTGCCATATTTTTATTTTAATTTTATGTTTTTTGTTTATCAGAATGGTAGAAGCTCATTAGTTTTATATCATTTATTAGCTGAATATTTTTACTTTAGATCATCGCAAATGTTATTTTCTTACTAAGGATATAATGCCGTTAACGTTGTGGAATACTTGATTCGCCAAGTATAATCCAGACTCTACCTCCTGTGGCCCCCGGATAATTTGAGTTTCAGGACCCTGATCTAAATAAATGCGTGAAAATCCTCTATGTTGCATCCATTGTGCAACTTGGCTTTCATGTCCCTAGATTCATTTCTTGTGTGGATTTAAAATACAGTAAAGACAATAAAGACATTGCCATCAGTCTACATTCCAAGGTAAGGCTGCTGCGCTCCCTTGTCATCTCCTAGCTCCATCTTCCTATATGCTTGCGAAACATGGAACCTCACAGCAGATCTACAATAAAGAATACAAAACATTGAGATGAGGTGCTACAGAAGACTTCTGGGCATTTTATATACCCAGCACATCACCACCAACAACGTCCGACAGACCCTCACACAAGCCATTGGGCAACATGATGACATGCTCAGTGGTGAAGAAACGGAAACTCCGATGGTATGGCCACGTCACCAGAGCATCAGGCCTTGCAAAGACCATCCTGGAAGGCACGGTGCAAGGAGGCAGAAGAAGAGGGAGACATAAAAAAAGGTGGGAGGACAACATTCTAGCTGGCTTGGTGCTGGGCGAAGCCATGAGGGTTGCTGAGGACAGAGAAAGATGGAGTACGCGGGTTAAACAATCATCTGTGGTGCCCCAATGACCTTCCAAGTTGTGGGATAGGATAGGGACAGGAAGTCCTGTTATTTTTATTAATCATAAAATGTTAGAGTGTTGCATCAAATATATGATAGTAGATTGAATATTACCTGCGTGCCTCTTTGTATCACAATCGTTTATCATGTTGCTGCTGCAGAAAATCTACTCCTTTCCTCTTTCTGTCATCTTCTTTTCTTGCCTGTAATGCTGTACCAGATACCTTGATGGGATCCATTGGGTTGAGAACTTGTCACCCGTTATTTTATTAATTAATAATACAGGATGCATTGGCATGCTTTTTCTGCAATGGAACTCGAATGTCGGCATCTGAACCTATCGCTTTTATACAAGGCTGAAGAGAAAACTTTTTTTTTAAAATTTAACTGTACTGCATCCATTACCATTATTGAAGGGAGGTAGGAAACCAGAGTATTCAGAGAAAACCCTCAGTGTACTGACAAGTCATGTAAGTTCAACAGTGCTATCAGGTCTTCCGGTAACTGGATTTTATCAGTAAATCGAGACTATAAAATAATAAAGTCTTTGTTTCTTTTGTTGCAGCTATGTGAGGATATTCTGCATCATCTGATGAAGCACTCATCAAGCTGGCCTTTCTTAGAGCCAGTCAGCAAAAAGGATGTAAGTACTGGTGGATTTTACATTGTGCAGTTTGTTTTCAGTCAAAATTATATCTTATGGAGAAGGCCTTGTATGTAGGAGGAAAATAGTGTTGCATCATTCTCACATCTCCTCAGAAAGAGTTTCTTGACTATTGAAAATATGTTTGTTAATCTATTTATTATCTTTTGAAAGCACTAAAATGGGATGATGAGGTTTTTTGTTGTTGAAATGTTGAAGGAGATAAAACACCTGTTTGAAAGATTCTCTATGCATACATTTCACTAAAAGTTTGTTCAGGAACTAGAAGCCAATTGAGGTTCATGAAGTAAGCATCGCGTTGAATAATATTACTTCGGAGAGGTCAGCTAATCTGTAATGTTTGTTAACAGGTCCCTGACTATCATCAGATCATCAAAAAGCCCATGGATTTCATGACCATGCAGAAGAAATGTGCTCGTCTCAGCTACTCTTCTCCACAGGAATTTGTCGATGATGCCATTCTTGTTTTCAGCAATGCAGCTAAATACAACCAGGTATGCCACACCTTTCTAAAAAATTTTTCATTTTCTGCATATGACATAGATAAATGTAAATTCTTATACATGGATGTACACATATACACCTAAATTTTGTTTCCCACTTATGTGACATCCTCCATTCTTCCTTCAAGATTCGTGTGGCAGTTTCATTTCCAGAACTATAAAATAAAGAAAGGGGCTTGCTTGTTGTCATTCCATTCTTCACCAGCGAGACTTAACATTTGATAGAAAAATATCGAATCTTACGATATTCACAAGTTGAACATCACATTCTAACAAACAAATATTCAGTGTCTTTGATTTTCGCAACAATTTCACCTCGCCATTCATGGTTCAAAATAGGTTAAGCTGTTTTGGTGGTTCTTTCCTCCTGTGTTGAACTAGTGGCATACTTCCTCATTTATTGTTTCACTTTTGCAGCCTGACAGCGACGTGTACTCCTGCATGAAGGAGGTGGAGAAGTTCTTTTCGGAGCTTTTGGCCAAGCATCTGCCTGATTATGCCAGCACGCAGCACTTTGTGGCCAACAGGGAGGAGGTCTCTGCTCGCTCTAGGCGTGCTCGCAAGAATTGAACCACAATCTATTGCCACATTGTTCCACTCTCCACTAGGTCCTACCCCATTTACCCATGAGCTATGACCTTTTTATTTTTTATTTTATTTATTTTTTTGTAAGCTAATGATAGGATGAACAGAAGTGTACAGGCTGAAGCAGTGCTTTCTATCATGTCTCTCTCCACATGTAAAAATGACATTTGACTCTATCTAAAATATGTGCGTCTGCATTTTCCAGTCTAATGACTTTTAAATGTTTCTTTTTTTTTTTCCTTTTTTTTTCAATTACTGTGGATCAGCACAAAGGAAGAATGGTGATTCGGATACAAATATATTTTGTATTCCGAAAGTTCTGCATGGATCTGATGGCAAGACGAATAGAGAATAAAATTGGTTGTGGTGAACGTTCACTTGCATGAATTGATTGAATTAAATTAATATCATCATTGATGATTTTTGTTTTCTGTCTGTTGAAACAATTCACCCTGACCTATCATTTATATTAAAGAACCCACACTCTTTTTTTTTGTTCATTGATGTATATTTGTACATTTTAAAGAAAAAGAGCAGATTATCTACTTTTGCTAACTGGCGCACCCACCATTTACACACATCGTTCACTCACTTGCTCACTCACATTCAAACTTGCATATTTTCTCTCTGTACACTAAGTGTAACGCATTTCATGGTAACAGCAGTATGTAAATACCACTGTTTTAGTGTTTGAAGATCATTCACTTCAACATGAACATTTAATTAATTTATTTTCAATTTGATTTAGGTGACATTACATTGTGGAACTGCGTTCTTGAGAGGAAGAAAAGCTAACAACGGTACAAGACCTCCTTGTTATGTTATTTCATCATTGAGGTTTGACCTACCATTTTTAGATTTTCATATCCTTGTTGTTTTTTTAAATGGTCATAATTGGTTCATGCTATCCTTATAGAGCATTGATATTCTCTGTTCTAACTTGCATGTATATTCATATTTATTTAATATAAATAACAATTGTACAGTATATAAATATACAAAAACAAAAATATTCGCCTTGTGTTAGTTTTGGAAGGAATAAAAATGAAATTTGCTTAGCTGTTTTATGTTTTGTGTTGGAATTTTGTTCTGTACTTGTTGAGTGTGATTCATTTTGTATTGTTGACTTTAGTAAAATGTTGTGTTGGCTAATGTGTTTTGAACAGTGTAGTGATCGTGTTGAAAAGTTTGTGCTCACAGCTTCCCCCTCTGCATTCAATTCTGCTCAATATAGTCCTTGTGTTCAGGTGCTTGGAACTGTCTACATTGTTTGGTTCAAAAAGTATTTTGTTTTGGAAGTACATGCAGTAAGTTGTACACGTTTGTTGGTAGCGTGCAGTCGTCTCAGCGGAATTTGTTTTTAAAAGTGGATTTTGGTACTGGGTACTTCTTGCTGAAATAAGGAAGATTGTCATGTAATAGTGAAAGTTGTTTGGATTTTTAAGCTGTAACATGTTTGTGTTGCATTCATTTACACTGACTGGTAGTTTTCAACTGACTTCCATTTTTTTTGTTATTTTTAATTTATTACTATTAACTCGGCAATGTTATTTCATGGGTACATTTGTACAAGCATTTGTCTTTTTTTTAAACAATAATATTTATGTTTTATATTTAATTTGTTTTCTGTATTGTATGTAATACTAATGTGTAAACTCGAGGTCCAGATTTTATGTTACAAGATTTATGTACATTTTGTTTTAATATCGCATTGATTATGTATTTATTGATGAGTCAACTCTTTTAGTTAACAGAAGATATGAATTCACGTAACTAACATTAGGTATGTATTGGCAATATCTCTGGCTTTGGTAATATTCACACTTTTCTGCTATCCTATGCACCAACGGGAATCCCCTCAATGAAACATACTTCCGGTTTCTTTCTACGCGTGTTTTAGTGAGTTATTTCCAAATATTCAAGAATAATAACATGTGTCACTGGCCACCAGTATCGTACCCTCACATATTTTTTTTTTTTTGCTGCAGTTTATTATCCCTTTCTATCGCCAGTGGCGCGCCTAAACCCTACCTACCTAACATTATTTGTGAATTTTTGAAAAATATTCGGAAAAACATAACGCCCAGATGCTGGCTTGAACCCACACCTGTCAGGCGCCATTGGTTTCTGGCTTGTGGACAAGGCAAGTAGGTTAGTCCCGCCGTAGCACACTTGGCCACAACGCTCGCCTAACATAGTCAACTACTTCGTGTGTTGTGAAGGTTGCGACGGCGAAGCTATGGAAAACTACAAGAGTCTTCAGGTCCTGTTTCACTTTCTGTCGATGATCGACGCACCTCCGAAGTCGCCTCTACGATTATTTTTTGCATCCTTTCACTGAGCATGTACTTCCTCCACCGTTTTTATACTTATCCCACTCGTTTTCTGGCTCTAACAATCGTCGTTTTCGGCAATTTGCCATAATTAAAAGTCACGCATCAAGCTTTGATAAAAGCAAAACAAGCCAGACCGGAACTTGGTTTCATTCTAATCTCGTTTTAATTTATAATGGCGATACCCATGAGTTTTTATGAGAGGTGCCGGAAAGTTGTGAATAACAGAGATAAAGGCAATTGTACATTTCTGCAAGCTAGTGTAATACCTATTAGCACCATCCTTAATAATAATAATAATTTCGGGAAAACATAATTTCCTTTTTTTTCTTTTTTAAAAAATAATTATTTATTTTAACAGCATAGTTTCTGTGATTTTCTGCAACTGTAAGCTTTGTTTGATTTATTTCAATCTTTTAGTCAATCTGTCCACTAAGAAGAAAGAAAAAAAACTAATAATCTTTTGGAAAGCATGAAGAAATCACATATACTTCACACATCATGTTTTGCACATATAAATTGAGGTTCCCTTTTGAATCGAGATGCCCTAAATTATTGCTGTATAAACTAGCACTTGTTCCAAATTGTTCAGTAAAGAAGGATTATGTGTATTGTGTTATTTTACCAACAGGTTTTGCCGATTTCACATTATAAACAAAGGCTGCACAATATGAAGTTTTGATTAGAACTTGTTGCCTCCCAGAAATACCCATTTTGATTCTGAATTAGGTTATGACTAGTAGGCAAAGATATGATGCCCACAAACAAATATACAGTGTTGCTGCAGTATTTAGTGTTTTGTTTCCTGAAGGACCAGACCTTCATTCAGTGTTCTTCGTTGCTGCCACTGCCTTCAATGCTATTCTGACCATTTGTTTATTTGCAGTGTACATAATAAAATGTGAACATTGCAAGTTTGTGACTTGCAAAACTACATCTACTTAACATTGAGCTGTCGGATCATTTACATTGATCATAGTATGATAATGTAAACTTTTAAGAAGGCTTTAAAAAAAAAAAAAGCATGTTGTTTTTTTAAATATTTTTTTGAAGAGAACACAACATAAACTTTGTTTTAATGCATAGATCTAACACTTTGCTACTTTAAACGTTTAGTTCCAGTTTTTGATACACTAATAGAAATTGTACGCGAATTTGTCTTTTTCCCCCTCAAAATAATCACCTCAAATAAGTTAACAAGGTCTGTTATATCTCAAAGGTTTGCCAGATCAGAGGCTTCTACTTTATTATTTTTTTTTGATGCTACACTGCACCATCAAAAATACTCTGGGTGATTATTATTAATAGAAGTAAATGACTAGCAATCTTAATACTTTATTTTTAGTTGATAATGGGTGCCTGTGGTTATTCCAGCATTTTGATATGCATCTTAGCAGACACGATGCTGGAATACAGGACAAGTGTGCTATAGAGTCCACGAAAAAAGTTCAGGCAGTGAAGTCCAACCAAAAAGAACTAGAAAATGCCCAATAACATTGTTACACTAGCAGTAGTCTTTTAACGAGTTCTGTCACTGCTTCTGAAGCCAAACTATGAATGCAGTACAGAGCCTAGGCCTACACCTGTTCATTGACCAACTTGTAGCTCAATTCCACCATTTTTATATTTAGTATGAACAGTTGGAGAGGCGTTTTCCACATCGGTTCATCATCAGAAGGCATCCAAAGCCATTAATTCCTTGAACAAGTGGATGACTAGCAACAAAATAAACAGTCCATTTGAGTGGATGAACTAATTTTGTCTAGATTAGGAGGATACAAATGTTTGTATTATTATTATTTTGCCAGCATTTAGGTAAAGGTGGTACGTTGTGTATCTCTTTTTATTTTAAAGTAAGGTGCTTTTAAAAAAAAAAAAAAGTCTTTATAGATGGAACATTTGATGCTATATCAATGTGTTGTATGTTGTAATGTAAAAAATAAAGTTTAGTAGGTGTGAGAAAAATGTACATGCATTTCATGTTGATTTTGTTTACTTGTAAATGTTGTGACATTAGATATAATATGATTTTGGTCGTCTGATAATATTTACTGTGTTCCACAGTCAGTCACTTGTCATAAGAAAGTAACAGCAGATATAAAAACTCCTGCTCTTATCTGTTTCGTACTAATCATCATGCCACTGTGCATACAAATGGCTCACGCACTTAAGATCAAACCCAGTTTTCTCAAAACAGTTTTATTCTCTTTGCTGAAGGCACAAAGCATGCAAAACAAAGAAGACAACTTGCCGTTATCACAGCCACGCCAGGACACAAAAGCCGAATCCCATTTCAAAATTAATTGTTCATACGATTCCCAGGACTTCACTGCAATATTGCTACTACTACTTTAAATCAATTTTCTATTTACAATTCATCAAAGAGAAGAATAGAACGATTCTATCTGTTCAGTTTGTACTGTTTGAATATCACTTTAATTCACAATTTCCTTGAACTGCAACCAAATGAAGCCCAAATGTTTCAAATATCACTTACCTGGGATACATTTTTAGGACTTGGCTTATCTTGTCTATGTAAATTTGAAACAAGCTAATTGATTGATTGATTGATTTATTGTTGCTTTAGGTCCAGCGGACTCTTCCGAGCCAAATCAGGACCGGACAACCCCCGATCCGCATAAAAGATCTGCCGAAACAACCCCAGTGGGAAAATTGAATGCCCTCCACCGGCCAGTCACTTTACAATAAAGACATCCCACGCGGGGGACGGCTGAGGGTTGACCTCAACTACGCGAACACCCCGGTTACAAAAACAAAATAGAATACAAACATCATTATAAATCATCAACCAAACACATACATATAAAATGCCTATAGTGCTAAATAGTACATTCATAGGAAGCCCTAGTGACCACCCGGCAGAAAGCGTCCAACACTCCCAAGCTGATCCAACAGACCTCATACACAAACAAGGTGAAACAAGCTAAAAATGTGAATTTAACAATAACTACAATGTTATTGTTCATTATCATCATTAGTTCTTTCATTCTAAATCCACTTTAATAATGCCCAGAGGAAGAATGTACATTCATAAGATGCTGAAAACATAACATTGGTATCTAGGACAAAACAAATGCCTATTTAAATCGATACAATAACAATGCCAAAAATAAGGAGGGGCGAGGAAGGGAGGGAGGGGGGTTACTCACTGTTTATAGGGTCCAGCAGACTACAAAGAGCCGAATCAGGACTACAACTTGGTTGAAAGAGGCTCACCCCTGATCCATATAACAGATTTGCTGAAACGACCCTAATGGTAACACTGAAGGCGCTCCACCAGCTGTGAAGTGTAATACAAAATTGATAAATAACAATTTTTTAAAAACTAAACCATGTTGGTGGTGCCTTGTTATAAATGTATTGTTATTTCGTCATTATCATCATTAACATCATCATCTTATTATTATTATTGCCACAACCATCATCAAATCATTCAAGCATTGTAAATGTTAAAATGTAGAGAAATCAATTGCTTATAAAATAAATCAAAACCTGAAAAAGCTGTAGCAAATTCAAAAGTACAAATTCCAGTAATACTGAGCTTAACATACACAAAATTTCATCTTCCCCCCCCCCCCCCCCCCCCCCCCCCCCCCCCTCTGCAGACCTGCCTACCCCCCTCAGAGTAAAAGCGGGAGACAGGGGATCGAGGGGTTGCCAAAATGGAGCTCTGTATAATATGGCAAAATTGGTGATTTTATTATATATATATATATATATATATATATATATATATATATATATATATATATATATATATATATATATATATATATATATATATAGTCTCATATTTACCGGAATGTGTCAACCTGCACAACCGTTAGTACAACGGCCGTTGTGATACGGCCTCCCGGAAAGTGTCAACATCGCAAGTTGACAGATTACGGGAGAACTTAAAGTAGCTACGGAAACTTGAGAAAAAAGCAACTTTCGTTCCCTCTAGGCGACGAATTAGGTCACGCTTAGTTGTATCTAGGTCAGGAGACTTTTGCGAACCGTTTGGGAATATTTTCGAACCGTTTATTGACGCCGGATAGCGTCCTCACTTGGTTTCATACAATTTAAGAATCCAAGAAGGCAGATGGGTTTTTGGGACGGAAAGAGCGGAAAGAGTTAGGGCAAGGGCTAGTGATAGAACTGCAACTAACCCTTACCCGAACCCTTCCCCTTAAATAGCGCTCTTTCCGTCACAAAGTAAAATGTTGACACATTCCGGTGCGTATAAGAGTATATATATATATATATATATATATATATATATATATATATATATATATATATATATATATATATACAGAGCTCCATTTTGGCAAAAGCTGGAGTCTCCCGCCAAAAGCGGGAGAGTAGGCAGGTCTGCCTCTGCTCCCCTCATCTACCAAAACAGGTCAAAATTACCCTGACAAACCCATTTACAAGCAAAACTAATATGGTAAACTTTGAAATCACACCAAAACGTAGACTCCATGTAATATATTCCTTGTAGTTCGAAATAGTTTCATGGGAAGTACACATTTCAAAGGTGTGTGGAGATACATCATATTGCTATCAATATAGAACTCAAATACTGCCTATCAAACAGTAGCTGCAATAGTGCAAAATTAACCCACAGGGATTAAGAAACTTAATACAAAGTACATAAACAATATTCACATCAAAATAATTAAGATGACTAGTGGAGTACATTTATGACCAATTAACCTTCGCCATACATTAGGTGAGGGTGTATGTGAACTTTCATTATTAACTTTGTAACAATGAAAGGCATCAACATTGACACATTCATATTGTGGTACTACTTTGGGGGAATATGCAGTGGTTCAACATATTCAAAGCAATTTCTAATGTGTGTGTGTACATTTTATAAAATCTAAATAGTTTTTTTTTTAATATCAGTTGGGGTGAAAAAAAAACCTCTGGTTGACATATGGCAAAAGTTAATCTTGTTTTGGCAATTTGCACCACTGAGACAATATCCATTTGATGGCAACTTCTCTGTAATGTGTTAATTTATGTACTTTAGAAGAACAAGAAAAGCAAAATCATAATATGAAAGTGCGTCCGAGGTCAAGATTAAGATTGCCTAAAAACTTACATATAATGTCTAATTCAGCAACTGACACAAGGGGCGACTATTAATTTGCTTATATATTTATAAATGTGTCTAATTGCAAAAATTAAATTTAAACGTCCATTCAAAAAGTCGTCTGCTATAGCCTTTGGAAGAACTATCTCCTTCAGAATACCTATACAGGCCTTTACAAAAGGCATTACAGTTGTGTGACCTAATGCTACTAACATGTGTTGGAAGGCTTTGCTGTAGATGTTTCTCTGTGAAGGGTTCTTGGCCTGTTGTATCTGGTGATAGTAATGACAGTATAGAAGTCAACGCTATAAAGGGACCGAATGTTTGACAGCTTTCGTCTCCAAAATGTGGACTAATAAACTCTTCCAAGATCATACTATCTAGTGTAACAGTTTGAAAAAAAACACCTCAGACTCACTTTTAGCATAATATCATAAATTGTATTTTCAGTTCAAATCCACATATACATCCATAACTCCAGTCAACAGTATACATGTACTTTATATTTCATACTAATAGGCCACAATCTTATAGTCCAAAGGAATGAATATCATACAGAACATGAGTGAAAGTTTGGGGGCACAAACAGGAATGGTTGTTTAGCATGACGCGATCACAAATGCACATAATATTAAAGCAATCAAAATGTATCATCACAATGCATTATTACCTCTACACCTTTGGAATTTTTTCATTTTTTTAAGGTAGTCGGGTACGTCGAATCGTGCATTCATGATTATATCCAAGTGTTCGTCATTTCACAGTTATCCAAAAGATTTTTCCATCATGTCTAAGTCTAAAGAAATTACAGTGAAATATTTTTAAATGTGTGAATTAATGCACAAAACATTCTTTTATGAGATTTTATTAGTATTTGTATAAATGTCAGCACAAAAACTCATGATTACGACGGAGTTTAAGAGTGTGAATAGGCTTATGTGAAGCAGTCATAAACGATCGCTGATTTTCAGATCTAACTTCTCCACCTAGACAAATGCAATGGATTAAATCTTTAATTACATTATTAAGCAAAGCATGTTTATGCATTCTGCATGCATGTTGATGATGAAATTACTTCAGCTTCTCCAAAAAATAAAACATGATGGTAGGCTAGCAGGAAGAAAATTCTAGCAATTCATCATCTTATTCTCATTTTTTTTCAAATTATTGTTGGTGCACAGAAACTAAGAGTAATAAAATGAAATCACTCAGCTCGGAGATGATGTGGCAGCATATGTTTGTGAAAAAACAAAGCGTGAAAAGTGCGTCTTGTGTGTTTCAAGACATCCAGATCAGTCACGGCTGAAACTTCCTTCCCTGAAAGTAAATTTTCAACCACCAGCTGTAAGCTATTTTTAGCCACGCCAGCATCTTGGATCTGACTACAGGCAGTTCAGCCAGCGATAAGGGATAGCACAAGGGTTATTTCTAGCCATAGCCTAAAAGTACCGCGTATGAACAGCTGTGCAGTGCACATGATGTTGTAAAAATGCAAAAATTGCCTTATTTCTGACTCGTTTGTTCCTTGATGATGTTAAGCAATCAATAGTAAGTTAATTTCTTTCGTTTCAGAATTTGCCATTGCTGATGTATGTTCATTTAGATCTAGGTGCCTGGACGACGAACATTGTTGTTTCCATCTCACATCAACAGGAACTTAATTGTATAGATGATCACAGTGTTTGGACCAGAAATTAATATAGAAACAGATGTGCAGGGAAATCTCTCATTAATAAGTCAATTAGTTTCTTTGTGCAGAACAGCTTTTTAACATTTTAAAAAAAAATTTATGCTGCGAGGGATGACATCAGATATACACTGACGATATATCAAAATGCCTTTTTTTCAGCTCTATATGCTAATTCTCTGGATGGATCTTGATATTTTCATAACTAGGTATGCGAATAACATATGTAATTACCAAATATAATCACGATAGAAAAAGCATTAAGGATAGATACAAAAGGTCGGTAGTTCCAAAGCAAGGTAAGTGCACACTTAGAAGCAGAAATAGCAAGAAGGGAAACGTGTGTCCTCTGAACTTATCAATAACAACATGTGCATCGCTGTGTTTTGAGTCTGTCACTCCCATTTTCGGTGGTCACTGACCTAGTACCCTACAAATTTGTTTCTTAACCTTCAATTCCATAGGACATAAATACAGCAGACATCCGACCTTAATGTTGGTGCTGCATCGTGACTATTGAGGGGAAAACAGGAATTCAAGTTTCAGCTCAATTGGACCGTTAACATCGGAAGTCAAAAGGCAACCACGCAGACACACTGAGACAGACATTCAAGCAGGCAGGCAGACAGACATAATGAAACCTCTGCACTCTAACTTTTAAAGAGGGAGTGTAACAAGATGATAATGCAGGTAATGTCTGCAAAGTTTCAAAACATTGGTACAGTGGAACCTCTCACAACGACCCCCCTCTATAACGACTCCCCCGCTACAACGACCCATTTTATTTTAACCGATGTATTTCCTTATATTGCTGTCATCAGTATAGCGACTCCCTCGCTATAACGTCTAACGACCGATCTTTGCAGACCGTATAGCGACTTTCTCGGCATGACTGCACAATAAAAACTGTCTACGATCTTGTTCAGCACAGTCAGACAGGTACCTATATGTGACACGCCAGCCAATAAAGTAATCTTCTATAAGTTTGACGTCATCTTGTAACGTCACATTCTAGATTCTACTCGTTTGGGGTTTGCATTGGTATACGCCTAACGGGAATTCCCTACACGCTCCGTAGCTATCTAAATTTAGCTTATGCAATGTCACTTCCACATGAAAAGGCGAGAGCCCAGCGCATACCGGTTTGCATTTCACTTTATTCACATCACGAGCGCGGCACTGAGAAGAAGCAAAGAAAGCGTGATGGGATGATGGAGTCTACAAAGAAAAGAAAATTTTTATCTCTGGAAGAACGAGTTAATGTTGTAAACAGACACAAAAAAGGAGAGACTGCCATTGCGATCGCAAAGAGTCTTAAAGTTGGAAAAACACAAATTCAAGGAATTATCCGAGACAAAGATGACATTCTTAAAAGGTGGGAAAGTGGTGATAATGCCGATCGTACGCGATCAAAACGGAGGAAGACAACATAAACGTAAACTCTCTACCCCTCTGTGAAGACCCCTCTCTATAAAGACCGATTTTTGTCAACATTTTCAAGGTCGTTGTAGAGAGGTTCCACTGTATTACCTTTTCATGTAAACTGTGATGTTGGCCAAAAACCGCTAGTTTTGACTAAGGGGCATACCAAGTTTACCTCTCTAGATCAAATTTAGCTTGGTGGCAAGCGTGCAAAGTTTCAGGCAATTCTATCTTCTATTTCATGATTTATTGTAATGTTTGTCTCCGATGGCAGTCAAAATAGCAATTTTTTTAGTCTTAAAAAGTGTTACTGTCTCACTGAAATTTAATTGTACATCACAAACGTTTTTGAAATTAATATTTTACTTACAAGGTAAACTTCTACCTTTCTGGTGGATGTCATGCTCAAATCTTCATTTTTTTTTCCCATCTGTGCAGCTGTTTACTATTCTACTACTTTTCTCTCAAGTTTGCCACTCTTCAATTAAGAAATTATGCTCTAACTTGACAGGTAGCACGTCGTGATATACTTCTTTTTTTTTTTTTTTTTGCATTTTATGTATGCTCAGGATGCTTTAAAATAAACCTCAATTTTGGAAATTCTATCCACCTTGATTTCAATGTACCCGACTACCTTAAATGAAATATCATACTTACATTGGTGAATGAGGCACAGGTAATGAACAACACAAATAGTCAAACCTTTAACACTGGCATCATCTGAGCATCGTTATACAATGATGAAAATCTTCATCAATCTCACAGTTTCGCTGTGAATACTCAAAAGTCATTTATATCAATAATCAGCTAACAATCTTCCAACTTTCTTCAATACAATCATAAATTAAGTTACATGCAACTTATTTCAACAACAAAAGTTTAAAATTTTTTCCTCTTGCAGCAATCAATGCTTGGTTATTCACTTGTGTCACAAACTAATTCTGAATGTTAATCTTCTAGTCATTTCATTTTGGCCAATTGTCTTAATCTACTCTCTACCAAATTTCTTTTCCATGCTGTACTATCCACTAGCTTCACATTCTGTTTGAACGTAACCTATATAGTCCTTTCTAGATTCAATTTCATTTGGAGTTCACCTTCATTCATGAACTAGTACCTGCATACCAAATATGAACAACTCTGTTCAGCCGTTTTTTGGAAATGCAGCAAAACGTGTTTAATGGAATAAAACAGATAACCTGTTTAGCAACAAATTGACTGAGCGACACTGACCTGGGCCACTAAACAAGGTAATGTTCCCAGTGTTTTTGGTCAAAATCCATTCTGTGTTCTTGAGATAAGATGTGCAACAGTCCAATCAACATTTGGTTCGTTCTGATTCCTGACTATATTTCTAAGTATTTCTCTTTACATAATAGAATCCACTCTCCACTAAAACAAATACTAAATCTCTTATTCTTATATTATGACCTAGTCACTGCACTGTCAATAATAGGCAGTGTACGCTGCAGAAAAGCAACCGCCAAATTTTATTCATCGGAATTCAACATCCACATTCATATTTTGCTTTACATATATACAATGTCTTATCAACTGTCTTGCCAATAAATAGTAAACTTATTATTTAGTCTCTGGGGTATAATATCTGTGTGGGGGAAAAGAATTCTTCGGACTTGTCCACTTTGCCTATGGCATGGAGATCAGCTCAGAAAGGAGCAAGGTGGTGGGGAGCCACAGGGACATTATCGCTAACACCACCATGAATGGAGAGCAGTTGGAAGAGGTGGAGCCCTTTAAAAATCTTGGTTCCACTATAAAAAAAAATGGTGAGTCAACTACAGAGGTCAAGACCAGGCTGGCAGTGGCTATGTGAACAATGACAGGACTGAACAAGTTCAAACATGGACAGCGCTGACATATCACGCCTCTTGACAACAGCAATGGACTGACTGAAGTGGCGAAAACTCTCTACTACTGCATCTCTCATGTCTCCCCAACAGGCTGAGGAATAAGATTTGTCCACTTATCAAAGGCAAACTCAACCGTCATTATACAACTCTGCAGTTTGCAGCAACATACACTGTCATATTTCACAATCTTTAACACACAGACAGTGAAAAACTCAGGAATTGCACATTTGCATAGACTGTTTAAGCAGGAAATGAAAATCATCTACGCTGTTTTTGCATCATCTTTTTACGTTTCTTCTCTTCTTCTTCTCTCCTGATGTCTTCCAAGTCTTCTTTGCGACCCAGACGAGCACTGCAGACAAACAAAAAAATATTGAGAAAGACAATCATGGGGTGCTTGAAATTTACTTTATTTTCAGCATGAATAAAAAGATTGGGGGCTTACTTACCACTAATATCCCCATTACAATAATTTAATTTTGTTCACGTCTGTAAGCTTCTTTTACATAAGTAATCAACCAGTGATATATAGCAGTCACACCTTCCTCCTGTTGTGATTTGTGTGTTGTGAACTTTAGCATGTTGATTTTAGCCTGACACCTGTCCTCTTGACAGAATGACAGGGTTAACATGGCGCTGTGGAAATGTTGGAGATGTGAATCGCGTATAGAACTTGTCCTTTACACCCCTTGCGGCCCAGCCCACATCCTACCTATTTAGCCACCCTGCTATCCCTGGGCCACTTGCAAAAAACTTGCAATCAGTTTGGAATGAGCTGTGTCTCTTAGGTAGCATAATCTTTTTAACTGAAAAACTGTAAATTGTGGTATAAAATTAGACAATAAGCTTTCCTATCCTATCCTATCCAGTAACTCGAAGGTTGTAGGGGCACCACAGATGATCGTTTAACCAGCGTACTCCATCTTTCTCTGTCCTCAACAACCCTTATGGCTTCGCTTAGTGTCAAGCCAATCCATTCTCGAATGTTGTCCTCCCACCTATTTTTCTGTCTCCCTCTTCTTCTGCATCCTTGCACCGTGCCTTGCAGGATGGTCTCTGCAAGGCCTGATGCTCTGGTGATGTGGCCAGTTTCCGTCTCTTCACTGTGAGAATGTCATCGTGTTGTCCAATGGCTTGTGTGATGGTCTGTCGGACTTCATTGTTGGTGATGTGCTGGGTACAGAAAATGCCCAGAAGTCTTCTGTAGCACCTCATCTCCATGCTTTGTATTCTTCGTTGTAGATCTGCTGTGAGGGTCCATGTTTTGCAAGCGTATAGGAAGATGGAGATGACAAAGGAGCGCAGCAGCCTTACCTTGGAATGTAGACTGATGGTCCTGTCTTTTCAAATGGGCTCCAACCTTGTCAGGGCAGCAGTTGTTTGTGCGATCCTGTGGAGGACTTCCTGTCGGTACCCATTGTCTGATACAATGGCTCCAAAATATTTGAAGCTATGCACTGTGTTAAGGGTTTGGCCTTGGACTTTGATGCCCATGTGGATGCCATTCCATAGGTTCTGGAGGTGGTGTCAAGCCTATGTACCAGAAGTTCTTGTTCCTCTCTAGCCAATCCATCAACGTCGTCCGCAAAAGGGAGGTTGGAGATTGCTCTACCCCTTATGCTGACTGTGCCTTCGTGATCTGCAAGGGCAACTAACATGATGCCCTCTAGGAAAATGTTAAAGAGTGTTGGAGAGAGTAGGCATCCTTGACGCACACCAATTGTTCTCACCCAGTTTTCCGATGGGGCTGTTGTGGAGGACTGCACTGGTATCCTTGTGTATATTGATACAATAAGCTTTATTAATGTAAAAAAAAAAAAAAATCGTCCCCTGTGGTAATAACTCACCTGCGAGCTTCTTCTTTCATGACCTCGGTGAATCCAACCTCCATGTTCCTGTCATCTTCATCATCATCTTGGTACCTGCCATGAACAAGCAGCTAATTAATTTATAAAGCTGCTGCCTGACACTTTCCTAGAATGCTGTCAAACGAGTCATCAGATAGTATTATAATGTTGTTATATAGTTAAATAACTCTTTCCTGATGGCAGACAAGTTAACTATCTTCAAATAGTTACTGAGTTACTCAATTATAGATTTGGGTTGGCACACAAAAGAAAAGACAATTTCCTGTCAGAATTGTATACATTTTGATTTTTCAACTTTCAATTCAAAAGATATTTCTGTGCAATTTGATGCATAAATAATCATTAGTAATTGTTTTTTTTAAAAGCGCAAAACCAACTAAAAGCTTGCTCTGAGCGCATACGCTCACAAGGATAAATAGTTAAACACATTAAACATCGTAAGAAATAATAACACAAATAAATGACTGAGAAACAGAAGAGAAACAACATTCTTTTCTTTTTTTTTTTTTTAAAGAGAGGAAGTCAGTGAAACACAAAGATAATGGAACACTTAATTTTGAGTGAGTAACTTACCGCCTTCGGTCGTAGCCAAACATATCACGAATGGCCCCAGACACATTTTCCATATCATCATCGCCTTCATCATCAATGAAATCATCCATCTCTTCATCATACTCCTCCTCTTCCTCACTGTCAATCACCATCCTGCCCTTCTTTGCTGAAAAATGTACAGCAAACTTTCATTATTTTGTCTGATGAGGACAATAAATTAAAACATGTACAGAAAATGTCGGTCTATTGAGGATTGGAACTCACCTGTATACATGCCGCATGCACCCACTAAATTTGTAACAAATCACTTTTTACACAAATAAGTTGAGCGGGTTTATAAGCCGCAAATATATAAAATACAAAGTTCAAATCACATTTACTCCCTGTAGTCATTGTCCTGTTCACCGAATCCACAGAATCAACTTTAAAGCAGCCTAATAGGCATTCTTGTTTTTGGCATGAGGGTGAGCACATTATCTGAACGCTTCCGTGTATCCTTTGATTAACAAAATGTGAACAACCAGCACTGTAACACGGAGCTCTAGAAAACTTAATGAACAATAAACGTGATATGGTGAGTACAGACAAGCCAAGAAAGATGAAGGCGTGACGCTCTTGGAATTGGAAAAATCTGCAAACAAGCCGCACTGTTGTTTAAGCCGCATGATTTAAAGCTGGGGAAAAAAGATGTGACATTATAATCTGACATTTACGGTATATTGTATTTGATATTAACAAAAAAGAGCATTACAACTTTATTTTAGATAATAAGGTGACAAAATTGAAGAGAGAAGTTAATCATGATATTGGTGTATATGGGTTTTTTTTCCACAGCACCTTTTCTTTCCTAGTTTTTTGTCAGATTAAAAAAAAAAACAAACAATGAAATTATATTACATCTCAAAATGTTATGCAAAAACAATGATGCCATATTACGTCTGATGTTTGTAATTATGCAAAAACAATGATGCTATACTAAACCTAATGTTTATGCAAACTGGCTTGGCTACTTCAGCACTTGTCTATCAATGGAAAGCTGCCGAGAGTAATATCTAGTAAATGCAATTTAAAAAACAAAACCAAAAATAATGAACGAAATAAAGCCCAAACCGTTTATTTATTAATAGGCCCGGCTTCTAAACTCAAACTACGGTAATTTTTTAAAATCCTACCTGGTGGTTCTTTCAGCTTCTTATACTCTGGTCGACTCAACAGGTTGTCCCATGCATTGCCCCCTGCTGTCTTGATCTGTACAGGTCGCCTCTGAGCTGGCTCCTCCGGCGACCTTGACCGTTGAGTAGGTCCAGATTCCCTGTGCACATTCTTCATGTTCTGTGCCATAGCTTGTGGGTTGTTAGCAATGGTAACAGGGCGAGCAGGGTTCTGCTGAGGTTTATAGCCCTTGGGTGGAGGATATGCTGATGTTTCTGATGATGAAGGGCGACCGCTGGAGGATGATGGGCGACTATTGAAGGACGATGAAGGTCCTGCTCTATCAGTCTTTGAAGCACCATTATTCTGCGTCTGACCACTGCCTGGTTTACTGGGCCCTGCCCCAGGGGGAACAACATTATAGTCTTTACGCAAGAACCCACCAGAACTTGACACATCTTTAGCGAAGCCACTACTTGCAGAGGCTTGTTGATTTCTTGCACCCTTTTCACCAAATTGATACCAATCCTTATAGTCCTTAGTCTTGATCCACTCCTCTCTTGACTGTTTGCGATCAATCTCATCTTGTGTCATAGGCCGTCTTTCTTCTTTCTTGGCCTTGGGCTCCACCAAGGTAGGTGGCTGAGACTGCTTCTGTTCTGCCATCTTCAGAAGATCTTCAAACTTGAGAGGTGGTGGCATAGGGGCTCGCCGTGGTTTCACCTTGGGTGGTTTGTCCCTCATGGCGTCAAACAAATTACGATCCTTATCAGAAGATCTATGGCCGTGAGAGTGTGACTTGCCTGACCTGTGGCCACCATCACTGTGCCGATGTTTTTCACTCTTTTCTCTCTGTGGCTTTTCTAATCGAATTCTCTCTTTTTTCTCCGTTCTCACTTTCCTCACTTTCTCTTTCTTGACCTTGGGTTCTTCGGGTTTGGGCTCTGGTCGCTTCAAGCTGGGTTTGTCTTCTTCATCATAATCAATTTTGTCCCTACAGGGCCCAGAAAAGTCTCCGTCCAGTTTTTCTCTTTTCGCTCGCCGCTTTTTCACATCTCCCCTAGCAGCTCGCTTGCGCGAATACTCTCCATCTTCCTTGGCGTTCATCCGGTCACGAATGGCCTGCAATTTAGCAAGCACCCTGTTACGTTCATCCAGTGTGCAACCCTGGCGGTCAACAGTCGGCTTCAGGTGGTGACGGGTCAGTTCAATGGGGGCTTCACCAGTCAAGTCATTATCACGCTGGGAATTTCTGCGCTGAGGAATGCTTTTGTTACTTTTCTTTTTCTCTGACTCTTCTTCATCTGAGCTGATGTCTGGGCTGGTAATATAACCACTAGAGTCATTGTCAGGCTTAAGGAGAGTGTCCAGTAGATCGCTAGGAATATCAAGCTTGCTGCTGCTGTGTAAAGAGGTTTTGTGATAATTTTTGTCAGCACCTTGTGATGAACTGCTTCTCTTAGTTTCTGACTTGTGTCCATGAGACGAACGTTTAACCCTGACTGTTGGGTCAATGTCCTCCTCTGAATGTTTTGGCTTATCCGAATGTTTATCTTTACAGGATAAATGTTTTTCTTTGTCATTTGAATGACTGTGATCGTTAGAAGACTTCGGTCTCTCTGAAGACGACTCCTTTCTATTAGATTTGGAATGACTGTCACCATTTTTTGAAGAATGCTGGTGATTACTTTTGGATGAGCTGTGGTCCTGCTTGTGCTTACTGCTGGGAATGGATGAAGAATGCTTGGATGATGATTTTTCAGAAGACTGTTTCGTAGATGGCTTATCTGATGAAGAATGTTTCTCACTAGAAGGTCCTTTAGAGGAATGGGATTCATGTGGCTTATCCTTCCGTTTATTTAACTCATCTTTAAACCGAGCCAAAGCTTCTGGATCACCTGCAGCTTCATCATCAGAACTGATGGAGGAGAAAGAATCTGCATCAGAGCCAAGACCCTCATTAATTGGCTTTTTGGGTATTCGGAATGCATTCTTACTCTGGGCTTCTTGTTCCTGTGCCTTTGCTGCTTCTTCTTTTTTACGTTTTCTTTCTTCTCTTTGTTGCTTTTCTCGTTTTTCTCTCTCTTTTTCTTCAAGCAGCTTCTGTACAACTTCAGACTTGTGATGAGATGCCTTATCATCCTTGATCTTGGCTGGAGTTGTGAAGTTGGTGTTGATGCGCTTCACTTGCTGTGACTGAAAAGTTAGTAAAAGTTACCAAAAAAATTGGAATGACCACAATCCATCTAAAATGTAAAAAATATAACTCATTTCTTTTCCATCTTCTAACAGTGACTTGCCTTTGCACCTCACGTTTGAGTGATGAATGAGTATGCATGAATGTAACTTGTTTATGTTGGTTACAGATCGCCGCGCTCTGTGTTCAAGTCTCATTTAGGAATAGGAAAGTATAGAGCATCCATAATTATTATTATTAAAAATCCATGCAACATTTCTAGTCTTCATTTCTTGTTTAAAAATTTGTACTGTCAAACAGATTTTCAACCTCAGAATGGCATCAAAACGGACATCAAAGTCCAAGGCCAATCTTTCAACACAGTGCATAGCTTCAAATATTTAGGAGCCATTGTATCTGACAATGGGTCCCGACATGAAGTCCTCTCCAGAATCGCACAAACAACTGCTGCCCTGGCAAGGTTGAAGCCAATTTGAAAAGAAGGACCATCAGTCTACATTCCAAGATAAGACTGCTGCGCTCCCTTGTCATCTCCATCTTCCTATATGCTTGCGAAACATGGCCCTCACAGCATATCTACAACAAAGAATACAAAGCATGGAGATGAGATGCTACAGAAGCCTTCTGGGCATTTCCTATACCCAGCACATCACCAACGACGAAGTCCGACAGACCATCACACAAGCCATTGGACAACACGATGATCTGCTCACAGTGGTGAAAAAAAACGGAAACTCAGATGGTATGGCCACGTCACCAGATCACCAGGTCTTGCAAAGACCATCCTGCAAGGTACAGTGCAAGGAGGTAGAAGAATAGGGAGACCGAAAAAAAGGTGGTAGGACAACATTCGAGAATGGACTGGCTTGACACTGCTCAAGCAAAGCCATTAGATTAGGGTTGTTGAGGACAGAGAAAGATAGAGTACGCTTGTTAAACAATTATCTGTGGTGCCCCTAAGACCTCTGAGTTATGGAAAAGGATAGGTTCCGATAGGATAGGACCTTGCTGTGATGGCTGATGAGGCTGATGGTGCTGTAATTTTAACACCCCTGAAGGTTACCCTTTTTGGGAAGAGTGATGACAAGTGATTGGTCCATGGCATAGGCCACTCCCCAATCTGCCAGATCCTGTTACAGATAATGGTGAGGGCGTCAATCATCAATTCCGTGGGTATATTGTCCACTCCCACTTACTTCCCCTTCTTTAGTGATTGCACTGCTGCCTCAACTTCTCTGAGAATTGGGAGGGTTTCTTCTTCCTCTCTGTTCTGGGGAAATGCTAGAACTGATGGGTCTCCGTTTGGTTTGTGGTTGTAAAGGTCAGAGCAGTACTCTGTCCATCTATCCAAGACTTCTTCTGCAAGGCATATTAAGTATGGTCTTTGAGTTACGGGTTAGGATAGGACCTGTCAAACATCAGTTCTTAAAATTAAACAACGAAATCTAACATCTTTTTGAACTTCTGAAGATATATATAGGCAACTACTAGGTCAAATTAGCCATCCCACCAAAGGGTAAAGTAAATATAAAATAAGTATCACAGTGGAAAAAAATCAGATTCAGCAGTTCACCTATTTCATCTGTAATTTCTAAAAGCTATCTGTGGTACAGCAAGACTCAGTTCTACAGGCTACAGTATTCAGCAAATTTCTTTCTGACAGAGCTGGGAGTTAGTGCAGTCCTCGAAAACTTGCCGGACTTTTAATCTTTTGTGTAGAAGACTTTCACCCAGTGATGCCGTGCTGACATAACCCCTGTTAGTCACCTCTTACGACACACCGTTGGGTCTATTCTATTCAGTGCCCCAACCCACAGGGCATCCCATCAAGGTCCTCCTGAAAACAATACTTAACAGAATGAAACCCCAAGCTGAACAAATCATAGCTGAAGAACAAGCAGGATTCAGGGCAGGGCTAAGTACCACTGAACAGATTTTCAACCTCAGAATAATCTGCGAGAAATATCTACAGCGCCAACAACGTCTATATCATGTGTTTGTAGGCTCCAAGAAGGTGTTTGACCGAGTCTGGCATGCAGCTCTGTGGGCAACCATGAGAGTGTACAACATCAGCCCTACAATTATTGAAGTCATCAAAAGCCTGTATGACAAGGCTACCAGTGCAGTCCTCCATAACAGCACCATCGGAAACTGGTTCAGAACAACAATCGGTATGCGTCAAGGATGCCTACTCTAACACTCTTCAACATCTTCCTAGAGCGCATCGTGTCAGATGCCCTCGCAGATCACAACGGCACAGTCAGCATAGGGGATAGAGCAATCTCTAGCCTTCGCTTTGCGGATGACATTGATGGATTGGCTGGAGAGAAACAAGAACTTGAACAGCTGGTACAGAGGCTTGACACCACCTCCAGAGTCTATAGAATGGAAATAAGTGCAGAGAAGACCAAAAAGGCGTTAGACCGAGTCTGGCATGCAGCTCTGTGGGCAACCATGAGAGTGTACAACATCAGCCCTACAATTATTGAAGTCATCAAAAGCCTGTATGACAAGGCTACCAGTGCAGTCCTCCATAACAGCACCATCGGAAACTGGTTCAGAACAACAATCGGTGTACTTCAGGGATGCCTACACTCTCTAAGTCTAACACTCTTCAACATCTTCCTAGATCGCATCGTTTCAGATGCCCTCGCAGATCACAAAGGCACAGTCAGCATAGGGGGTAGAGCAATCTCCAGGCTTCGCTTTGCGGATGACATTGATGGATTGGCTGGAGAGAAACAAGAACTTGAACAGAGGCTTGACACGACCTCCAGAGCCTATGGAATGGAAATAAGTGCAGAGAAATGATGACCAACAACACCAATGGCATCAAAACGGACATCAAAGTCCAAGGCCAATCCCTCAACACAGTGCATAGCTTCAAATATTTAGGAACCATTGATCAGACAATGGGTCCTGACAGGAAGTCCTCTCCAGGATCGCACAAACAACTGCTGCCCTGGCAAGGTTGAAGCCCATTTGGAAAGACAGGACCATCAGTCTACATTCCAAGGTAAGACTGCTGCGCTCCCTTGTCATCTCCATCTTCCTATATATGCTTGCAAAACATGGACCCTCACAGCAGATCTACAACGAAGAATACAAAGTATGGAGATGAGGTGCTAGAGAAGCCTTCTGGGCATTTCCTATTATACCCTGCACATCACCAGCGACGAAGTCTAACAGACCATCACACAGCCATTGGACAACACAATGACCTGCTCACCGTGGTGAAGAAACGGAAACTCCGATGGTATGGCCGCTTCACCAGATCATCAGGCCTTGCAAAGACCATCCTGCAAGGTACAGTGCAAGGAGGAAGAAGAAGAGGGAGACCGAAAAAAAGGTGGGAGGACAACATTCGAGAATGGACTGGTTTGACACTGCTCAAGCAAAGCCATTAGATTAGGGTTGCTGAGGACAGAGAAAGATAGAGTCTAGTACGCTTGTTAAACAATTATCTGTGGTGCCCCTAAGACCTCAGAGTTATGGAATAGGATAGGATCCGATAGGATAGGACCTTGCTGTGATGGCTGATGAGGCTGATGGTGCTGTAATTTTAACACTCCTGAAGGTTACTCTTTTGGGAAGAGTGATGATAAGCGACTGGGTCCATGGCGTAAGCCACTCCCCAATCTGCCAGATCCTGTTACAGATAATGGTGAGGGCGTCAATCATCAATTCCGCGGGTATATTGTCCACTCCCGCTGATTTCCCTTTCTTTAGTGATTGCACTGCTGCCTCAACTTCTTCTCTGAGAATTGGGAGGGTTTCTTCTTCCTCTCTGTTCTGGGGAAATGCTAGAACTGATGGGTCTCCGTTTGGTTTGTGGTTGTAAAGGTCAGAGCATCTATAAAAGACTTCTTCTGCAAGGCATATTAATTATGTTATGTTGCAATCCTGGGCAACAAAAAATTAGACAATCCAAGAAAAAAAGCCAAACACAACTCCAAAGAACACAAAACTTACATGGCAAAGCCAAAGCTCAAAAACAGTCAAAAGGAAACTTGACATGAAATTTGAATTATTCTTAGTCCTTGCTTGTTTGTTCAAAGTATTTGGGAGTCCATTATTATTTTTATAAAATAAATATTATCAATGTAAAGTAAACAAAGCCATCAAGTCATAAAGTATTAAAACTGCTAAGTAAATACATAGCTAAATCGTCAACCCCACATAGCATAGACATACATACAGTCATAGACTCATACTCCTTGATGATAATTGATTCTGATAGACATGATTCTTTATGAGTTTATCTGCTAAATCACATAGCCAACACTTTTCACCAGAATTGGGTTGGCTGTTTCTTATTAGAAAATTCGGTTTTCATAACGTCTCATATTTCAATTCACAAGACGACGCATTTATTAAGACTATTCTAACGCACTACTCAAGACCAAGTGCTAAATTTTGATTATGTTCATGAAAAAATACTTTTATTATATAGTAATTGACGTTGGTCGAACGAAAAAGAAAATAATACTGTAACAGAATTTATACAGTTAAACTTATCGCACCTGTTTTGCAGCAAGTTTGCTATTTTTATCAGCCATTAGAAGGAGGTCCTTGAAATCCATGTTCAAATTAACAGAATCAGCCAACAACCGAAACCTTTTTTTATGAATGATCAAGGAGCATTCCCGATCTTGCGTGTAGTCAGCAACGACTTCCTGTGTCACCTACACGAAAGCACCCATTTGCTCTGCGCATGCGCAGATCGATCCTGCGGCAGCCTATCTCAGGATCGAGAAGGGCGTGCACAAATTATGCTAATACATGTAGTATTCACCAGTTCGATATGGTGATTGTTTAAATTTAAACAAATTTCTGTTATGATTTTTGTACTGAATTTTTTTTTATTTCTATATTTTTGTTTCCTTGTTTAAATCATCTTAAATCTTGAGAATATCTCTATATATATATATATACTTTTTAAAATTACAATTAAAAGTGATTTTATTTGCTTAATATCCGCAAAAATAAGAAATTTAGTAGGCATACAACAACTTGTTTGTTTTTTTCATTGTCCCGAAACTAAATTGGAGTTGCATGTCTTTGTAAAAGACGTTCTTATATGTCCATCCTCCATAGAAATATGCAATTCTGTAAATTGAGTTTGGGTGATCGTCGGCAAGAAGTTTTATCAGTAATTTAAAATGGTTAGATATTTATTACAATTATAAAAATCATCTATGGTTCAATGTCAAGAGAACCTTCGAAGTGAAACCATTAAGTAGAGAATGTCTTTGGTGAACAAATTTCACAAAGCAACAGGCACTGAATATACTCTCTGCAAGGTGAAGGTCGCCCTGAAGGTGTTTGTTTTGGTTTCGGTCATATTTTTGGGATTTTACGTGAAATTACATAACAATTATTGTCATTGAGGTTTGTGCACTTTGTGCAGCAGATTTGTCTCTCATGTGCTAAAACGTTTTCCACGAGGTCTTTACGGGCTTAGCCTTGGAAGACTGCCTAAAAACAAAAGATGGCAGAAGCGAAAGTCAAAGTGGTGGGATTTGGAGACCGGGAAGTTGTGAACTGTCCTGTTTGCAAAGCAAGGTATGATAAACAGGATACAAAAATGATAATATTGATAAGAATTAAAGATCCACCTCCTCTCAGCTGTTACCTTCACTGCTCCTGCTACTTCTATCATTCTCTCATCCTTTACAGTTCCATACGAATATATATCTTATTATCTATATAGTACTACCACTGATACAACTACTGCGACTAGTAGCTAGGCCTACTACATGTACATTATTTTCTCATAATTTCCAGTTTGTATCTAGTAGTAGTAGTAATTAATCTTTATTAATACTATCATATAGGTGATTGTAATTTTTTAATTTTGTATCAATGTATGTGAGAATGTTTTTTGTTTGTTTTTTGTTTTGTTCTGTGTGTGTATTTTTGTTTGGTTTTTTGGCCTAGTACTAGTAGCCTATTTGTTTAACATTAACTGCTCATGACTGCTTATCTCGGCATACAATAGTGTGATAAAATATGCCAATAACATGTTAACTCATCATCATCACTGTGATGTTATAGCTGAAACTGAAACGATCAACAACACAAATGTTCAAATACACACCAGTTGGACACCTCAGAACATTATAGCTGTTTAACATTCTTAAGTTAGGTACGATATCCCTTTTCATTGACTGGTGGCCACCTGCCTCTCATCTCCACCCTCTTCCCACTCTCACCCCACCCACCCATATGCCCGCAAAGCTGATCTATGCGCAAAACAGGGACACAGACAAAAGAGACACAATTCCATGCTCAAAACACTGCCATTGCCTCCATTACTCTTTTTCAGTATTATTTGGGCTAAAAATAAATAAATGAATTAATAAATATAAAAGTACAAAAATGAATAAAATAATTTTATTTTTCCAAATAGCATATTGGTATAGAAAATTAAATGATTTTATGTAGAAATTTTAGTGTTACTGTTACCAAGAGATTTTAAATACTAATCTAGAATGTTTTTTAAAATTGTTTACAATTGTGAGCCAGATTTGCTGTGCAAATGGTTGTAACTCAGTGCATGTCACCCTTAGCAGCAAAAGGTTTAATGTTAAATTAATCTTTTTTTAAATTTATGAATAAATGCATATGTACTGAGTGTCTAGACCCACCCTTCCCAGGGAAGGCCTTGACCTCTCATCACTAAGGCATCAGGAACAAGACAGCAGTGATGTTGCTAGAAATTTTCAGCATAGGTCATTTGGCCGATTCAGTCACAAACCTTTAGGACATTTTGAAAATCTTGCGGCCATCATTTTGACTTCTTTCCAACACCAAACGAGAGGCCACTGATATGTTTCGGTTTCTTTTTTGGCGGCATTTCAAAATCGAAAAGTTTTATTGCCGGAAGCATGCCGTTCACAACAAGAGGAGTTACTCTAAATCTCTCTGCTGATGCATGTGCCGTCTGCTTGGTGCTTCCGATATTTTTCGACAATAACTCATAACACCTTTATTTATCCGATAGGAAATTAATATGGCCAGAAGCAATAACAACTGAACAGACATGAGACAAGCAAACAAAAAATGGACAAAGGGTGGTCGATTGAGGCGTAAAACCTTAGGACAGCGGGCCGATCAGAACATGTCTCTTTTGGACATTTTGGAATTTTATCGGTGAATGGCCGATTTGCTGACGAAAACGACTTCACTGAGAAAGAGGTAGCAGTGATGTAGTCCACACAAGTCCACACAAGACAAGGAAATACAAAATAATATTTATTTTATGAAACACAATGAACAGAACAAACACAAAACAATCCACAATGAGATGGCAGTTATGTTGTTAGAAGGGATGATAATGGTGATCAGTAGTGACGATGAGGATAAAAGTAATGGTTGCACAACAGCAGATGCCAAGGATGAATCATGTGATGCAAGCGATATAGGGTAACATATTGAGTCAAGAGAAGCGACGATATATATATATATTCTTCCCCCCAATTCCTCCTCCAACTCCCTCACTCTCACACCCACCATGGGATGCAAAAAAGAGAGGTGGAGATCTAGAGAGAGAGAAAGCACTCTGTTGAATGCAAGAGGTGTGGCGGTGATGAACATCGCATTGAATGCAGATGAAAATGTTGATAGATTAAACTACGTCTCTTCAGTATATTGTTCTCAAGAAGAATTAAGCTCTTGGACACTGCCTTTATGCTGACCAAGCCTCACCCAGGCTTGTGGCTCAAGATCAGCGACGCTGACCAAAACCATTTACAGGCATCCAAGACAGAATTCCCCTGGTTTCTGTAAGGCTAAGTACTAGAAATAACTGAGTATCAAACAAGACACCACGCAAATATAGAACATCCATAAGATGCTACAAGCCTAAATATAGTTATCTGAAGAAAATGTTCTTCCAACTCGGGTAACAAATAATTAAGACATGGACAAGATACAATCCAAAACAAAAAGTATGTGGATGTGCAATTCATCAATAACCAAGTTCCTTTTCTCATTCATAGGCAGTTTCGCACAGGTCAGAACAGCAGAATTTAATCCTTATTACTGAGTTTTATAAAACTGCCTGCTAGCAATACTGAGCAATGAGCACATGTTATATGGATTTGCGTTATTAAAGCTGATTATATCATTTTCATTGTCATCACCAGCAGCAGCAGTAATGTATTATTTATTTCTTTATATATATATATATATATATATATATATATATATATATATATATATATATATATATATATATATATATATATATATATATATATATATATATAGCGCTTTTTCAGCTCCAGAGCTGCTGAAGGCGTTGGCCTATACAAGATCTAACTCAAGCCACCTGAGGTGCCTCTTGCAGCCTTTGGGCACATAGTGTGATGCCCAGATGACTGAGGTCCATCCTGGGTGACTGGGGGTGGAGGAGAAGAGCCCTAGAGCTTGTTGGGTGTATTTGTGTATCTGCCACTCTCTAATATAGGACATCATCTTGTAAGTCTGTGCGATGGAATGTGTGTGTGTGTGTGTGTGTGCGCAGACTAGACCTCAGTTTATACTCTCATCCAAAGGAGTAGGGGTGCAGTGTCTCAGGGTAATTTTTAAAATTATTATTCGTCACCTTCACCACCACCTTAATGTTGAACTTATGATTGATATTAATTGCTTCACCCCCTCCCCCTTCCTCCCCACCCCTCTCCTTTTGCCAGCCACCTTCCAACCGATGGAGGCAATCTGAAGAATGGAGTGTATGCAGCAAACTGTGAAAATTGCGGCTTCTTTTTCAAGTTCAAGGCCAGACAATCAACAAATGATTCTGTCACATTCACGGTGAATGGAACACAATATACAGGTCAGCAAACTTAACCATTATATGCATGATGATGATGATGTAATAATGTATGGAACTATGTGCACATTTGCTATATTATTATTGGCTTTATATTTTTGCACACATAATTCTTTTCCCTGTATTTGGGAGTAATGACTAAGGATGAATCAGCAGGTAAAATCCACATAAAATGGTGGATACATTGAGTTGGTATACATTGGCTATAACTTGTTAAAATCTAATTTAGTAATTAACTAAAGAGCAAACCAAATCTTTTGTTGTTTTTAAAGAATCCTATCCTATTCTATCTCGTAAATCGAAAGTCCCTGGGGAACAACAGACGATATTTACACAGCGTACTCCATCTTTCTCTCTCCTCAGCAAACCTCATGGCTTCAAACAGTGTCAAGCCAGTGCATTCTTGAATGTTGTCCTCCCATCTCTATTTCTGTCTCCCTCTTCTTCTCCCTCCTTGCACCGTGACTTGCAAGGAGAATAAGAGGTGGCAGTAATGAACCAAAAATGAAGCTGATAGCATGCCTTATTTCATTCTGGTACAAACCAAGATTTATTACAAATTGTTGAACTGACAATAAGTGCAGTAACTATTACTTTAGTGTTCGGTGTTTGACCGAGCTTGAAACAGATGAGGGGAATATGTGTATGTGAATGGCTGGGGTTGTTAACAGATGAATAAGCTGATTTAAAGGAGCCATTGCACATTTTTGGCTCACTTCCTTGTTTACACGCACAAGCACACATGCATGCATGTATGTATGTGTGTGTATGTGCACAGCAGTAATGTTACCATTTTGTGTGTCGCTGTTTCGGTGACTTCTGTGGCACCTTTATTTTGCTGTCTTGATTTCTCTCTCTCTCTCTCTTGCTCTCTTGCTCTCTCTCTCTCTCTCTCTCTCTCTCTCTCTCTCTCTCTCTCTCTCTCTCTCTCTCTCTCTCTGGAGTGCATTGAATAAATAAACTACTGCAGCCTGGCATGAAAAGTGCTATACATTGTCAGCATCTTATTTTTTTTCCAGTGACCAATGAGTTTGACCCAGCAACATCGCTGAACGAGTACCTACGATCAACAGGCGTGTCGCGGGGGACCAAACAGATGTGTATTGAAGGAGGATGTGGGGTTTGCTTGGTAGCCGTGCAGTTCAATGACCCAGTCCAGAAGAAAACCATCACCTACTCTGTTAATTCAGTAAGTTAAACTTTGTGGTTTGCGAATATGTTAATAAGCATTTAAGCAAATTCTCTTTTTGGTTGTTCAGTTTATTCGTCTTTATTTCTTTTTCGCTGACCTGTCACCATGTTTTATTTTTTCGAATTCAAAGTTGCGATGCTTTGTTACCGCAGTCTGCACGGTCTAGCACCTTCTTATCTGTCTGAGCTCTTAACGCTATATCGTCCATCCAGATCTCTCCGTTCCGCTGACGCTGGTCACCTTTCTGTGCCACGCATCAAGCTGGAGACGTATGGTCGTCGTTCTTTCTCCTTTGCTGCTCCTACACTTTGGAATTCCTTGCCTCAGCCTCTCCGTGACACCCCTACTCTATCTGCATTCAAATCTGGACTTAAAACACATCTTTTCCATGAACACCTCTTGAAATAAATTCCTGCCCACCAGCCGTCCTCAACCTCTTTTGTGGTCATCGTACCTTCATCATCGTCGTCATCATGGTCATCATCATGGTCGTCATCATCATCATCGTCGTCATCAGTCTCATCATATCATCGTCACCGTCGTTGTCATCTTCTTTCTCAGCGTCGTCGTCATCATCGCTGCTTTCCTCATCTTCGTCGTCGTTGTGGCCCAGGTGTGTTTGGCTGCTTGAGTGTCTGTGCAGGTGTTGTGTTGTGGTGTCTTTTTGTGGTGATCATAGTAGTTGTTCATGGCGTTTTTAAGTAAATTGCTCGTTTCTGTTTCTGTGTGAAATGCACGTATACTGATAGAGATAGACAATTTTATTGTGCTTTGTATTTTATTGTGTGTGTGTGTGTGTGCGTGGGAGACATAGAGTGAGTGGGTGTGTTTGACTATGTTTTAATACTGTGGTGATAGAGATAGACAATTTTTTATTGTGCTTTGTATTTTACTGTGTGTATGTCTTTGTGTGGGTGTGTGTGTGTGTGTATGTGTGTGTGCGTGGGAGACATAGAGTGAGTGGGTGTGTTTGACTATGTTTTAACAATGTGGTGATAGAGATAGACAATTTTATTGTGCTTTTGTTTTTTATTGTGTGTGTGGTTGTGTGTATGTATGTGTGTGTGTGTATGTGTGTATGCGTGGGAGACATAGAGTGAGTGGGTGTGTTTGACTATATTTTAATACTGTGGTGTTTGGTTTTGTGTTTG
Organism: Oncomelania hupensis; assembly: GCA_036898135.1. Taxonomy (NCBI): domain Eukaryota; kingdom Metazoa; phylum Mollusca; class Gastropoda; order Littorinimorpha; family Pomatiopsidae; genus Oncomelania; species Oncomelania hupensis. The sequence continues at coordinate 32,940,941 of CM072517.1, read as the reverse complement.
ATGCTTTTAATTTTTATGTTCCTTGAGTATTTATTTATGGCTGGCTGTAACTGCGCTTTGAGCTTCTCCTGAGGGAAAGGCGTAGAATTTTTAAATGAAATAAATTATTATTATTTTTATTATTATTTTTCACTAGGCACGTTTACAGTTATTTTGAGCTGAACCATATAATTAATGCAAGGTTGATTGATATTTTGTCAACAGTGCCTAGTTCAGCTGTACATGTGTGATGGATGGGATATTACAACTGTGGAGGGTCTGGGTAACACCAGAGATGGCCTTCACCCTATTCAGGCACGCCTTGTACAGTACAATGGGTCCCAATGTGGCTTTTGTAGCCCCGCCCAAGTCATGAATATGTATGGGTAAGTGTGATGAAGTTAGAGTGAGAGAGGGAAAATGTGTTTGTGTTTATTTTGTTTGATTTTAAGATTATGAATTAAGTATATTGGGTTAGTTGTGTGTGCATGTTTGTATCATGTAATGGTCAGCGTGAGAGCATTACATGAATAAGGGGCTCCAAAAATACATGGTACAAAACAAAACAAACAGAATTTTAAATGTTTCACGAATATTTTTCAGAATTCTTAAGAAAACTCCATCCCCGTCAATGCAAGAGGTAGAGGACAAATTTGATTGCACAATCTGCCGCTGCACAGGCTATCGATCCATCCTCGATGCCATGAAGTCTTTCTGTTCAGATGCACCATCTAAGCTGAAGGGCGGTCAAATTGACATTGAGGTAAGGAAAATGATTGTTACCCTATAATGGGTGCTGAAAGCCAGAATTTCAACTTGCCCACTGGATGAGTGACTCCTCCGAATTGTAATCCACAAGAATTCTCATTATCCCATTGTAACTTTCACACAAAGTAAAACTGAATTGTATCTGCAAATGATGAGAGGCAGTTCATGTTTCATTAACCTCCTTCCAAGTATGGTCAGCTGTGAAAAATGGAGTGATGAATGAGAAGGAAGAGGTCGCTCGCCTGGGAAAGTAAGGAGCAAGGTCCTCCATATTATTTTATTTTGACTAGTATTTGTCTAATGGCCAGCACTCATCCTATTTCATTTATTTTGGCATTCTTTTATTCTCTATTTTGAATACAATCATTGTAGTACATAACATATTGTCATCTCGAACAACTCATTGCACCCAGAAAATCTCATTCAAAATTGATTAATCTATTTTATGCTGTGCGATGTTTGCATATAAGGGAGGTAATTTTGTTGTTCACACAATTTTGCTATTTATGTTGTAACGTAATAACAAAATAGTACTTGCTAAATTTATCCATGCATTTAAAAAAAAACTGCTTTGACTTTTTAATTTTTTTGGTTTAGTTGTGTAAGTGTAAATTTGGATTTAAAAAAAAAGATAGCTTTTGAAGAAAAAAAATAAACTGCAGCCTTTATTTTTATTTATTTTTTTTTGCATGGGAAAAAGGTTACTATAAAATACTTTCTTTTCTTTTTTCTGAAGGATTTGGATAAAAAAATGTGTGGCAAGAGTGGCAAGCCTTGCAAAAGACAGTGCCATACAGACAAACAAGATGGCGGCAACACAGCTTGCTCCACTCAAAGCAACAATACAACACTGCCCAACAACCTGGCAGTTGGAGGGACCGTTCCCCTGCACATTGTTGGGGCCACTACTCAGTGGTTTAAACCCACTACCACCACCGACCTGTACGCTCTATTGGACAAGTACCGTGATATGAGCTACCGTCTGGTATTTGGCAACTCTGGATTTGGTGAGTTTGTTTTCTTGATGATGATTGCATTCAGTTGTGATTAACTCCAGCCTTCATTGTTTATGTGAAGCAACTTACTTCATAAGATAAGATTAGACAACTTTATTATCTCTTTCAAGAAATAACAATGTGGTATGCATGACACAAAGCAAACAAGAAGCATTTATAATAACAATAAACAGTGTTTTTGCTTACATACAACACATGCAGTGGAACTCAATAAGCTGAAACACTACTATATGACACCATTATTCACATACAAACATGAGTTTGCACTAAACTATATTTTATTGTACACCAGGGGTTTTTTTCATTTCTTTTTGTTCTTTAGACTCTTCTTCTCTTTCAAACTTAACATGGGACCGGGTAGCTCAGTTGGTAAGAGCGTCTTGCTAGTAACCGAAAGGTCGCTGGTTCGAATCCCGGATTGGTCAACGTGTGATCATATTATTTTCCCCTTTACCAACAAATGGCCCGCTGGTGTCAGAATAAATCGGTCCAGTAGTCACCTATATGCGAAAGTGTCGTGTGACTATAATCTACAAAACAAACAAACAATCAAAATTAAGTTTGTTTTGGTTTGATAGACTTGACAATATTCTTTGCATAATACAGGGTGGAGAACTTTCCGCGAATCCGCGGATTTCCGCGGAAGGCATTTGCATTTCCGAGAAAAAAATATTGAGTTCCGAGTGTGAGAAGCTGATGAACTACCATTTACTGGGCATAACGGCCAAAAGCGGCCGAAGGTCTAAACAGGCAAAACGTCCAAAAGCGTCCGTATCAACCGTGTGGTTAGGCCTATATTCTCGCGTTGTTTTAAAGATTGCGAGACTTCCGGCAATTGACTTCCGGTTTATTCTTTTTGTCAAAACATTCGACTACATTTCCACAAGTTTTCTCTGTGATGCGTTCGTTTTTTTTATTTTTATTTCAAATTTTCTTGTGTGTGCCTAAAAGGGATGGTTTGGATTCTTCGACTGATGAAGGGGAGTTTACAGGCTTCCATTTATCAGACATTAAACTTTAAAGTGAGAGAAATGGACTTGGAGTCGGAGGAAGAGATCGGTACTGACATTGGACAAATAGTGTCAGTAATGTGCATGCATACGATCTTTCAGACTGGCATGAAAGTGAAGAAGAGGGGGCTTGTTTGGACTTTTTAAAACTTTTTTTTAATATACACATGGAGTAATAAAAAACAAGACATGACAAGATAAGTATAAAAAGGTAGATGATCAAAATAGAATTTAGTTCTGTTCATTTTGCATTTTATTTCATTTAAATCTATACACTAGTCACTAATACCTAAGATGTGGTGTTTTTACTAACGTACCCCTAAATATCTCTAAAATTATAAAAATTCTTGCCTGTTTACAGCTAAAAAATAGACAAACGTGTGCCCAGTAAAATTGGAAATGTGGAGTTTGTGTGTAACAGTGGTGGACCTTAAACTTTGTTAGGCCTACAAATCAAGATTCTTAACGTTTTTGAAAGACATAAATTCATTTTCTTCGAAGGGGCGAATACCGGGGCTTGGCCCCTGGGCCCCGGGCGGATTTCAGAGATTTCTTGATTCAGTTGTTCTCCACCCTGATAATAATTAATATTGTGGTGTGAAAATGCACTATACTTTTGATTTTGTTTTGCTTTCGTTATAAACCATTATTTAGTTTAATTAACTCATAATTATAAAGCATGGCGAGTTTCTCCAGCTAAAACAGACAAGGTATCACACTTTACAAGGACCAACATTAATATTATTGTTATAGTTTATACTGTGTTATTAATCTTATTTTGCTCTTCTGAATATTGACCATGTATATTTTTTTCAATACAGGTGTGTATAAAGACATTGGTCCCTGGTTATATGACATTCTCATTGATGTCAGAGGCATTGACTTTTTCTATATCATACAGGTAGATATTATTTTAAAGAAACCTGTAAATGATGTGATGATGGTGATGGCTAAATGAGTTCATATACACATTTCAACTGCAACAGATCGATTATGTGCGTATCTAATATATTTGTTACATAGCTAGTTTGAAATATTTTGTTCTATGTTTTCAGTTTGATGATGTGTTTTCTGTTCATAGAAAATACAGATTTGAAAGAGCAGAATAATTTTTAATTTATTTTTTGTCTCTGACTTTTCCTTTAATTAACATGTTTGTGCACCCTCTTCTTTAAACTAATCTTAAACTGTGGAGGTATCACATTTTGATCCCAGTTCATGTACTTTTGTACAAGTTTAAAAGTTAGTGGGGTTTTTTTTTGTTTTTTTTAGATGCATGTAGGTTTTTAATATTTTGAAATGCTTTGGACATTTTCAGTTTGACGATGCTGTGACAATTGGTGCAAATGTCAGCCTGAACAACTTGATCGATCTGTTTGAATCCAACGCAAGTGATGCAACAGTGTCTTATTTTGCCGCTTTTGCCAAACACTTGAAGCAAGTGGCCACACACAGTGTTCGAAATGTAAGGCTAAACTTTCATAAAGTTTAACATTCAAATCTTTTGTTCAATAAATGACCAGTGAACTATGAGAACTAAATGCTTATTTATAGCCTAGATTCTGTGCAATGCCATGCTATCGTGTGCTATGGATGCTATGCACAATGAACATGTCTACCAACATGGGGGATCAAGCTATATAAGCCAACAACATCAGCATCACCTATGCTATGCTTTATTCAGCTGCATTGCATCTTTGTTTGTGCTTTGTGATGAGTAAGAGTTTTGCAAGGCAAAATTACTTGTCAGCTGCATATTCTGTCTCTTTGTTTGTTGGTATCTTTGCAGTGAGAGTGAAAGAAAGATGAGTTAGGATTTCAGTTTATTCAAATGTTTTTTAGAGTCTTCATTACAGGCAGAGTAATTACAAATTTGCACTTCTTTTGCATGTTGTGTTATTGTGCTGTCCTGTTAAATAGTTCAGATTGCATTAATTTTCTCTTAGTTTGTTTAGTTTCTGTTACTATGTTGTCATGTTCAGTAGTTCTGAGTGAATTAATGTTCATTTAGGTTACGCATGTGGCAGAACGGGAGGCGACTAGTTCGAGCTTGGGAGAGAAGTCTACCTTACATTTTTTTTAGTAGACTAGCCTTGGATGTGGTTCCTGCTGTGCAGAATCCTTTGGTGTGATCATTGGATTATGCAGGACAAGGTGACTTGACATTTGTTCTCCCCGGCTGACCATTTGTCTCCTTCTTTTGTTGGTGAGCGGGACTATATTGTCAGCAGGCATTTTATGCAGGTCAGTGGCAGCAACTTGTGTGAAGTGTCGTGCCACTAGTAACCCGGTTTACTACCAACACACATCACCACCTTGCAGGGCAAATATTTGTATGTTCCTCTTATGAGGGATAATGAAAAATAAAAGCTCGGATCGGGCTATGTTCTCAAGGTTGGTGGCCGACAGACGGGTGTCAAAATCTTATAGCCGAGCGGAGTATTTGACTCCTGTCTCTCGGCCACTCTACCTTGAGAACACAGGCCTACCCGAGCTGTTAATTTCTATTTATCCTTCTTGAGAGGAACATAAAAATATTTGCCCTGCAAGGCGGTGAAGCGTGTTGGTAGTAAACCGGGTTGCTGGCTATTAGTGGCACAAAACTTCACACAAGTCGCTGCCACTGACCTGCATAAAATGCCTGCCCACAATGTCGTCCCGCTCACCACCAAAAGAAGAAGACAAATGGTCAGTCGGGGAGAACTAGTCTACCCAAAAAATGTAAGGTAGACAACTTTTCTCCCAACCTCAAACCAGTCGCTTCCAATTCCGCCACATATATGTTCTGTGACTGTGTTGTCTTTTTAATGTGTTCCGATTGCATTATTGTTCTCTTAGGTTGTTGTTTTCTGTTGTTGTGTGCTTTTATCGTTTTGACTTCATGTTTGGGCATGTGTTTATGATGGGTTGATTTAGTCAGTGGTAAGCCTTTTATTGTTTGCAGATTGCATGCTGGGCAGGAAGTCTTATGCTGAAGCATCACCAGAAAGACTTTGTCTCCGATGTCTTCACCCTGTTTGAAACAGTAGAAGCGCAGCTGATTATCGGTGATTAATAATTTTATTTGAACGTAGAGATAATATGTTTACCATTGAATCAAGTATTGTTGTTGTTTTTTTGGAGGGGACACAGCTAACTGGAAAAATCAGTGTCACTCCATAAAGGTAATATTACAAAATAAAAAAAGAATTTAAAAAAAATCGAATGACTTCTTGTAGTATGGTTAGTTTACTATTTTCTGTGGGGAGAGGGGGGGGGGGGGGGTTGGCACTAAAATACTACATGGATACAGTAAAATACAGTGGAACCTTCTGTATCCTTCTCTCTGGTATACGACTCCCTCCTTTATGTGACCTAAAAACTTCTGACGGATTCACTTCCAATAATAAATGACCTCTGGTATGCGACAACCTCGTTTATGTGACCAGCGACTGTGTCATAAGCCCTTTATACGACCGTCTTAGGCAATTTAAAAGAGATATCAGTTAGTTTATTGTCTGTACCTTTCGTTTTTTCTCTCATGTTAGTGTACGCCTGCTGTTGTCTGCTATTTCCGGTTTGCAAGTAAGGGACATTACTCACCTACATTGGCTTGTCAAAATGGCATCGCGCAAGAGGAAAGTTTTGAGTTTGGCAGAGAGAAAGTTTTTCCCTGTTCAAAATGTCTGAAGACACGACTGTTTTCTATTTCTGAATTTGTGAATAAAAGACAAAGCTAAAAATGAAACTTGTTTTACAGTTTTCTTTGTCAGAGAATACATGCTGGTGAGTGTAAAAATTATAACTACATACCCCTTCGAGCCTGACACCCCCCCCCCCCTCCCACTCCTTTTCCGGTATAAGACCACCTCTATTATAAGACTGTTTTTTCTCAGATTTTGGACGGTCGTATACCGGAGGTTCCACTGTATACTTTAGCAACTTCTTTTTGATATTTCTGGGATTAATCAAATCTTCAAAAATTAGTTACATTTCCTTCATACATCTCATTATAATTTCACTACCACTTCTTCTTGTAAGTATATTTATTCTATAATGACCCCTCCTCTTATAGGAAATGAAATTGGCTAGCATACCCATCACAATAGCTCCTCTCATTCATATTTTTGTCTTTTCATTTTACCCACATTACTGTTAACATTTTAATGGGCAGTTGATGGAAATGGCCAGGAGCAAATGTACAACTTGACTCAATTCCTTGACCTTGACATGCGTGGCAAGGTCATTATTGCGGCCTTGTTGCCTAGATACCAAGACAGTGCTCCAATTGTCAGCACCTATCGTGTTTCTCCGAGACTTCAGGTAAGTGACCAGTCAGTAGAAATTGCACTTGAGTTTCTGATATCAGGACATTATTGACCATGACTACAAACATGGGTTAATTTAATCAGGCAGCCAATATAAAAACCTGTTAAGATTTTTTTTCCCTTTTAATTTAAAAAAATTGTTATGCTCTAGCAGTTGCCATTATATTTCAACTGGCACAGCACTTGATAATTTCCAGCTAATGCAGTCCCTAGTTTAGTTGGTTGGTTTGATAATGATGATGATGGTAAAGATGATGATGATTGATTGATTGATGAGGAGGATGAGGATGATGATGATGACATAGCAGAATTGCGTCCATTGTGTAAGAACGCATCTTATACATTTTACTATTATTGTGACCCCTGCTTTTAATGTGTTTTATTGTCACCTAATAATTTTTGCAGCTGTCTTTTTATCTGGTCTTCCCTGTTGTGAATTTATTGCAGAACTGCCATGGCTATGTGTTGGCTGGGTTTAACATGAAAGTTGACAGCAGCAAGAACTTCACAGTCCAGGACACACCTATCATTGTCTATCAGGGCATCAACAGCACTCTAGTATGCTATTATTACTCTGTTTCTTTGTAATGAATCAATGTTGACGCTTACATTTTGGTACATCTAAAGCTCATACTATTTTGAGTGAATACATTGAGTTTCGAAACAAAGCCATTTTGAAATTTGTTTAGATGTGAACGAAATTAGTTTGGTATCCAAATGCTCTCGATATGCTGACAAAGCTGAACGCAGTGTTTGTTTTTCTTCTAGAATCGTGCTACAAAAACGGAAGCATTCTTGAAAGGAAAACAGCTTGGCGATGCCAACGTCTTGAAAGGTAAAGAATTTGTATTTAAAAAACGAAAGATATTGCATGCTGTTTACTGTACGAGTGGTGTGAAATTATATGTTTTCAGCCACAGCATATAGCGACTTTTAATGGTGAAACAAAATGGGTTTGGAGGTAACAGATTGCCAGTGGTGTGTGTGCCTACATACATACATGTCTTTTATGAATTAGTTTGGCATACTCATTCCTTTCATTAATTTATTCATTCATTCATTCATGTCTTAAATTATTTACTTAAAGGTGCCCTTGACACATTGGCAAGTGAACTGGTGCCTAACAGTGATCCGGTCTTAGCGAGTCCTGAGTATCGTAAAACTCTAGGTCAGGCACTTTTCTACAAAGTAAGTATTTATATTTACCTGTTTTATTGGTTAAAAAAAGCATATTGATTGAATGCAATTGTTTTTAGATTTTGTGTTTAACAGGGCAGGTCTTAGTTGCAACACTGAAACAGAGATGGAAAGACAGGTAGACAAACTGATGGATAAAACCTATTTAACACTTTACTCATTATATCCTGCCTTTTTGAAGTCTTGAAGTAAATCTCGACCTGCAAGCATTTGATTAATTGCATATTTACTAACTTGGATGGAAAAAAGCGTTTAGTGGAACATTTGAACATCATAGATGTTGAAACAGCACATAACTCATCCCTTGTTACCATTTCACCCATCTGTGTACCAGTACCTGGCTCAGTTTAAAATAAGGTAATATAAAACTGCAAATGAGAGGAAATGGTCTCTGCCCTCATGAAGCTGATCTTTTGAATGGGGATGTCCCTGAAGTCCCTCTCTCATACGATAAAGTTTATAGGAAGTCCGTTATATTTTACCTTCTACATGGTGTCTACTTTCAGTTTGTCCTGCAAGTGTGCGAGTCATTGGTGGATCCTCGATTTCGTAGCGGCGCTACAGCATTGGAGCGACCTGTTTCATCAGGTGTACAGACCTACGGAACTCACAAAGAGGAGTGGCCTCTCACTCAGCCATTGACAAAGAGAGAAGCCCCTTATCAGGTAAAACGGTGACTGCAAAGGCAATTAAGGACCAATGAAGGAAAAATGATGCAGTCCTATAAATTCCTGTAGCTATTGTTAACAGCAAAATTACAGGATACAGAATAATTTGTCACAAGTATATCAACTAACAAGTTAATATCTCGTATTGCCCCTAGTCGACGTGCGGTGGTCCCGTTTAGCCACCAGCTGAAACGGGGATATCCCAAACCTAAAAATAGAATAGAGAATTCTGGGAAATCTGTTCTCGCGAAGATGTGCTCACTGAAATGAAACGAAAGTTGGGAGAGGAACTGCATATTTCTGGTAGTGAACAAAGGCAGAAACTTGTCAGCAGTATTATCAGCGATGGAGTTATAATGGACGAAGTGCTCCATACCTATGAGGTTGCCTTTGCTCGAGCAAAGAAACTAAAGAAGGATTTAGCCGACGTTATTTCAGAAAAGGATTTCTCTACCCATAATTCCCCTGGGTTTTGAAGTTTCTAAAAAGTTATTTCAGGCCGATGACGCTCTATGGAGCTCAAAGCATGTAAAGGGAAGCAATCGGTTGTACGCGCACGTCGATAGAGACATAGAAGAGAGATACTAACTTGTTAGTTGATATACTTGTGAATTTGTCCAATAAAATTGCAAATCAACTTCATAGCAAATTTTTTTGTGGTGTTATGCAGTCTTCTAAAGCCATACTTCAGTTGTTTTTACTGACTATTTTCAGACCCTGGAAGAATGTTTCCTCAAGATTTTATGCCATTTTGTCTGTAATTTTTACCTCTGAAATCAGTTTTTATATTTTTTTCTATTATGGTGTTTGTAGTTTTTTTAGAAATTGTCGCAAAGTATGTATTTCAAATACTGTTTAATCAAACCATCTGTTTTCTTATGGTTTATAGTGTATGACAGTAAGATGATTTTGTCATTAAAATTGCAACATTTTGTGATGTTTGTTGATGTTTACTGTGTTTGATGTCATTACTGTCCATTGAAAGGGAGCTGATAACGCAGGACCCCAAATCAAGATAACAGTTATAAGCTCTTTTTCTAATGTTGTTTATCGGCTTTGAATAACAAACCATTTTTTTTTAACCTTGTGGATGTTTGTTTTATCTTTATTTTGTTTTATCTGTATTTTGTTTTATCTTTATTAGGTTACAGGAGAGTTGCAGTACCTTGATGATGAAAGCTTGGCGCAAGGGGAAGTGTTCGCGGCCTTTGTGATCAGTGATGTGGGAAATGCCAAGATAGAGAACATTGACCCTTCTGAAGCTCTGGTATGCAAATGGCTTGCTTGGTTCATTCAAAGAGGAGGAAGAGTTGGAGTGATTAAAAAAAACATGGTCACATTGTTTTATCATTCTGAATGGAGGCAGTTTAAAAACAAATTCTATTTAGAACATTATGACATTTCGGAATCCTATCCTATCCTATCCTGAAACTTAATTGTAGGTCGTTGGGGCACCACAGATGATCGTTTAACCAGCTTACTCCTTCTTTCTCTGTCCTCAGCAACTCTCATGGCTTTGCTCAGTGTCAAGCCAGTCCATTCTCGATTGCTGTCCTCCATTCTTTTTTTTCTGTCTTCCTCGTCTTCTGCTTCCTTGCATAATTCCATGCGGGATGATCTTTGCAAGACCTGATGCTCTGGTGACAAAGGCATACCATCGAAGTTTCCGTTTTTTCACCACTGTGAGCATGTCATCATGTTGTCCAATGGCGTGTGTGATAGTCTGTCGGACTTCTATAGCACCTCATCTCCATGCTTTGTATTCTTCGTTGCAGGTCTGCTGTGAGGGTCCATGTTTTGCAAGCGTGTAGGAAGATGGAGATGACAAGGGAGCGCAGCAGTTGGAGTGTAGACTGATAGTCCTATTTTTCCTAATGGGCTTCAACCTTGTTAGGGCAGCAATTGTTTGTGCGATCCGGGAGAGGACTTCTTGTCGGGACCCATTGTCTGATACAATGGCTCCTAAATATTTGAAGCTATGCACTGTGTTGAGGGATTGATTTTGGACTTTGATGTCCGTGTTGATGCCATTGGTGTATTGGTCATAATTTTGGTCTTCTCTGCACTTATTTCCATTCCATAGACTCTGGAGGTGGTTTCAAGCCTCTGTATCAGCTGTTCAAGTTCTTGTTCCTCTCCAGCCAATCCATCAATGTTATCCGCAAAACGGAGTTGGGAGATTGCTCTACCCCCTATGCTGACTGTGCCTTGGAGATCTGCAAGGGCATCTGTCATGATGCGCTCTAGGAAGATGCTGAAGTGTGTTGGAGAGAGTAGAAATCCTTGACGCACGCCGATTGTTGTTCTGAACCAGTTCCCGATGGCGCTGTTGTGGAGGACTGCACTGGTAGCCTTGTCATATAGGCTTTTTATGACTTCAATAAAGTTAGGGCTGGCGTTGTACACTCTCATGGTTGCCCACAGGGCTGCATGCCAGACTCAATCAAATGCTTTCTAGAAGTCTACAAACACATGATATAGATGTTGGTGTTGTAGGTATTTCTCGCAGATTATTCTGAGGTTGAAAATCTGTTAAGTGGTATTTCGCCCTGCCCTGAATTTTGCTTGTTTTTCAGCTATGATTTGTTCAGCTTGGGGTTTCAACTTGTTGAGTGTGATGATATTCTGGGGAAGATACGTTTATCTTACTACGTTTATCTTACTAAGGGGTAAGACTTATTGATAGAAGGGCGTTAGGCTACCACTATCGATCGTTCTTTTACCAGAATTCCAAAGCGATGTGAGAGACTGATCACGGTGCTTGGTCACATAAAATTTATATTTGTTCTTGGGCTTTAGCCCCCACGGGCTCGGCTCCGCGCGCCGGGGGTGGACCCCATGCCTCTCTCTGGCTGGGTGACCAAGTTGCCTACCCCTTTTTCTTCTCTTTTGTCTTGTTTCTGTCTTATTGGTCCTTTCACCTATATTCTCTTCACCCTTAAATTCTCCCAGTATACTATGCAGTTTTGACTTCCTTTCCTCTGCCTTACCGGACTTTCCCTGTCTTCTTTTTCCCCATCATTCCTTCTTTTTCTACCCTTCCTTTTCTCTGTGGCCTTCTCTTGGCCCCCTGCGTTTGCCGTGCAGGGCAACCCGTGTCGGGGGAGAATGGGATCCTGGAGGTTGAGGTCCCTGAGGGACTGCGGTCCCTCACACTAACACACCTCTTTGGCCCGGACTTCTCCTAGACGGGAGGCTGGCGTGGCCCGCGTCAGTCAAGCGGCTGGTCGTGTATTGCCCTAGCTCTGCTAGAAGGCTGCGGCTCATGGGTCAAACTTGAACAAAACCGTAGTGGCAGTGCGGGATTGTCTGGGTGTATATCCCCCCTGTAGCCCTGGTGCGCTCCCTTGCTGGATTTTCCGCTTGGACGCATCCCCTTGTTGGACTCCGTGGTGGGTGGGGAGCAGGGGGGATGAATTCATAAATTAATAACATGGCTTCCACAAATAAAAGAAGACTGCGTGATGACGGACCGGATTCGGACACGGACAGTGAAATTGATACGAGACAGAAAGCTTGTGCGTCGGGGGTGGAAGGGGCCTGGCCTCGTTTTTTGGTTGTAGAGGGGACGGATCCGGCTATGCCACTAGGCAAGCTGTCTCCGTTCGCAATACAGAAGGGTTTTCAATCCGTTTGCACAATCGGGTTCAAAGATGTGAAAAAACTGAGATCTGGGGCCTACCTGGTGGAGTGCTCAACCAAAAGGGCATCGGATAGTCTTCTAAAGAGGGATTCGACTGTCTTCGTTGATAGACAAATCAAAGTTTCTGTGCATGGACGGTTGAATTCCTCCAAGGGAGTCATCCGATGTCAGGATTTGATCGACATGTCAGAATTGGAAATCCGTGGTGAGCTCTCCAGCCAGGGGGTCACAGCAGTCCAGCGGGTCTTCGTCACCAAGGGATCCCAACGTATCCCCACCAACACACTTTTTGTGACCTTCGCTATGGCCAAATTGCCGGAGTCACTCAAGGTGGGGTACCTTAGGGTGAAGGTGACGCCGTTTGTACCATCACCGTTGCGATGCTACCGGTGCCAAAGATTTGGTCACGGTAGCAAGAACTGTAAAAGCAAGGAAATATGTCGTGATTGTGGTAAAGAGAAACACGAAAACGAATGCAAAAATCCGATTTACTGTGTGAATTGCGCCGGGAATCATCCGTCCAGCTCCAAAGACTGTCCTCAGTGGCAGTTGGAGCTGGAAATCCAAAAGGTGCGGGCCACTGAGAGTTGCTCCTTTGGCGACGCAAGGAAAAAAGTTCTTGCAAGTAGGCCGGTGCTTAAAGAGAGGTCCTTTGCGGCTGTGGCGGGTTCCACATCTCATGTGGAACCTAGCGCACACCCGACAATGGACACTGCCATGAGTAAAATAACACAGATTTTGGAAACGTTGTGCAAACGGATGGATACTCTCGAAAAGATGCTTGCTTTGTTTGCCCAGAAGGGGGTTTCTCCAGCCCCACCGAATCCACTGGAGAACGTGCCGACGGGCACGTCAAAAACCGTCACTCCAAGCGCGCAGACGGCCGCGCCAAAAGCCGTCACTCCTGCCACGAAGGAGGCTAGGCCTCATGCCACCGCACCAGCAATGACCGGTTTTAGCGACCGGGTAGTTGCTGGGGCGACTAAAATCCTAGTTACCCAGCAGAAGAGCGTCAGAGGAGGAGAGGGAAAGATTGGCAGGGGTGAAGGGGAGAGGGAAGATATAAAATCTGGTGCTGGGGAGAGGGGGAGGAAGTCCGCTGGCAGCTCGGGTTCCGGGTCTTTGACAAAGAATCAAAGGCCCGGACCCCTTTCTTCCAAGCCCCAGCAGCCTCTCGAAACGGAGAACCGTTTCGGGGGGTTGATGGAACATGAAGAGATGGACGAGGGTCCAAAAGATACAGAGACATAATTGTGCTCTTGGAGATGAAACTTTTAGCATTCTTTTACTTAATTTTTATGTCCATTTTACAATGGAACATCCGAGGGATAAGGGCAAATTATGAGGAGCTATGCTGTCTGCTGACAGAGCATCGACCTGAAGTATTGGCCCTTCAGGAAACTCTCCTGTCAGAAAAACATCCTATAGATATTACTGGTTATTCCTCTCTAGATTGTTTATCTTCTAGAGGCGTTTCACTCTTTATCCATAGAAATGTCCCATTTAATCCAATTTTACTTAATACAAGTTTACCAGCAGTTGCAGCTAGAGTATCTCTTTTTAAATCCCTCACAGTTTGTTCTCTATATTTGACACCATCAATAAATGTAACTAAAAGTGAACTTGAGAATTTGGTCCAACAGCTACCTACCCCTTTTTTGTTGTTGGGAGATTTTAATGGACGCTCTCCCCTGTGGGGTAGTGATCGTACCGATTCTCAGGGTAAAATAATTGAAGACATTTTAGACTCGTTAAACCTAGTGACTTTGAACGAGGGTGCTCCAACTTTTTCCTGTTCTAGAACTGCTTCTTTGTCCCACATTGATATATCGATCTGTGATCCCTCCTTACTTTTGGATTTTAAATGGACAGTTTTAGAAGATCTCCATGGCAGCGACCATTTCCCGGTTTTATTAAAACATGAGTCAGATAACCTTGAGCAAACTCATGGCAGGTGGAAACTGAAACAAGCTAACTGGAGTCTGTTTTCTAACCTGTCTGAGGCCCAGCTACGTGCTAAGAACCAGGAATTTTCAAATGCCTTAGATCCAATACAGCTTTATACTGACATAGTTATTAACAGTGCCAAGGAGTCCATTCCGCAAACTTCGTCAAACCCTCACACACTTAAAAAACCCTGGTTTGACGATGAATGTAGAAAACTTCAGCAAGCTCGTAAAAAAGCTTTAAGAACTATGTTTTTACACCCAAGCACTGAAAATAAACAAAACCACCAACGTTTGCGAGCGCAATGCCGACAGCTCTTCAAACGAAAGAGAAAGGAATCGTGGAGAGGTTTCTGCTCCACGCTTAATTCAAAAGCGAAACTGTCGAAGGTGTGGAAAGTAGTCCGCAAACTCAAAAATAGAAGTAACAAACAGGTGAGCCCATGCCTTACTGTGCAGGGTGACGTAATCGGAGATAAAAAATTAGTAGCTGATCTTTTGGCTTCTTCTTTTGCTGCAAATTCTTCCTCTGAAAATTATTCTGTCCCTTTTCAAACAGTTAAAACCCGTAAAGAAAAACAACAGTTACATTTTACCTCCGATAATTCTGAAGATTACAACATTCCGTTTTCATTAGTCGAACTTGATGATGCAATTAACAAAAGTGCAGATTCAGCAGTTGGACCGGATGATGTACATTATCAATTTCTCAGACATTTAACAAGGTACTCACGGTCTCAACTGCTGGACATCTTCAATCAGCTCTGGATCACTGGCACCTTTCCTCCCTCCTGGAGAAAGGCCATTATTGTACCCATCCCTAAACCTGGCAAAGACCATACTAACCCGACAAACTATAGACCAATAGCCTTAACGTCTTGCTTATGCAAGACACTGGAAAGAATGGTTTATTCTCGTTTACTGTGGTATCTCGAAACCAATAATATCTTATCCAACACTCAGTGTGGCTTTCGAAGTGGTCGAAGTACTGTTGACCACCTGGTGCGACTGGAAACTTTTATCCGTAACGCGTTCGTCCAGGGTGAACATGTCGTTGCCATCATGTTTGATTTGGAAAAAGCTTATGATACCACATGGAAATATGGCATTCTTTCAGATTTACAAGAAATGGGTTTGAAGGGACATTTACCTCTGTTTATATCCAATTTTCTAACAGACAGAATTTTTCAGGTTAAGGTTGGGGGATCTTTGTCAGCTACGAGAGAACAGGAGATGGGAGTGCCTCAGGGTAGCATCTTGTCTCCCTTGCTGTTTAATATTAAAATAAATAACATTGTTCATTCCGTTAAACGGGGAATTGACAATTCTTTATTTGTCGACGATTTTGCATTAGTAGCCAAAGGTAAAACTTTGGCATCTGCAGAACGTCAGCTACAGTTATGTGTCAAGGCCGTTGAAGACTGGGTTTTACAAAATGGTTTTAAATTTTCTGAAGCAAAAACTGAATGTATTCACTTTTCCCAGCACCGGGGAATTATTCAAGACCCTACTATTCTCCTCAATAAAACTCAAATAAAGGCGGTCAAACAAGTCAAATTTTTGGGTGTTATTTTTGATCAAAAGCTATCTTTCATTCCTCATCTGAAAATTTTGAAAACTAAATGTCAACAGGCCTGCAATTTGCTCAAGGTTATCAGTGGTACAGACTGGGGTGCTGACAAGAAAACTTTATTGCTGTTATATCGTTCTTTAATTAGATCCAAGTTAGACTATGGTTGCATTGTCTATGGTTCTGCTAGAAAATCTTATCTTAAGATGCTAGATCCAGTTGCCCATCAGGCACTACGCATTGCTTTGGGTGCGTTTCGCACTTCCCCTTGTGAAAGCCTTTACGTGGAAGCTAACGAACCTCCGCTGGAGCTGAGACGTACAAAATTGTCAATGAATTACTATTTAAAATTAAAAACTGATCCTATGAACCCTGCTTATGACTGTGTTTTCAACCCAGATTTTGTTCAGAAATTTGAAGCCAAACCTAACACAATTCCTCCGTTTGGCATCAGAATGCAAGCTCATCTGGAAAAAGCAGGCATTGATGTTGCTTCCATCAACGACGATGAACTTCGGACTGAAGCTCCCCCATGGAAATTATGTACCCCAAACATTAATTGGCAGTTGTCCGCTTTCCTTAAAAACAATACATCCGAAACCGTATATAACCAACTTTATCTAGAACAGTGTGCTTTATACCCAGGATATGAACAACTTTTTACAGACGGGTCAAAGAAAGGAGATTCAGTTGCTGCTGCGTCTGTCTCCGAGAGACACTTAGACCAGCCTTTGCAACAGCGTTTACCTGATTTTTGTTCTGTTTATACAGCTGAGCTCAAGGCAATTCATTTAGCTCTGAAACAAGTTTATCAATCCAAAAGAACCTCATTTTTAATCATGTCCGATTCATTGTCAGCACTTCAGGCTCTTTCCACGAGAAAGATATCACACCCTTTTCTGGCAGAGATCCATGACCTCCATACACAACTTGTTTCTGAGGGTAAAAAGATAGTTTTTATGTGGGTCCCTGGTCACATGGGCATCCGCGGCAATATTGCAGTAGACAGGGCGGCTAAAGATGCTCTACATCTCGATTTCCCTCCAGAGATTTTCCAGTTTGTGCCCTACTCTGACCTACGTTGTATGACTGGATCTTATTGTAAACGACTGTGGCAGATTGACTGGTCTAACCATGTCAACAACAAATTATTTCAAATTCTTCCCGATTTGTCCACTTCCTTGCCTAACTTTGCGTCCACTCGCAGAGAGGAAACAGTATTATCTCGCCTTCATATTGGGCATACTTATGTCACCCACAGTTTCCTTTTAAAAGGAGAAGAACCACCATGGTGCTTTGCATGTGATCAATCTTTTTCTGTTCGCCATTTTATGTCTGAATGTGCTGATTTGATTGAGGAAAGGGAAACATATTTTGGTTCCATACCTTTCAAAGAGATTTTTAAAGTATGTAATGGTCAAAATCTGTTTCAATTTTTACATGATGTTGGTTTGTTCTATCGCATATAAATTGTATCGACATGTTTTGTTTAGTTTAGATTTTATTAGGACTGAATTTAGTGATTTGATTGAAGAAAGAGAATATATTTTTAATACATCAGTTTTAAAGAAGTCTCTTAAAGAGGTGTCATGTGAAAGTTTGTTTGTGTATTTAAGAGTAACAGGCTTGTTTTTTAAGACTTGAATCATTTTATAATATTTTAAGATAACGTCTCTCTGGTCCTGATTTGGCTCGGAAGAGTCCGCTGGACCTAAAGCAATAACCTTGTATTGTATTGTATTGTCTTGGGCTTTAGTATCATTTGGCTCAATTTGAGAAATGCTTATTACTAATCAAAAGACTAGGTTACTATGTCTCGAGACTATTACTTATTACTATTATCGAGATTACTTATGTTAATCTGATCTGATGTATAAAAATTGATGCAACAACTACAAAAAAGTCTCAAGAGAAGAAAACTATTAGATACACAACAATACAAATAGAATGACACCAGTCGTATGTATGTGATTTCAACTTTTATATAGGCAACACAACTTTAACATTTTTTAATTAACACGTAAATTAATAACTAATATAGTTCGATGTGCTGGGTATTCATTCAACAGGTCTTCATCCTTTGCTAAGCAAGTCTAATATTGTTCGAGTGGTCGACTATGTTTCGCGAGTGTTATATCTCAGTTGCAATTGTGGGCGACTTAGCTGTAACGAGTCGGCGTACGCTGGGATCTGTCTGAGGGGTCTTGCCTCTCAGGTTTTCTGGTGAGTCGGGTAGCTACGAGGTTCGGACGTGGCGAGGTAGAATCTAGGTTCTCCTTCTGTACCACGGGAGCAAGCGTCATGCGTTTGTCTCCACAAACCGTCCCAGAGCTGAGCTGTAAAAGTCAGAACTCTGGCTACAATATTCTCTTCAGATATGAGTGTGCAGTCCCCTCTGCAAAGTGTCGATAGCATCAGACACCTGCAGGGTTTCCATATGCACACTTCAATCTGAATCTTAAGGCTAAGATACATCAATCCACATGCACAATGTCTCAGAAACAATAATCGGTTTCTGTAACTATATATATATATATATATATATATATATATATATATATATATATATATATATATATATATATATATATATATATATATATATCATGAACATATTATTAATACATGGCAATCAATATAATATATATATAAACATACATGTATCAAAACTACTAGTGTTAACTTACTTCTAGTCTCTGGGATTCGTGAAACCATCTAGAGTCTATCTTGATGATAAGGCTGGGGATAAGCGTTCACTGCAATTTGTTCCTTTGGTTGACCCTCGCGGCTTTGTAGTTAGTATTCAACTGAAGAGCTAAGGTTCTGGGGTTCAAGGATAATATGCAGGGGTTCTACGTTCTTCTGACCAATCGTTTAACTCTCGTTTTAGTTAATCTCGCATATACGGGATTCTTAGTTTTTATTTGAATATTTCCCTCGCCTGTCCTATTTATGGGACACGTACAGTTATGTCTTGAATTGGAATATCAGAGGGTGTAAGATAGATTCAATAGCGATAAGCGGCGCATGGCTAGTTAACGGGGACGACGTCCTGGTCAATTTGACGAGTAAGCTACCTACAGTCATGGGTCGCTAAGTCTGTTCAATATTATCTGGGGAGACTGTCTGAAGGAAGTTAATTTAACATGTGTGGACTTCTCTTTAGATAACTCGTGAATTAACGTCAAGTTTTATTCGATGCTATCTATTTCGCGCTAAGCTAATTTACTACATTTTGTCGTCAACATTTCTGCTGTTACATTGAGTATTATTTTCAGGAGGATCTTGGTGGGATGGCTGATGAGACTGATGGTGTGATAATTTTCACATTTGTGAAGGTTACCCTTTTTGGGAAGAGTGGTGACAAGAAACTGGGTCCATGGTGTATTTTGGAATCACTATTGTATATTTCAGCAGAATGTGTTTTATCGTTGCACAGTTTGAGTGGGATTTTGGTGTTTCAAACTCTTACACGAGAACACTTTGAATTGAAGAATCAACATGCTACATTTAGTAAACTTCCCTACATTATTATCCTAGTGAAGTCTGAGCACAAATTCAAAGCGTAGAATTTCAGTATCGGGCAAGATAGGAGTTCTTCGAGCAATAACAAGTCCTGCATCTAATACTGATTGGCCAAACTTTTCACATGTTTTTGTGTATTTTCTTGAAGCGCGAATCTCTCTGATTTGTTTTAGCAGTGTTATCTTTGTAAACCGCATAAAAGTTTTGTTGAACTCGTTTTTCTTTCCAACAGAAGATGCAAGGGGTCTACAAGTTTTTGTCAGCCTCCGACTTCCCTGCAGGAGGAGACAATAACTTCATGCCACAAACAACATATGGTATGACAGAAGAGGTATGATCGAATATTTCAACAATCCAGATTTCATGATGATGATGATAATGATGATGATGATAATGATGATGATGTCTACAAAAATTGTAATTTACTTCTGTGAAGAAAAGGAATTGATATACATCCATCAAACCAGTAGGTGAGTGTATCTTATTATGTGTTCATAAAACTGTCATCTTTGTTTATTTTATTTTTTTTCCTCAGATATTTTGCAGTGGAGATGTCCTGTACGCTGGACAACCTGTTGGTTTGATTGTTGCAAGTGGGTAGCATTCTGTTGTTGTTTTTTAAGTAAATTATAATGCAATGGAGCGGGGGGTGACAGTAGAGGACACAATTCTTCATCGTGTGATGTTTTAATTCGGACAGAAAATATTGTCAAAAAGAGTTAATGAATTGAAGATATATGAGTTAAGAGCTACAAATTTTCAATCTTACTGCACTTTACAGGTTTGTTGTCTGTTTAAAAAAATGTCAAAGGAATTTGGGGAATTGTACAATAAACAATTTGAGCACATTTATTCTGTTTTAAACACAACTTTTACTTAGTATAGCAGCAATTTTTATGTATATCTGCATTCATTAACGCAAAAATGGAAGGTGTGAGCATGATGTCTGCTTTGTAGTTTGATGGCGTAAGTTCTTTTTATATTTTGTCATTTTCAGGTGATGCCATGACGGCAGAAACAGCAGCTGCAGCAGTAAAAGTCACATACAGGGATGTGAAACCCCCACTGCTGGATCTGAAGACTGCCATCGACCAAAAATCTTTCTTTCCTGCCGCACCGCCTCCTCTGATTGTTGGTGATCCTGAAGGTTTGTTGTAGATTTCTACAGTTCTTGTAATAGATTGTGCCTTAAGGTGTATTTACTATGCCAGGAATGCAATATTGGCATAAGAACTGTGATTGTTGGGATTATCTCCTTGACAAGCTTAACAGGTTTCTTGTTTATTTGTGTTTTATTTTCATAAACGATATTGGATGCAGTCAATCAGGCCTGAAAATGGCAACTAATTTAGTCGCCATGGCTAGTGAAAAAAAAAATTGGCGACTAAAAAAAAATCTTTACTCGCCAAATGCGAGTGCGCAAAAAGGAACTTTTTTTTAGTTTGGCTAGTAAAATTTGTAGTTTGGCTAGTAAAATTTTTAAGTTACTAGCCAAAGGCTAGTGGGACCTTTTTTTCATTTTCAGGGCTGCAGTCAATCAACATTTTTAAAAGACAGTATTAATTTCCTTTCTGGCTTTCAGATGCTATCTTCTACATTTGGCATTGTCATGTTGGAGTGATGAATGTGTATTTGTTGTGTGTGTAAAATGTGATCATAATTATATGTTAGTTACTGATTGCTATGCTTTTGAGTTTCTGATTTAAAAGTAATGCACATAGATAGCACCCTCATTAGTTAAAGTTACATTCCTGCATTTCTCCTATTATTTAGTTTTATTTATTTATTTCATTATTTATTTTTCTATGTATTCTTATTATTATCCTCTAAAAGTATTATTTCTTTTTTCAGGCGCAATCGCCAAGTCTGCGCACAAAATTTCTGGCACAATAGAGTGCGGCACACAATACCACTTCCAGCTGGAAACTCAGATTTCTCGGTGTTTCCCTGGTGATGATGGGGGCATGTATGTGCAGGCGGCTACACAGTGGATTGATGGAACAGAAGAGATCGTAGCCAAGGCCCTCAATTTACCCTTGAGCAGGTCAATTAGTGATTTCCCTTCTTAGCGCCATGTAATTGCTACTTTATCTATTTATGACATTTTACACCAGAACAAGGTAGGCTGTTCAAAAAATGCATCATATTATAGTTATGTCATAGTATCCATACTGTATGGTTGGTTATCTAATGCTATTTTTATTTTGTATTTTATATTATATTGTGGTTCATTTTATTTTTATGTTATTGCGTTATACTACCTTCAGGTTAAAAAAATCCAACACAGTAAACACACAGCATGTTTGGTGTTCAGCTGGCTGTTTCAAAGTAACATTCGTGCCTTTCTGTTATTATTTAGCATTGTTTATTTATTTATTTCATCACCATCATCATCGTCATCACCATCATTATCACCATCATCATAAAATTGTGTTGATTTCAGTGTGACTGTTGAAGTAAAAAGACTGGGCGGAGCTTTTGGATCCAAGATTTCCAGAAATTTCCAAGTGTCGGGCGCCTGTGCTTTAGCAGCTTACACTATGAAGCGGTAACTTTTCATTACTTTTTTTCTGTTTAATTGTGGTCTGTGTATTCATTCATTTTCAGAGGTTCTGAAAGTAGAAATGTTAACTTGGCCGCTAAACTAGTTGTCCCCTCCAAATGTCAGTATTCCACCCAGTTAATTATGAGGTGATTAACATCTTTCACACAAAATTAAAATGAATGGGCAAAAAAGTTTCCGACAGTGCAAGGTTGATTGACATTTGACAGGAAGCATAGTCAGTCGTGAAAGAGGGAAAGGATCAGAGAAGATAACTGAAATGTCGTACCATTCATGTGCGAGTCGGTTGGATGCTTAGAGTAGTCCCTACAATTTGTTTGTCTTGTTTGATATATTACCTTATAATTATATGTATAAATCCACCACCCACTGGCCCCCACCCCGTCTCTCTCATCACTATTACTAGTGAACTGCTTATTTTATGTAGCAATGTTAAAGCATGTAATAAGTTGACTATTTCTCCAGAATAATTTGTCTAAAGTGTAAGACTTTTGAATGAGTGATATCTTGTGCCTCTTGCACATACTTTAATATTGTTGTTGTTTTGTGTTCACGTATGTACTATATAGAAAAATACAATTGTGAATCTGAATGTCTGTCAGGCCAGTGCGACTGCGAATGGGATTCCACAACAATATGAAGAGTATTGGGAAGCGCTTTCCCTTCCTGGCAAACTATGAGGCGAGTCCTTCCTGCATATTTCTGTTTGTATTTAACTCCTCTATGAGCATTGAGCATGCTTTATGTAGTAGCCTGTGATATAATAAGACTCCTATCATCATTGTTATATATGAATCCTTGACCTTTTGTTTGATTTGTTTTTCTGGTGTTTTGGAAACATTCATTACCGCACCATTTTGAGAAAAAATGATATTACAGTTTCACCCTTGCCTGTAACTTTGATTCATTTGCATAAGAATGTACCATGTACAAACATACAAACTATGTTTGCTCTTCAGCAATAAACAATTGTGTGAGATAGAGAGTAGCATAGATTTTAGAAAAAACGTACCTTTGGATTTCCATGTAATACCAAAGTAAAGCGGGTAAATTTGTGTCCAAAATTGTATTTTTGCATCCTCTTAGAAACCATGATTAGATGCATTTTTAATGAGAATTTTAAAAATTAGATATTCTTAGATAGCAAGATCCTGACCAATAGTAATGAAAACACAAATAGATAACAACACCACAGAAACATAAAATGTTAATTTTCTCCAAACTAGCCTCACTGGGCAGTAGTACTGCATCAAATAAATTGTTTTTAATTGTGTTATTTTATTACTGTTCATAGGCGGGCTTCACTGATGATGGCAAACTGAACGGTGTAAAGATTCTGTTCTATGCTGACTGTGGTGCTTCTCCCAATGAGAACTCTATCAGCAACATGTACACCTGGCTTGACAATGGTTTGTTTTGAATCTGTCCGCTTGACTCCTTCCAACATCCCAACTCGCCTTTCAAACCTTTCCCTTATCACATCAACGCTGTATTTTTTTATGACCAACATTTTCTCTCACCCCTCTGTACACCTTTCTCATTCAAATTAATGTAAATAAAACGTCCTCACGTGCTCACACTCTTCAAGAATATATTAATAGTAATTATCATTGTATTGATTTTGCTGTGAGAGAATAACCTGTCTCTCTGTCACTGTCTGTCTCTCTCCTGCACAGGTGTTTGGTGGTGGGGAGTGGAGTTCAGAAATGAATGGACTAAATGTTTGTTTGCTTGTTTGTTGCAATAATGCTTGTGTTAGTGTTTGTACATACGCATTTAGGAATTTGTGATCTTTTCTTGTGTTATTTTATTTTTTAATTGTATTTTTAAATAATTTTTTTATTTACATTTTTATTTTATTTTATTTTTTAAACCGGTATGTGGTGTGTGTGTGAGCACACTTACACAGTGTTATCTGGACAAACCAGTGAACATCTACATAACTTGTTTTGACAGACCTACTAACTTGTTTTGACATCAAAACAATGATCTGTTAGGGCTAGGTTAGGGTTAGTGTTCGAACACTTAAAAGTACTTAAAAAGGGGGATGAAATATGACCCATTGTCAGCACAATGTATGTGGCGTTTCAGGAAAGTCATGATAATACTGTGTACCCTTGGCTGTGTATGTGTGTTTGCGTTTGACTGCGAGTGCCTGTGTGCCAAGAGCAGACCACGAATCTGGTTTGATCGCTATACAAATGTTATTATTATTATCATTACTAGTGATGTTATTTTCAGCATACTTTTGTGAGAACTGGAACTTCACCCCTACCACTGTCAAGACCAACAAACCCTCGAATGCTTATTGCAGAGCACCAGGTATGCATTCTACGTCTATGAAATTGCACTGGCATATCACTTTATTGGTATAACATATGTGAATTGAGGCTTTTTTAAAAAGAGAGACCCACATACATACGCACATACATGCATACACACACACAAAGGAGGACATCAGCATTTAGAATAAATAATGAAGCAATGATAAAAATAGCTCAAAGTAAAAAGTACCACTTAGTGACATGGGGAAAAACAAGCAATATATGACAGTAATAAAACAATATTAAAAAGCCCCACATTACTCATAAGAATTTCTTTTATAAACCAGAGTAACATTTAACTTAACTATTTAAAAACCATACAGTGCCAACACCAATAAACAATAAAAAGACGTGTGCAGGCACTAAACCTAAAACCAAAAACATTACATAAAAGACACTGATGGAACACACACACACGTACACACACACACAAACACACTCATACAAACACAAACACATACCACTATTCAATCACACACACACACTGATTATTCTGGATCTAAAAGTATTTAGTAAAGAGGTAGGTTTTGAAGTTCTTTTTGAATACGGTAAAAGACTGGGAGTGCCGGAGGTTGGATGGCAGAGAGTTCCAAAGAGTTGGGGCAGATATAGAGAAAGATCTTTTGCCAAAGGACTCAAGCAAATACCTAAGAATGGAGAGGAGAGCTGCATCTTGTCGGAGTGATCGAGCAGGTTGGTAGTGGCAGAGAACTTGTGAAAGATAGAAAGGATAGGAATCATTGTGCAGACAGTGAAAGCAAAGAGAAGCAACTTTGTAATCGATACGAGCCTTTACAGGCAACCAATGAAAGGTTTTCAGAGTGGAAGTTGCACTAGAATGACAAGATTGACAAAGGATGAGGCATTGTTCTGAATGCGCTAAAGTCTGGAAAGTTTATTATCAGGAAGGCCAGCAAAAAGTGAGTTACTGTAATCAGGTCAAGAAAGAATGAAAGAGAGCAGTCTTATTGGTGGCATCTGTAGTAAGAAACTGCCGTATTTTGCCAAGTCTTCAGAAATGGAAGTTTAAAGCTTTGCACTCACTATTTATTTGCATCTCCATTGACAAGCTCTGATCTAGATGCACACCTAAATTCCAGACAGACTTGAAAATTTCAAATTGATGATTTGAGACACACATTGAATGAGTTGAGGTCTGCTGCAGTGTGCCCTGTGAACCACTCAAGATGAGTTCTGTCTTTTCGTCATTCATTTTCAGTTTGTTGATGTTCAACCAGCTGGCCATGGAACTGATGCACTCAGACATCTCCTGGGCAAGAGCAGGAACCACTGAAGGATGAGCAGAATTATGCATTTGAGAATAATCAGCAAAGAAATGATAACGATTTTGGAATGCATTGATCACAGAACTGAGTGGTTGAGTGTACATTTATTTAATCACAGACTTTCAAAACCCAATTGTTTGATACATGTATTCCAGCCCTAAAGCATTGGACATGAACTGCAGGATGATGTTGGTATTCCAGCATTGGACATGATGTGAAATTACATGTGATAATGCGTAGCTGTGTTGTTACAGGGTCAGTGCCTGCTCAGTTCATCATGGAGTCTATCATGGAGCATGTGGCAAAATCTTTGAATAAAGATCCCACTCAAGTCCGCATTCTTAATCTTTACACCAAGGGCCAGGTACAAATTTGAATAGTTTGTCTTCATATTGCATTTTAATGTAGCATGGATTCTATATATACTACTTATATTAGCAATTGTCCTCCTGGTCACCATCATTATCAGCATCTTACACTCCTGAATTTTGTACTATCTGCATGAAGGTCTTGGTACAAATCCAAATAATTTGGCATCATCTTGGTTTGCTAATGTAGGATGGATTTTAAGAGGTATGTAGCTTCCCAATAAGCAATTTTTTGTGACTGTCCTAGCAAAACAACACTCTTTTTTTTTCTTCTTTACAGGATGGGACAAATGACAAAAACTGTCCTTAAGAAATCCAGGACTGCTCACTGGTAATTGTACCCCAGCCCTAGAATCACATTGTTCTTGATACACATTCCTACAAATGCCTCATAATTTAATTACCTAAACCACATATCGTTGCCAAAGAATACTGTTGTCGTAAATTACTATTACCTGGCTGTTCATAAGCAAGACCTTCAGGCGATGGCTAAACATAACCCTTGTTCCGTCCCTTACCGTCCCTTAACGCTGGCTGAACTGCTCGTAGCCAGATCAGAGACGCTGGCTGGCCGTCGCGTAGCCTATCCAACTGGTACTTGCCTTTAGTACTTTGTGGAGCTTATAATTATTTTAGCCAAGCCCATTGCCGCAAGCTAGCCAGACCTTAACGAACCGCCCTCTCTTATGATTTTGTTGTACATTTTAGAAATACATGACAGTTGTCCCGCACGCTATTAGAAACTACTTTTGCTAGCTAACAACAATTACTGCTGAAACTGAATGTATTTTAAAAACTCATCCACTATTTACTATACATGAGATAGTCCAAACAAACGATAATACATTTAAAACCTCATCCAAAACCGTCACAATGTACAAGACATGAAGCAGTGTAAATAAAAACCATTTTTTTTTAGAAAACAGCATGCCAAAATACTGCAATATACAAGGGAAAAAAAATTCAAAGTACAACAATTTACAAGACATAGCAAAATAACACATAATAAAGTTGTTCGTGGTTTTTTTCTATGGAGACATGCATTCACTTGAGACAGAGAGATAGAGAGATTAAACATTTAATAACATATAAGTCATCCATATACAGCGCATGTAGAATGTGTATTGTGTTTTTCGATATAATCTAGTGCGTTTAAGAAAAGTCACAGGAAGTCTCTACAGAAAATGAGCAATGGAACACCATGCAAATAACTAATGGTACTCACCACTACTTGTTTGGCGTAGGCAGATACTTTTTACTACACACGAGACAGCACAAACAAACGAGGTATGAAAATAAATTTAAAAGCTCATCCCAAACCATCACAAGTTACAACAGAAAATGCACACATACTCATAAACTAAATGTAAGCTCACAATCAAACGGTAAATACAGTTAAATTTTAAAGGACTTTAACAAACAAAGCAAAAACAAATGAGACGTAACGAGTCAAGAATAGAAAGAACAAAAAATACAACAAAACAAATGAAGACGAAACCAAAACACAATAAAGAAGGAAAAACTCCCACGCGGCGAAATTCCCTGACAGTGCAGTGAAGATCTTAGGGGGCCGGCATTGTGCGCCTGTGGTCAAAATTACCACGCGCGTTTTGTGAAATTGCTGAAATTACAGAGGCCAAACACAAAAGAAGTTTTCTTAAATACCAATCACATCACCTGAAAGTTCCAACTCTGTACTAATTGACATCAAATTATGAACACTGTCACATGTTTAAATGGTCAGCACTTGTAATTAGAAATCTACACACACACGGAGAAACCGGTGCAATCCAAGTCAGCTTATTGTGCAGCGAGTATAACCAAACACTGTCAAATCCATTTAAATATAACACAAACTAAGTAGCATTAATGGCTCTAGTTTACGCTAACACCAAGCTTAGATATGAAAGTAACTAAATGCAAAAGACGAACCCAATGACTAGAGCACTCCACATAAACCGATCACTTTTAGAGCGCAAAATAGAGACCATACGCCAAAAATTCAACGTTCTCTTTGTACAGCTAGAACAGCTTAACGTGGATTTGGAGCGGCCTGTGGTGCAGGCGTGGCTAAAAATAGCTTACTGCTGGTGCCTCAAAGCTCACTTTCAGTGAACGAAGTTTCAGCCGTGATTATGTAATAATGAGTTAAGACGGTAGTATCTTCCAGAAGGTAACATGTCCCATACCATCTTTTTTGCAAGTGTTTTAAGTGGGGAGAGGGTTGCTTGGGCCATCCTTTGTTTAAGGTCCTATGTTCAGCGCTGGTGGTATGTTTTATGTTTGAACCATTGTCAATGTAAACCTTTCAGGAACCAGTTGCATTGACTTTATACTTTGCTAAGCCTTGACTACGTACTTAGGTGCTTGCATTCATGTAAATCTGCTCAAGGTTTTCCTAGCACTGTATACTTTTGAGTCTGCATGCTCCCGAATGTAAAAATCTCCGTCAAACAGTTGCATTTGTTTTACGGAGAATTGCTTAATCTGTTGTTGTTTTTGTTTTTTTTAAATCTCCCTTGCTCTTCAGCCCTCTGTCTTGTCTTCTCATAAATTATATTGTTTATGTTGATGTTACAGAAATCTGCTCGTGGGTTTCCTTTGGATTACTGCACCATTCGCCCCATCGTGCAACAGTTGCAACAGTCCGCTGACTTTGATGCTCGCTTCAAGCAAGTGCAAGATTTCAACAAGGTGAGAAAGGGTAAACGCAAAGTAACGGTATAGATATATATATTTATTAATTTTTATTATTTTTATTTTTAGTTAAGAGAGCTGCTCAAGGCATGGGGGAAAGTTATACAATCTAATTCAACCTGCCCAAGATGTTGGCTGATTGCAACGTCAAGCACACAATCAAACACCCAAGACAACCGAGTGTCCCTGATCAACCTAAATGTATGCATATTCATTTGAGCCTGCTACCTGTCCTTTTGACACAATGACTAGGTTCTTTAATGTACCGCCATGGCAAACAAGGAACAAATGAAGAAAGTGAAGTAAGCTAATGTATATAAAAAGCCATTTCAGGAATGGTAGAAGTTGAACTAATGTTATCCTGCTTACTAAGCTAGCAATTTTGTATTTGTTTACATCAGTCAGTTGGATTATGTGTTTTTTCAGGCCAACCGCTGGAAGAAGAGGGGTTTATCATTAGTGCCCACAAGGTTTGGGCTGTTCTGGGCAGGGGCACACTACAATGTATTTGTTTCCATCTACCATTCTGATGGTACCATCGCTATCTGCCATGGAGGCATCGAAGTGGGCCAGGGAATCAATCAGAAAGTACGCTTTCCTCGAGTGTGGGTGTGTGTGGGTGGGTGGCTGTGTGTGGGTGGCTGTGTGTGTGGTGAGGAAGGGTGCGTGTGTGTGTGGGGTTGTGTGGGTGCGTGTGTGTGTATTCCTATCACTGTGGTTTGTAGTTGTCCACAAGTACGGATGCATTGTAGTAGGTGAGGGCATTAATTCCACAGTGTTACTAATTTTATTTGTTATATTATGTGTCGTGTTTGTGTTGTTAATTAATTAAAGTGAATATGTGATTGATTTAACTTTAGGCAAACGTCGCTATATTGATGATGTCTTCATTGCTTGTAAAATCGGTCATTTGCTAATATTGGGTCTCTGTCGGCCTAAATGTGCCTTAGGGCACAATCAAGATCAAGAAAAGCAACCGTCATGGCGTTGATGAGGACACATATAGTTCACAGTAGCAGCGTTGTTTTGTGGTCCATGTCAGCACAAGTACGCTGGCTTTTCTCTTTACAGTTGTGCCAGGTGTGTGCGTACGAGCTGGGCATTCCATTGGATCTGGTGCGCGTGAAGAAAGGGTCGTCAGTCACCAATGCCAACTCTATCACCACTGGAGGCAGCATTACTACTGAGCTCAATGCATTGGTGTGTGTTTCTTTTCTCTTTTCCTTGACACGTGTCCAGGGTGGCCCAAAAATAGGTACGCAGTTAATAAAATACACATAAAATATACTGTAGACCTACTTTTGGCCAACCTGTATGAAATTATGTGTGTTTTTGCATATTATTCATTGATTTAATTTCAAGCATATTAACCAAATATGAGCTTAGACATCGTTTTTGTTTGTTTTTATTTGTTATATACAATACATAGTTCCATGATAACTTGTTTCTCTCTAGTTTTTCTGCCTCAGCGCACTTATTCTAAACAGCGATCCTTTGTGCTTCTTTCTTGATAGCCAATGATAGGCACTTGTAGACAGACCTGAAGGGAAAAAAGTGACAACTCAGAACCTTACTTTCTCACTCAAGCAGCAAGTGCTTTCAGTGTTGTTACAACACTAGTCATTCATCATTTGAAATTAGAAGGGATGTCTGGCCTGGTGCAGATGGAGTAAAAAAAATTCTCTAATACAGTGGAACCTCCGGTATCCGGCTCTCTGGTATACGACTCCCTCCGTTATGTGACCTGAAAACTTCTAACGGATTCACTTCCAATAATAAATGACCTCTGGTATGCGACAACCTCGTTTATGCGACCAGCGACCGTGTCTTAAGCCCTTTATATGACCGTCTTAGGGCAATTTAAAAGAGATATCAGTTAATTTGCTGTCTGTACCTTTCGTTTTTTCTCTCATGTTAGTGTACGCCTGCTGTTGTCTGCTACTTCCGGTTCGCAAATAAGGGACATTACTCGCCTACACTGGCTGTCAAAATGGCGTCGCGCAAGAGGAACGTTTTGAGTTTGGCAGAGAGAATGAAAGTGATTGAAAGAAGTGAAAATGGGGAGAGTTGTTTGTCTATTGCAAGAAGTTTAGACGTTGGTAAGACCCAAATTCAGCTCATCATAAAGGATAAGGAATCTGTGAAACTACGATGGGAGAGTGGAGAAAGTGGCGAAAAGGGAAACATCGAAACTGAAAGCTTCTGCACTGACAGACTTGGATGAACGCGTCTGGCATTGGTTCGACTGTTTTCTATTTTTGAAGTTGTGAATAAAAGACAAAGCTAAAAATGAAACATGTTTTACAGTTTCCTTTGTCAGAGAATACATGCTGGTGAGTGTGAAAATTATGACTACATACCCCTCCGAGCCTGACCCCCCTCCTCCCACCCCATCCCTTGTTTCCGGTATAAGACCACCTCTAGTATAAGACCGTTTTTTCTCAGATTTTGGACGGTCGTATACCGGAGGTTCCACTGTACTTGAAGACATTGTGAGGTGTTCTGTTTGTGTGTACAGGGAGTGGTTGAATGCTGCAAGACACTGAAGGAACGTATGGCCCCCGTCAAAGCTCAGATGAAGGATGCTTCCTGGCAAGAGTTGGTTACCAAATGCTACCAGAAAGGGGTTGACCTATGTGCCAGATTTTAGTACGTATTCTTTTACACTTACACCTGTTATTTTAGCATAGCTTTGTATTTGTCAGATTCATTTGAAATTGTACTGAGGAGACCCTCACGGTCACACAATCTCTTATGCTCATTCACACAAGCTTTTTAGGCAAACTCTTTTGCACATATGCCCCATGGATGCAACACAAAACAACAGAAACTTCAAACTACATCCAACAAAGTCTACACAAAACACAAACACACACACTCAACACATGCAAGCATGCAACTCTAAGCAACATATATATGTATGTTGCCAACAGGGTGTCACTGATCGATACTGAGGCATCAATACCCACATTAGGTTATATTAAGATTAACTATAAAGAGCTTTGCGTATTCCAAAGCTTATGTGTTAACATCGATTCGTTACAAAGTTATGGAGTAATGAAAATTCATCTTTCAGAAGTGATGTGGACAGAGAATAAAAGTTTTACTTATTTTATTTTGTATTATTTTATGTTATTTTGTTTTGTTTTATTTTTATTCTAGCACCAACCCAACAGACAAGTATGACTGTCACTACAACGTGTACGGGGCCATCATCACGGAGGCGGAACTTGACGTTCTGACTGGCCAGTCACAGTTGTCCCGCGTTGACATGCTGTTCGACTGTGGTGAGAGGTGAGTGTAGGACTGTTTCTGCAACGCTTTTTAGAAATAGGTCTTAACATTAGGTATTGTTGAATTATTTATTTATTTACTTATTTATTAATTTAATCCAACAACTGATAATAGTTTGGATACCCCCGTTGGGGTGCCGGGGGTTTCAGTATAAATAGTATCCCCACTTTCTGGAAATTTAGTGCTTTAAATTCCCACTGTCGCTGTCTTTCTCATTTGCTCTTTCTCATTCCTGCTCTTTTCTATCAATCTGCTATACTATCGTCTTCTTTGCTAGACCAGTCTCCTACCTTTTTTCTTGAAAACTCTTCCGGGACAAGACTCCTTGTTTGTGTATGAGGTCTGTTGGATCAGCTTGGGAATATTGGACGCTTTCTGCCAGGTGGTCACTAGGGCTTCCTATGATGTTATTATTTAGCAATGTAGGCATTTTATATGTATGTGTTTTGTTGATAATTTATAATGATGTTTGTATTCTATTTTGTTTTTGTAAACGGGGGTTCGATAAGTTGGGGTGAAGCCTCAGCCGTCCCCTGCGTGGGATGTCTTTATTGTAAAGTGACTGGCTGGTGGAGGGCATTCCTTTTTCCCACTAGGGTTGTTTCAGCAGATATTTTATGCGGATTGGGGGTTGTCCGGTCCTGATTTGGCTCGGAAGAGTCCGCTGGACCTAAAGCAACAATTATGTAATGTAATGTAATAGTTTGGATAATAGACAAAAAGAGCTACTAACCCTGAAATTTATGAAAAAGTTTTCCATTTTCCATGTTGCCTCCTCTGCCCCTACCCCTTGCTGCAGGCAATGGTGGTTGACAGTAGTAGCTTGCTTGGTAGTGCCGCAGGCAGTGGTGGTTGACAGTAGTAGCTTGCTTGGTAGTGCTGCAGGTAGTGGTGGTTGACAGTAGTAGCTTGCTTGGTAGTGCTGCAGGTAGTGGTGGTTGACAGTAGTAGCTTGCTTGATAGTGGTGGTTGACAGTAGTAGCTTGCTTGGTAGTGCTGCAGGTAGTGGTGGTTGACAGTAGTAGCTTGCTTGGTAGTGGTGGTCGACAGTAGTAGCTTGCTTGGTAGTGGTGGTTGACAGTAGTAGCTTGCTTGGTAGTGCTGCAGACAGTGGTGGTTGACAGTAGAAGCTTGGTAGTGCTGCAGGTAGTGGTGGTTGACAGTAGTAGCTTGCTTGGTAGTGCTGCAGGTAGTGGTGGTTGACAGTAGTAGCTTGGTAGTGCTGCAGGTAGTGGTGGTTGACAGTAGTAGCTTGCTTGGTAGTGCTGCAGGTAGTGGTGGTTGACAGTAGTAGCTTGGTAGTGCTGCAGGTAGTGGTGGTTGACAGTAGTAGCTTGCTTGGTAGTGCTGCAGGTAGTGGTGGTTGACAGTAGTAGCTTGCTTGGTAGTGCTGCAGGCAGTGGTGGTTGACAGTAGTAGCTTGCTTGGTAGTGCTGCAGGTAGTGGTGGTTGACAGTAGTAGCTTGCTTGGTAGTGTTGCAGGTAGTGGTGGTTGACAGTAGTAGCTTGCTTGGTAGTGCT